>JAVLUX010000038.1:31482500-31875000 GCA_032164185.1 Moxostoma hubbsi | reverse complement strand
ACTTGTGTGTTGATTAGGGCTGTCTGGGGTGCTGGGTTCCTACTTCTGGAGATGGGCTCAAGAAAATTATAAAGAATGGTCTTTGTTCTTCTGTGTTCCAAATGACATGTATCAGTTTCCATTATAGGATTGAGATAATGGAGATGAATGGAAATATGTATGGGAAATCTTTTCATGTGCTTTTCTGTAGGTTTTGATTTGTTAAATGTTTATTCTTATGTTTATTATTAGTGGTCGACCGATATGGGATTTTTAATGGCCGATGCCGATATTGAGAAAGCAATCTGGCCGATTGGCCGATAATACAATACATGTGAATACAGTAAATGAGAGACAAAGAATATTGGTGAAACTAATATTGCATAAATATTATTTACTAATTAATTAAAATGTAAACAAATGAGGTAAGGTAACAATTCAATAAATAAAGTTTTAGTGCTGCTGCTTGTCTGCTTAAACATTTACAGAAATAAAATGTTGAAAAACTTAAACAAAATGTAAACAAATGCAATGAATGAGGTACTGTAACACTTCAATAAATAGTTTTTTTTTTAGTGCAATTGAAAGTAGCCTTGTGTTTTTTACAAAGTGTGCTTATTTGGTTTGCACTTATTTGGTTACACACACTCAACTATTTTTACAAAAAGAAAATGTTAAGACTAAAGTGCTTACAGCATTACCACCAGTCCCTTTAGTTAGTAGTTCCAGTTTAACAGTGGCAAGTTGTAATGCAGGAAACAAAGTTTCTCTGCATTTACTCCAGTGAGCCTGTTCCTCTTCTTCTCATAAAGACTCTAAATCCTGCCTTCAAGCAATGGACACTTTAAAAATTGATCATCCTTTAGTGGACCGCATCTTAACCAAAGTGGATTATCTACTAAATCAGTTCTTCAGCATTATCTTTTGCTGGGTTCCAGGACATGTTGGTATTTCAGGAAATGAACAAGCTGATGCAGCTGCTAAGGAAGCTCTTAATCAGGAAGTTAATGAATGTCAAATCCCTCCCTCAGATATCAGACCGATTATTAACCGATATATTTTAAATAAGTGGCAAGAAGAGTGGAATATGTGCAAGAACAATAAGTTGTATGTAATTCATCCGGAAATTTCAAACAGACTTTTTATCAATTTTAAAACTGGACTTGATCAAGTGGTCTACACCAGATGCTGTATAGGTCACACAAATCTGACCCATGCTTTTTTGCTTAAAGGTGAAGACCCAACCCTATGTATGTTTTGTAATATTCCCTTATCTGTCAAACATATTTTACTAGATTGCCCTGGTCTTAACGCAAGTAGAACGCTCTTTTATGATGTTACTTCGTTAAAGGACTTATTTAATGAGATTGTGCCTGAAAAGGTTTTGGATTTTTTATCATATGTTAATCTTAAAAAAAAATATTGTATAATATGACTTGCTGTCTATATTTGTTTTGTTTTTATTGTATTTATATGATATTTGTATTTTTGTAATTGAATTCTTGCCATGAAAATAGCTTTGAATGCTGACATGGCATTAAACAAAACATACTACTACTACTACTACTACTACTCTCCTCATAAATTTCCCCAACCTCACTAAATACTCTCTCACTTGGAACAGTTGATTTAACAGGTTGTTTTACTTTAAGTATATTTAAATAATAATGATTTATGTCTGTTTAGTTTTGCTTGTTTGTTTCTTTGAAACTTTGTAAGACGTCACATGTATTTGCATGCTCGATTAGCATCAAATCCGACCGGAACACATGAAAAGGTATACTACACACAATATTACGCCAATCATGGATAATTAAATACAGCAGATAGAGATAGTGAATAACTTAATTCAGATTAAGGAACATTTTATTTATTTTTTTCAAACGTATTATTACTTACCATACAGTGTTCTCTTCTCATCCACCTCACGCGATCACTGATCTGTAGTGCACGCGACCCAGCTTTTCAGTCCGTGTGAAAACAGCGTCTAGTTTAAACGTAACTGAAAACAGAGCGCGCGCATCTGAGGGGAACAGCCAGTCACAGGATTTTTGACTGTTTGTTAAATGTTTTCAGTTTTGTTTGAATTGGTTTATATCACATTTGTGACCCCCACTGGAGCTACCGCTGGGCTGCGGATCTGACATATCACGGTACTGTTTGAATAGACTTCGCTGCACGCCGGAGTGTTTTTGTAGCGGCAGGTTAGAAGGCGAATGCTGATTGGTCATTTACTGTGTCTGTCAGATGTCTGCTTCACTTCTGAGTGGCTTGTCTTACGGTGCTGGGCGGAGCAGAGCGAGCGTATTCAGTTCATTCATGCTCGCGCCAGTGGAAAAAAGCACTAATGCACTGTCACAAACTGTTTTGAAATATATCGGCCAATAGCTGATATCTAAAAAATTCCAAATATCAGCCGATTTATCGGCCTCGGCGATATATCGGTCGACCACTATTTATTATTACTATTTTAGTTTTTTATTTATTTATTAGTTATTTTGGTAATGTTTATGCATGTATGTTTTATACTCTATCCCGTTTGCTTTGAGTTGTTTCTGTTACACAATGTTTTGAAGATTTTCTTTTAAATGACTGCATTTCTATTTCCCTCAGGAAGGCACATTGTACATTGATCATGTTAACATTGAATAAACATGTAAAAAATAATAATTGTTGGACAGTTCCAATGTTCTCATTCACTGATTTCAGCAAACTCTTTAGTTGTTTTCTTTGTTTGATGCAGCCCAATAATTTGCCCTTCTGAAACACAGTAACATCCTTTCAGCGACCACAGGATACATCTTCTGACATGGTTGTTTAAGAAATGAGAAGCTACACAGTGCATCAGTTAGGGTAAAAAGAATTGTTGCCAGCTGAAACATATTAATCACTGCAAAAACTATCCAATCATAGTCTCTTAAATATCTGTTTATTTAAATCCAAACAGCGACTTTTATTTTTTTTGGCAAAAAGACAAAATACTCATTAAGAAACCATCTACGTCAAAACTGACCTGATTTTAATTTGAGTTTACATTTGAAAGGCAGGAAGTGCATTTTCAGGTTTTACTGTGTCTCTCTGTGCTGGTTGCTGAGAGAGGCCATGCATGTAATTCTCAGCAGTGTTGGCCCAGATTCTCATGTCACTTTGATGGCCACTGGAACTGAATTACAGTCCCACTTCTGGAACTCTAGACAGGGGCGTCTTTATTTTTCACTCATGCCATCAGTTGTTCCCTTTCTCTCTTTTGCTTCTGTAATTATATGTTTATCCCTATGGCAATTTGTGTTATTTAGCTGTTTTCTTTATACCTGCAGATTGGTAACATTACAGTGCAGGTATTTGTGTCACTCATGTACACCTGGACAAGATCAGCAATGAAACCTGCCTCAATAAGACGCACTGTAAAGTTGTTCATGTATTTTGGTGGTTTAATGTGAAGAATATTCCACATGTGTCACCACTTGGAGAAAGTTCTGGAAAAAATTAAACTTAAAACCACAAAAGTGTCCTTTTATAAACTATTGTGCAATAAACAATACATTGAAATAATGGGACAAGTTATTACAAAATATGTGAGTTGCAACCAATGTTTCCTTTAGTTTTAATGCCTTTAAATTGTTAATGTAACTTACATTAGTGAGGTCAGTCTTTAATTCTTATTATTTAACTTTTATATTGCTGTTTAGTCAAAAATGCCGGTACTCCGGTACCAAGTCGGTACTCAAACAATACAATTTTTACAATACCAGAATTTCTGAAGGTATCGGAGTACCGAGTACCGGGTCTACCCGGTTCCCAATCAGAGTCTGGAACTTTCAAACACTCACAACAAGCAAACGATTGCGACAAGCAAAGTGAGGTGAGTTTAAAAGCATATTATCATTTGCATTGGGGCTGAAACGTTTAGTCGACAAATTTACGAGAAAAATGTTCGTTGTCGAATAGTCGTTTGATCACATTAAACTGTAATGATGAAGCGTGAGAGCTGCAGTTCACGTCAGTCCAGATGCACTCGAAACTTTCACAGCTTCATCTTATCCCAAAGTATAATGGGAATTATTAAAAAAATAATAATTCAGAAGCACTCTCGTTGTGGAATAAGTGGAGTCGGAGCTCTTTAAAGGAAACACCCCGGTGTTATAGCTTTATTAAAGTTGAAATAATACTGAAGCAGATCATGTAAATAACTACAAACTCTGAAACTGCATTTCTCTATGTGATCGGTGGCTCTTCTATGAGTTGCGAGAATGTCCCGATCTAAGGGGGAGAGACTGAAACTGCACACGGCTGAGAGAGACTCGGGGACGCTCATCCTTCGAGCGCACATGCTTAATGCAGCTAGATTATAACGTGATGACTCGCGACTTATTTAACCATAATATATGTCACTGTGCATTTCTTATCATGAAGAATATTGGCAATGTGCAGCTTTATTAATATGAGAGCACTTTATTTTGGAAATAGTTTTTATTAATTCTATTGTATGCTTGTTTATTTATTTATTTTTAGTACTTGGTAAAAACTAAAAGTAAAAGTTGAAGCAAATCTTGTATTCCTGTTCAAAAATACTTTAAGCATACATTGTACAGTTTTGTTATAATTCAAAACTAATATATTTAACTTGAAGTGTTGGTCAGTGGTATATTATTGGTCTTAGTTCTGCTGTTAATGTTTTACATTACTTTGACTTTGTTAATAAAAGAGTGTTGTTCAGTAACGTGTTTTGCTTTGGTACCGAAAATGATATTGAGTACCGTGAAATTTCACTGGTATTGGTACCGACTATTGAAATTTTGGTACCGTGACAACACTATTGCTGATCCTAATAGATTAAATTACAGTTATATCACAGCAGGTACCGTGCTTCCCGGGTTCTTTAAAGCAGCAGCTTTTAATTGTGGATATGAGTAATGCTGCAGATTTATTATATAATGTGATGGCATTATATAATGTAATAATGTTTGTTAGTGGTAAAGTTATTAAAAAGTGATATTTGTAGTTTATAGTAAAGAAATGTGCATATGCTCTTTTTGAACTGTTGATAAAATCTGTTTTAAATTGGTTCATTAGACCTGTATGATTTTGGACTTGTTACTGGTTAATGAATAATGTGTTCCTCACATTCTTAAACTTTGAAAGCCTGAGAAATCTGATATAAAAATTCCTTACGTTCAGACATGCAATTTCAGTGTTTCCACGCATCCTGGAAACCTGGAATTTTACAGTGCAGTCATGGAAAATTAGATAAATCCCTAAATGTCCTGGAAAATATTTCAGTATAATAGATCTGTTTGAGTTGATAACAAGGTTTTTGATGCATGCGCAAAACGTCAGAACTCTAACTAGGAGTCCAATACACATTCTTACCGTTTTGTTACTAACACCGGCTCCACATTGTGAAACAACATTAACAGTTAACTGTCATGAACGAATACCTGTCACATACTTTCTCTGCTCATCTGTTGTCATCTCTGCTTTGCTCTGACTAAATAGTTTAAGGATTGATATAGTACCAAAAAAAATGTGTTGGTAGAGTTGTGTGTGTCAGGATTTACACCTTAATTAACAACCGGCAAGCACCAAATGAGTGTACATTTTCTATTTGACTGGTGAATTTCACTGAATTTAGGGGGCTCCGTTGGAGCTGATACTGTGTTGTGTACTTAATGCTCAGGAGACTCATGAGAGTTAGTTACTGGTTGTTTATATGACATGTTATGTAAAATACAAAATTAGTTTTATTGCAATAAGGAAATAATCTGTAAAAGTATACTATATGGACTATCTGGCAATTCAATATTTAATAAATAATAAAATAAAACAATGCAATTCTATTAAAAAGCAGTTTAATTTTAATCATGCTTACAGTATTGTTTATTTGTCCCTCATGTCTGTAAAATACACTTGTAAAATGTAATTTTAAAAAAAAATGCAAAAATAAATTGGCTGGTAAGAAATCTGACCGGCTGGTAAATTGATTTATTGATTTACTTTTTTCATCTAGCAGCTACCTTGGCTGGTGGGCTAAAAAGTATATTTTGGACCCTGCCTTGATGTGAGTTAATTTTAAATAATTCAACGATCTGAGTTATATTACCACATGTAGTATATGTAAAACATGGACAGAATCACAAATTCTAGTATTAGCAATAAAAATTAATGAATGCCATGAAATATGACATATTTGGATGAAAATGTATGTTTGAATGCACGATTAATCAGATTAAAGTTTCAGTATGTCCTAGTATTATAATTAAACTGCAAAAGTCTGTGATTTAATTGAATAAATATATAATCTGCATGTGCTGCTGGCTTCAAAATGAATGTGTGTAGCTGCACACTCATACACTGAAAACATCTCTTCATGATCATCATGTGTGATTTTGTGAGTGTGAGAAGACAAAGCAAAACACTCTGAAGTGTGCTACACATACAGACTATTTATTTAATTAAATCACAGCTTAATGGGGATTTAGAAATATACTGGGCCATGTAGTGGACTCCTTATCTGGAGGTGAGAAACCAAAAAAACCTCAAAAATACCAAAATAAAAGCACATTTTAAATGGACGCATGTATTTTAGCTTTAATATTACACTTGTTGGGCACATAAAATGTCCTGAAAAATTGTGCCTTAAACAGTAAAGATGCATATTTAGGTTTCCCACTCTTTTTAAGTTATTGGTTCACATACAGTTAATAGTACTTGACTTATTCAATAATAACTGTGAATTTTGATTGCACTTATATACAATGCAGTAACTTTTTCAAAGGCATTTTTTTGTAGTATTAATTTTTTCCCCCATTCGCATATCGTTTTACAAACCGATGCAGTGATGAAGAGACTGGGCTCTGTTCCTCATTTCAGATCTATATGGTGTTCTTATTCGTAGCCTTTATAATCATTGTTGGATCATATTTTGTGTGATTCCTACATGAAAAGTTAACCTCTAAAACACCAAATGTGAGGTCTTATGAGAGCAGAGGTCTGACGTGAGCAATCTGGCTATGATGCATGAAATATCACAAATTTGTTAGTTTGACATAGGCCTGTCACAATTAATAACAAATTGTCTGATCGGTTATTTGAGATAACTGTGATTTATTATACACTTTAAATTAGGGATGATCTGATACCTGGATCAGTATTGGCTCAGATACTGACGTTTTTAAATGGAGCGGGTATCGGTCCAATGAGCCCAATCCAAATCCAATGCTCTGTGCTAGTTATGTTCGTCACGTAAATCTCAAAAAATGACATAAAAGAACCATAAAAACACAATCTAGTTCATATGACTAGTGCATTTTATTCAAAGCCACTTGAAGACGTTTGATAGCTCTGTGAATCACAAAAGACTGTTTAACAAGTAAATATGCATGCACGGCTCCGGCGCGTCAGTGAATGATGCGGCTCTGTTTACACAAACTCTTGCGACTATTTTTAGCCTTCACGTGGTGTGCAATATTTGAGGGCTACTCATGAACAACATCTCGGATGTAGATGCTCAATAGTTCGGTTCACTAAAATATGCTTTTAGAATGGCACTGGAGGACCATTTTACCAGAATTTTAATAAGAAGCAAATGAAACTAATGTGATCTTGCCTACAAACAGATACATACAGTTAAGGTGCACGATTGAGATGTATTACTATTATAATTATTATTATTATTATTATTATTATTATTATTATTCGTTTACAAATGATAATATTTAAGTTGAATGGGTTCCAAAAAATAACTGTGTGAATGAAAATTGAGCTGATATTTTAAAACTAAATTAATAAAAGAGATCTGAATCCTTTAAAGTCCAGATACAAGCTAAAAATGTTTTTGCCAAAGAAATTATTTTTTTTATTTTATTTTTTTCTACTGATGACTTATACTGGAATTATATTGGAGTTATACTGGAATTACTGTTAATGTTACTGTTTGCTGCTACATTATCCAGTATACTAGTTAATAATAAAGTGTTTCTTAATAATCTATACATTTATATGAAATAATCTGTAGTTAGAGGTTTGTGTTTCTTTACATATTAACCCTCTGGGGTCTGAGGGTGTTTTGGGCCCTGGAGAAGTTTTGACATGCCTTGACATTTGTGCTTTTTTCAGTTGCTTAAAAACATATTAATGGCTAAAGTCTGATAACACTGTATTCAGCACAATCAGGGCTACAATAATATGTGAGCAACATGGGTGTACAGGTTTGTATTTTGTATAGAGTTTTTGCTACAATATGATGTGAAAACCATCCTGATCGCTCTTTCATACAAACCAATATACTTATTTAAATTTAAGACAATTTTAGTGTTAGAAAGGTCATATGCGAGGAGGCGTGATCTATCGTGAATATTGATTGTAATTCACACCGGAGGAGACAAAAGATCCCTCCCCTGGACCCATCAATGAGGAATGTGACAAAGAGAATGTATGTGAGGAGACTTAATGATCAAAATCAAGTTTTAAGTTAAAATAAGTAATCTGACTATACATATTCTTTACATAAAGACTTTACTTAATTTTAGACCTACACTACCGTATAAAATTTTAAAGTCTCTTCTGATCACCAAGAATGCATTTATTTGATCCAAAATTCAGTAGAAACATTGTGTGAACTCCCTTTTTTTTTTTTTTTTACAATTTAAAAGAACAGTTTTCTATTTGAATATATTGTAAAATGCAATTTGTGATCAAAGCTGAATTTTCAGCATTATTACTGCAGTCTTCAGTGTCACATGATCCTTCAGAAATCATTATAATATGCTGATTTTCTAATATGGGCATATTTAAAGTGCATTTTACTCATTTAACCTGAACACATATTTGCAAGCACAAGCTTTGTTGATGATAATGTGGCAGCATAAACACTAGATAAAATATATTCTAATTTTATATCATATTACATATCATATTTATATCATACAGCATACAATTTAAATGCCTGCTTTAGCCGAAACAGCATTTAAATGTAACTAAAACTTGCTTATTAGGACATATTTCAAATGTCAATACTCTGAATCCTGGCTATCAAGTCTGGAAACAGTCCCACTAGTAAAATATGTTCATGTTTATATAAAATATCATGTCAACTAATGAAAACTAAATGACTTACTCGTCCGAATTGTATCCTCGACTGGATCAAGTCTCTCTTTAAAATACAAATGTTCATCGGAGTCCCGCTCTTCTTCTGAGGAAAAAGTTTCCTTAATGTCCATAAGTTTCATCGCCTGTGTATCGTTTCAAACATGCAGAAAATGAATGAATTGTTTACATCAAACCTCTGAACACTGTCGGGGGGCATTCACCATTTGCAATTATTGTCTCAGCACATTAGCGTATGAATGCTGCTCTCTGCTGGTGGGTGGGATCACATTACAGATAATTAGATAGTCCAGTAAAAACTGAACATTGCTTTGTTTCATACAGTACATTGCAGGAGAATATTTGTTTTAAATTTGAATTGGTTTATTAAAAAGTAGACATTTAAAGCTTTCTTTAGACATATGTTTCATGTTTGTGTTTTAAGTATTTGCGGAGTTTCAGGTAATTTTTGTGACGTGTTTCTGAAATATGCTCATGAACACAGAGACTGTTGAAAGCTCAACTTTTTTATTTTTTTTATTTTACAAAAGCACAAGATTTTGTTGTTATTATGAGTGTACACAAATAAAAGTAGACCCTTTATTATCTCTAATGATGTCTTACACTTATCTGTATACGTAAAAATGACGGAGAATTTTGTTGTTTCCGCTGTAATGACGAAAAAATCATACGTGTCCGTCGACCCCAGATGGTTAAAGAGTACACACAATAAGTTCCACACAATAATGTAAAGATATTCTAAACTGATTATGCAAAAAACAACACTGGTGTCGGATCTGTATCAGCCGATAATGAGATTTCTGATATCGGATCGGAAGGGAAAAAGAGGTATCGGTTCTTCCCTACTTTAAATTAGGGCTGGACAATTTGGCTAAAAATATTATCACGATATTCTTTTTCATATCGTTCAAAATGGATTTTTCTCATGAAATGCATTCACATTTGCTCATTGCACTTTTTTTTTTTTTTTATTCCAAGTAGACAGAAGAAAACAAAACAAAAATCCTAAACCGTCAAAATAGTCTATACAAACTGCATTGGGGGCCCAGAGACAGCCAAAACAGTGGTGTCTGAGGGATCTTCTTCCAAAATATAAAAATATTTTGGTAGAGTTTATCTATCAAGTGCAGTTGGATATGAATGTTAAAAGATCTTCCATTCATTTTGAAGAATAATTTTACATTCAAATTATATGAATAATTCGTTAAATTAAGATAGCAAGTATGGGGGCATAGAAGCACTTGTGGCTGAGGAATGATACTGTATGGGGGTTCAGGGGTATCTCGTGGGAGAAAATTTAGAAAAGTCTGAATGGACCATTTTTATATTTTCATTAAAGGGAGAGAGACTAGGCTACAATGTTGTAATTTTATTGACTTTCCTTCTCATCCATGCCAGAGATGATGACATCTGATTCATTTCACAAAATTAGAACAGAAATCTGTTGTAACCTGCTGATTAATAAATCTAAATTTAGAAGGAAAAACTTTATGGTCTAAAGGGGCTCTGGAACAGTGTTAATTTATACGGCACCACATGTTTACTTGTATTCGGTGAGAAGAGGAAACGCACGCAGTGCGGGACAGGGCATAAATGAAGTGTGTTCGGTGCTGGAGAAAAATATTCAAGTATACATCACAGAAAGATCAGATCTGGTGTACATGGCATTGTTATTTTGTTGCTCCGTTCACTAGAGACGATGAGAGGGCAAAACCATCATCATGATGTCATGCGGTCCAGATGGAATCAATCCGGAGTTAGCAGTCTTAGAAAGCTTGCGTTTTAAGAGACACGCACCTGATCGTCTAGAGTTAGAACACAGGCTAAATATAGAAAATGGCTCAAGCTTATCATCAATATCGTTTTTTTTGTATTTTGTATTTTTTTTTTTGTGCGATTTTTAAATATTGAGGTTGTTTTACTACTTTAAATTACAATCACATTTTACTGTCCAAAAAGAGAATGCACTGCACAGTGTGTCTTATTAAATTGATCTTTGACCGTCTCACTAAGCCGCACCCCAGACTGTGCTGCTGTGAACCCACCGTCATGCCAAACTCCCGCAAACAATATAAACGAGTGTGGCACGGTGGAGGGCGGGACCGGCGCGTGATTACGCACGCCCGGTCCCGTATCAGGCTAATTGAGCCGTCAAGAGGGATAAAGGCCACTCGCAGACGGTGATCGAGAGAGAGAGCTTAATCAGCAGACATGTCTGCTGTCCTAAATGTTTGTTTTAAGTTCGTCATTAAATTATTATTTATGTTGACAAGCCGGTTTCTCGCCTCTTCCTTGCCCATGAAAGTGATCTTCTTTACATTGGTGCCGAAACCCGGGCAAGGAATAATTTAATGAAGAACTTAAAACAAACACATAGGACAGCAGACATGTCTGCTGATTAAGCTCTCTCTCCCGATCGCCGTCTGCGAGTGGCCTTTATCCCTCTTGACGGCTCAATTAGCCTGATACGGGACCGGGCGTGCGTAATCACGCGCCGGTCCCGCCCTCCACCGTGCCACAAAGAGTATTTTATTGAACCCAAAGTTTTACTTCAATTGAAAGATTGTGTATTGGCAAATGTTATTTGTAATTGTGGGTTCATACATCAAGTGTATTAGAGGAGGAGATGCCTGCTTACTCTTATTTCTGGAGATAATAGAATGAAGAAGTAGAATCTCAAAGGTCTCTTTACGAGATATAAGGCATCATTGGTTTAATCAGTAGTTAGTGTGAAATTGAAGAATTTTGGACTGAAATATTTTACTATTGCGTAATTAAATATTAATTAGACCTGCCAGAATTAACTTGTTAATCAGATGCGATTTAATTAAAAGTTTAACATAATTTTTCTTAATCACGATTAAGACGCTTAACGATAATAAAGCATAAACACTTGTTGGGAGTGTGGAACCTTTGTAACGTGTTCTCCTGGAGTCATTATTCTGATGCATACAACACAACACACACAGCAGCTCTTTGTCGATAAAATAATGGCGAAAGGACTTCTTAACACTATTTGATATACAAAACAAGCCCAGATGGGACTTCCAAGTATTTTCAGTGCATTTTAATTACCACAGAAGCATGTCTAGTCTTAATTATCGCTATGCTTTTCCCATGGATTTCAAAGCGCCGCTGGTGTTGACGTTCTGATGCAAATCATGAACACTGATTCATGATTTACAAAAGCGGATAGTCATAGTCTACCAGCGGATTAATATTCTTGAGGATGAGAGTTTTAAAGATTTAAATCTAAATCTATGGGGACTATAGCCAGCAAAGTTGGCACAGATGTTGCATCTGAAGTAGCAATTAGGTGTATTTTCACAGAGCAGGAATAAATACATTTACACAGCAGTAGCAAATGCATGAATAATGTTATGAGTATTATGATGAATATTTTAAATGTAAAATTATAAAAAAGAAAATATGAATGAATACTCAACCTTCCAGTTAGACTTTGGAAAATGTTTAATGTTACGTGAATAGGTGATATTTGAGTGCATTTCTATCTTTATATTCTGGAAGGCTTTGTTTGGAAAATGTTAAAGTGTGTTATTGTCTTTTGGTTTTGGTCATTAACCATTTTTATTGATTCCATGCAGCAAATCAAATGGACACAACAGAAAATGCAGAATTAAACCACATGAAATCTTTTCTCCCCGAATATTAACACCCCCCCCAACGTGACTCAAGCATCACAGTGATCAAAATCCAACTGACAAAGACAGACAAATAGACCATAAAAAAGCAGAACATATTTACAAACATAAAAAAAGAACATAAAAAGCATACTTTAATAAATAAAAGTCTCTCTCCACTGCAACTCCCTGAGAGTCTTCCAAAACGGCTAATAGCTGCCCCATTTCCTACCCCATTTCCTGTGTACCACTCCTGAAATGAGGGCGCTCCAGCCGACTTCCATCCCCTAAGGATAACCTGTCTACCGATCATAACACTGGTTAGAACCCAATATTTTTTTTTTTTACTTATCCTCTATATTAATGACGGCTCTATCCTATCCTAGTTTGGAGCAAAATTAAATTTGAGTACTCAATACATCATACAAAAATCTCTGAACCCTCAACCAAAATTCTTGGATCTTAACACACCACCAAAAAACATTTGTTGTGTCCCCATCTTCTATTTGGCATCACCTGCAGGTGTATGTGTCTTTAAAGCCAAGCCTATACAATCTAGATGGGGTCCAACAGAATCGATGTAGAATCTTAAATTTCATAAGGTGCACCCTTGCGTCTCCTAGATGTAGACTTCGGATTAACTCACTTAACTTTTGTGTCCTGAAAATTTAGAAAAGGAATTAATAATTCTGTGGAGGCAAGGCATAGATCTAGTAGGGTTGGAGACATAAAAAAAATATCATCTGCTTAAAGCAAAAGCTTATGCACCACACCACCCCTGGAAAAACCTCCTTCCTTATTGCGGCTGCTTAATGGTTTCCAGGTCAAAGCAGGACAATAATGGGGAAAGAAGGCAACCCTGATGGGTGCCTCTATCCAGAGTAATATAATCTGAAATCAATCCATTCGTTTGTACCACCACTACGATGTGTATAAAGTAACTTAATCCAACCAATAAAAGTGTTCCAGAACCTGTACATTTCCAAATTTGTTTAAAAGATAATCCCATTCAACCACATCAAATGCCTTTTCAGCGTCAAGTGAGATGGCAGCGACCGGAGTTTGATCATTCACCACTGACCACGTGATATTGATGAAACGCCTAATGTTATCAGAAGAGCTACGGACCCATGTAAACCCCACCTGATCTAAATGTATAAGAGATCTCTTAACTTAATCAGTTTTTAAGTTGACATTTTTTGACATTATTTTAACATCTAGCTGGATCAGGGAAATTGGACTGTAACTCTTACTCTCACTTGGATCCTTGTCCTTTTTAAGAATCAGACTGATCCGGGCTTGTGTCATGGTTGGCGGAAGCTTTCCATTCTTTAATGATTCTGTATAAACCTCTAGCTGAAGTGGAGCCAATTCTGTAGCATAAGATTTAAATGGCAAAGCCATCTTGCCCCAGAGCCTTGCCTGTAGGCAAGGCCTTAATTACCTTGCTAAGCTCCTCCAAGTTTATCTCAGAATCAAGAGAATTGTTTTGCTCTGCTGTCAGTTTATGAAGTTCTAATGGTTCCACTACATTTTTATTATTATTATTGTATTTGTTTGTGGAAATATAGAGATCATGATTGAATTCTTTAAAAGCATTATCAATATCAATGGCTGAGGTAAATATTTCACCACCAGCAGATTTCACTGAGAGATTGGTAGAAAGAGACTCTGTTTTATAAAAACAGCCAAAACTCCACCTTCTGCGACAAAATAGTATTATATCTGTATTTCAATTGGTTCAATTCTTTGAGGCCATCAGATGACATTCGGCACTTCAGCTCTGCCTCTGCACCTTTTTTTTTTTTTTTTTTGCAATTAACAATTTTTTTGATTCCAATGACACATCCAATAAACTTTACAGGAAACACTTTAGTCTTAGTCTTGTGCGAAATGTCCTTGTTAGTTTTAGTCATATTTAGTCATTCACATATCTTTTTTTGTTAGTCAAGTTTTAGTCGACTAAAAGTCTCGTCATTGTAGTCTAGTTTTAGTCAAATGAGAATTTAAGGTATCTTAGTCAAGTTTCAAAACATTTTAGTCTTTTTTTTTTAAATAAATTATTTCTGAGATTAATTCTGAGATAACCATTTCAGTCAAATAATGTTTCACACATCTCAAATATTGGTTAAATGTCATAATTACCTGACAAAATACACTTGTTGAATGATTTGTTGAATTCACTTTGTTAAACGTGGCTGGTTTTCTGATTTAAGAGACACATTCACAAATGATGAACTTGTTCTGAAGAGTATTTTATTAAGCAAATAAGTTACATAAAATATATATAACCTGCATAATGTATGTGCCACAACACCATAGCTAACTGGTTAATTTACAGCGTAGATGCCTAAAATCAGCATTAGCTTATGAGACGTTAATTTAAGTTAACTTCCCTGAATGTGTGGGTGGTTAGCCTTTAGATGTCGCTTAAGGTTGGTGGTGTTTTTCCCCGATATTTTTTGTCTGCAGTGCTTCCTGTCAGTTATAATGACACATTCTGACTTTTTGTCAATATCATTGTACCTAAAATGCGACCAAATATCGAGCCTCTTCCTTCTACCTAGCATGTCGTCGGCGCTCGGCGCGTGTTCGCCACTGTCTATGATTGTTGTGTTCTTGCTCCATGTAGTTTCGTGTTGCAGCCACAGGAGTATGAGACCTGTAACCGTTACTTGAGCAACAGCGCGAACTCATTCGGAATATTTTGAAGGCGTAACAGCTGAATATTCTATCACATGATGAAAAAGTAGAGACGATTGTATACGAAAATGAAGAGAGATTTTATCTTAGTTTTTATTTTATGCAAAACATTTTAGTCATCTTTTTTCGTCAACAATAATGCATGTTAATTTAGTCTTAGTCAGCGTTTTTGGACATTGGTGCAGTCTCGTCATCGTCTCGTCTTAGTCATGGAAAAAAAGGTCGTTGACGAACATATTTAGTCTCGTCTCGTCTGACGAAATTAACGCTGCATTACATAAACCTAAATCCTTCCGTCTGAACATTCCCACCCAACACAAACACACACACACACACACCCCCCAGTGGCCTGACATCAAACTAATAACGAATAGATAATAGATGTTATCCAGAAAAAAATAGACAATAAATGCACACACACACACATTCAATATTACCCATCTCCCTCCACCGTCTCCCCCCGAGAGCCCTCCACAAAATCCATGTACCTATTTTTTTTTTTATTTTTTTTTTAAATAATCCTATATTGCCCAGCCTTCTACAAACCATCCCCCCAAAAGCCGCAACCCTGCCCAACTCCGCACACCACTCCCAAAACAAGGGTGCTCCAGCTGATTTCCATCCCATAAAGTTGACTTGCCTTCCTATCATGACAACAGCCAGGACCCAACTCTTCATGAACCCATCTCCTACATCAATGATCATCTTAGACCTGAAGTTAGATATTTTCTTACAAAAAATGCATCGCTTCTCTTTAGAAGGCCTTTATTAACCCCCTGGAGCCGTATTGATAACTTTTTTGATGCATGGATGCACTTTTTTTGGGCTTCAAAATCTAAGGTACCATTCACTCCCATTATAAAATTTGGAAGAGCCTGTATATTTTTTTTTTATATAACTGTGTTTGGCTGAAAGGAGGAAGTCATATACACCTAGGATGGCTTGAGGGTGAGTAAATTTTGGGATCAATTTTGAGTGAACTAACCCTTTAAGGGAAGTTGAAGCTCTGTCACCCAGACGCTGAATTAACAGAATAATACACTGATGCCTCATGACCTTTTCCAAAGGTAGTAATCGCCACTTCCAGAGTATCTGCCGCTTTAGGGGTGTGTGTGCTACTCCCAAAGAACATTGCAGAGCAAGTGGCACAGCTGTAAATGCCTATAAAACTGAGATCTGGGAATCCCAAAATGTTGAATAAAATTTTCAAAAGTTCTCAATACTCCACTCTCATACAGGTCACAGAGTGTGTTAACCCCCCCTCATAATCCCGTCTGTCCATTAGAAAAGGGACTTGGTTATACATAGTTTAGGTTTCGGCCATAAGCTCAAGGCAACATTTAGATAAATATCCGAAATAAACACACTGAACACTTTTGTCTATACCGAGTGCAAATGCAAAATAATGGGGTGTGATTTAACTTCTCTGGTTAGATTGATAGCTTTGCAATGACAAAATATGGTCAAGAACTTCCTGTTCAATACAGTGCCAGGGAGGGGCTCTTTCAGGTGGAAGCGACCAGTGAGCCAAATTCCTGAGACTGAACACATAATAATAAAACAAAATCTTGGGTAGGCCTAGGCCACCTTTGGCAATCGGCCTATGTAATTTGTTGAAATGTAATCTTGGAAGTTTACCATTCCAAATGAAGGACTATGCTATGCTCTCAAATTTCTTGCAATAAAAGAGGGGGGCATCTATAGGGAGTGACTGTAGCAGGTACTGTAGATGAATTTTGGAATACAATTCATTTTAATAACATTAACCTTCCCAATCATTGAAAAATTAAATGAAGCCCACCTGCCCACATCGCTCAAACTTTATTAAAGGGTCAAAATTAACTAAATAAATCACAAATTTGCTGGGAATAAAATACCTAAATACTTAATGCCCTGTTTGGGAAGCCACCCGTCTGGAAGGCCATTACTGGACAGTATGCTGTCAGAGCCAAAGCTTCGGATTTAGGCCAATTGAATTTTAGCCTGAGAACTTGGAAAGGAATGAATAATTCTGTTAAGGCAAGGCATAGATCTATAATAAAATATATTCTGCATAAAGCAGAAGTTTATGCACCACATCTCCCGCCATCACCCCTGGAAAATTATCCTCATCGCGGCTGCTAATGATTCAAGGGCAAGACAGAACAATAATGGGGAAAGGTCGCAATCATGCCGAGTGTACCTATCCAGAGTAAAATAATCTCCCAAGATAATCATAAAATTAATCCATTTGTTTGTACTTCTGCTAAAGTGTGTCTATAAAGTAACTTAATCCAGCCAAAAAATTTACTCCCGGACCCGTTTCCAAATTGATAATCCCATTCTACCATATCAAACACCTTTTTGGCGTCAAGTGAGATGGCAGCGACTGTAAAATGATTATTGCCACTGACCACATTATATTGATGAAACACCTAATGCTATCAGAAGAGCTGTGGCCCTGAATAAACCCCACCTGATCTATATGTGTAAGATGTCATAACTTAATCAGTTAGCCAAAATGTTTACATCTAGCTGGATCAGGGAAATTGAATGGTAACTTTTACACTTTTATATCTAGCCAAAAGTTTCCCTGATTTGTCCCCCGACTCATAGTATGACTCTCTTGCCCTGAATAACCAAAACTCCTCTTTCCACAGCAAAATAGTATTATATCTGTATTTCAATTGGGTCAATTCTCTGTGACCATCAGACGACATTCAGCGCTTCAGCTCGGCCTTTGCACATTTAATATTCCCTTCCAACTCCACAAGTTCTCATACTTTGGATTTTTTGATGAATGAGGCATATACTGTATGATCCGACTCCTAAGAACTGCCTTAAGTGCCTACCAAGCCACGCCCACAGAAGATACTGAGGACCATTTGTTCTCCATATTAAAATTTATTTGGACATCAGGATTTTGCAAAAGGGATACATTAAAGCGGCAACTATATGATGAATTATGATTCTCCATATAAACTCACCAGGTCATGATATGAGACTAAGATGTTTCCAATTGAGCCGTCCATAATAGATGAAATGAGGGACTTGAAATTAAAGATAATCTATAAAGCAAACTCCAGCCAGTAGGCAGAATAAACATAAAGAGCATGTAAATTCATCCACAAAACTGTCCCAAAGGTGTTTTACTCCACAAAACAAACTCCAGCCACTAGGCGGAACCAGCACAAAAAGAAAACAAAAAGGTGCTCAGTTTCCTTGAACAGTCAAATGAATGTTTAGTGAGCTGACCCACTTGGCTGCAACATGATTCCAACAAATGACCTAATCTCTACAATGTCTTGCAAGAAATACTCCACAAAACAAACTCCAGCCAATAGGAGCCATAAGCACAAAGAGCGTGCATATTCATCCACAAAACTGTCGCGAAGGATTGTTGCTCCACAAAAAAAAATTCCAGGCATTAGACGGAACCAGCACAAAAAGGCGCTCAGTTTCCTCATAGTCGACTTTAATGTTCAGTGAGTCAGTCCTCTTGGCTGCAACTTAAGTACCATAAGATAACTTACTCCATTGACTTCATGAAGGGTATGTGGGTATGTGAATGTTTTATGGCCATCCTTAGCATCTATTCTCAATTTGACCCGGAATATCAGTGCAAAAGCGACTTTCATTTGATGTAAAAGCTTCTTGCATTCCTTGAATCAATCATGTTTCTCTCGTCGAATTCGCAAAGTCTGTGAACAAGAAAATGTTGTGGTTCTTCCAAGAAAGCCTTCCTTTACTCCTCGCCACAGGTGACACAAAATCCTTATCGGATGATCTCATTCAGAATTGATCAGGGCCTGCCTCCCTCCACAACTCGCCAAGCTTTCCAGCTTATGACATGTTATGTCAAGCATATTCAGAAAGAGCCCATCCAGGAATTTCACCATATCCTGACCACCTTGGTCGCTAGTGAATTGGCAGATAATTCCGTCTCTGATGACTCCAGATAATCGTTCTGTTTCTCGACATCCCCCACTCTTGTAACCACCTCAGAGAATGTAGTCTCCATGGCATTGATTAATCGACATATCACAGCATGATCCTCCAAGTCAGCAACAACTTTGACAGCAGTGCCAACATGTTCAATATCTCTCTGTGTAATTCCCTTATATCTCCGACCAAATCGATTCCCTGGCTTGGGGTGTTTCCAGAGCCAGAGGATTTTGAATTCTGTGACATTGTCCTCCTAGAACAGTTATGGATAATATAATATAATAGCTATTTAGGTTGGCTGGGTTCTAACAACATCAGTGTAAATGCAAAATGGACCAAGACAAAAGATGGCCAAAAAGAAAATTGATATAAGTATTTTGATATTTAAAATATATTTTAATATTATTCATGTTTTTTTTTTTAAAGCCTTCAATTAAGATGATTAACTGTCATAAAAGGATTTATTTTCAGTTATTTGTTTGACAATTAATCGTCAGCCAAATCTCATAATCATGACAGCCCTGGTTTGACCTGAAGTACCTATCATGACCGGAAAGCTAAGAACAACAAATCTCCAATAATCTTCTGGAGGAAGTTTTAAACATGCTCGCAGCACTTTTGGGGCATTTTCAGCTCAATTTAAAAAGTGCCCATGTAAAGTTGAATTCTGGGGTGCCTCAGATGTCACTCAACACCAATATTTCTTTAGACATGCTAAATAGCCTTCTCAGCATCTCCTGAAAATTCTGTTGATATTTTGCTCCCAGTCTCATTGCAATTTGGAGTCAGGGATGCACATGTCTGCTGAAAAAATATAGTTTAAAGGTGTGTTCACCCCAAAATGGAAAATATCTCTAAATGTTTAATCACCCAAATGACGCTCCAAACCTGCTTGGCTTTCTTTCTTCTGTGGAACACAAAAAGGAAAAATGTAATTGACCTAGAACAGTCTCTACTATGGAGTTGAAACAATTTATTTATTATAATTAATTCCATGTAGGGGTGGGCAATATGACCAAAATCGTTTATATTGATATCACTAATTTTATATCACGATAACGATATATATCACGATATAAATCTTTTTTAAAATATAAATGAAAATAAAAAATCAATAAAAATTTATTTATATATTAAATAACTATTTTTGAAAAATCCAGTCATTGAATTAAACCCTTTATAAATGAAAACTACTTCCTCTTATATAATTATCTCTTTATTTGGAACTTTACAATGTCAGAGAATTTTTTTTTTTTTGGTGTTATTCAAAAAGTAGTAATCAAGCTTACCACAGTGGTGAATTTCACATTTCAGACTGATGTTTATTATTATGAAACCCTTCATTATGGCTCTTTATGTTTTAAGACATCCGTGTTGACAATATCTGAAAGCAAAGCTGGTTTCTAATATCTAAACATCATTCAAACTGAATTTTATTAAAGGTGATTATGTACAGTTTAAAAAATCCTCATGACAGATGACTCATAATTGTTGGTGCATGACACATTGTTTTAGCTATTTTCCTCATCAGTGTTTTGTTCAGAATGTCAATCTCATCGTTTGAGATGTTTTTCTTCCTTCATAGCGCTTCAAGATTAAAAAAAACTCAGTAGAATTCTAATGGGTCAAGCAAGTTTTGAAATTTGTGCCGCAAATCTCCATAGAGAGAAACCGGGTTGACTAGTGCAAATGTCTGCGGAGCCCAGTCTGTAAGCATGCTGGACTTTCATGTGAAACACAGCTACATGTTTCTGATGAGAAGTATGTTCAGAAAGTGAGATTAATGTCATTTGAATTTGCTTTGGTGGCCGCTGAAAAATGGTCAGTACTTGAAAAATCCTGCTTCTCACATAAAGCTGCTATGCCTTCCTCCTCCATTTCTCCGACAGAATGTGTACAAGTGAATAGAATGAAGTGCACATTTCTTGAACGCCATGGCAGTTTTGAATAACCGCGTGACTGTAATCCAAAATGTACACCTGTTGCCAAATTTACCGATATATCGCCAACTACATACATGCTTAAAATTGTTATTCGTTTCAAGCAGCATTTGCTTTGTCAGCGTCTTTGTATAATTTATTTACAAGTATTATGTCTCTGTTTTTTAGTAATGTTGAATGTTAAGTGATTCATCACAATAGGATTTCCAGTCTAAATACATTTGAAGATCGATTGTGTTCTATTCATTTGATCAATACTTTTAGATGTGCAAATTATGAAATATTCTTTAGAATATTTTTGTCCAGTCCGTCTGAGTTTTAGAGGTTGGTTGGTTTGTTGTTAACAGGACTGATACATTATTTTAATGGTCACTGTTCAAGTGTTCAGATGTCCCATGATGGCTAATAATAATTAACCCCAGGAGAGTCAATGATTTGGTGTTCTCTTTCAATCCTACGTTTCAGTGTCTCACTATGGGATACGCCCCTTTCACATATTCCTAGAATTTCTATTACATTACACCAGCCCTTATTGGATGGCAGAAGTGACACTTGTGGCTGTAGCAGGCTCAGCTTCCCAATATAAAAGGGGCAGCACAGCCTCATTACATTATTCAAAAACCTCTTCTCTCTTCACTCAAGAAGCCTGGATTACCGTTCAGATAGTCATCGACTGGTCTCCACACTGTTCACTGATTTATGATCCCAGAATGGAGTTTGTTGATTTACAGGCCACTAATTTGTTTTCTGTTTTTTCCTACAATCTGCACTCCAGCGCATTGAGGAATTCCTTAGCACTGTATCTAAATGGCTGCAGCAATGCATAGTACATTGGCTAGTGTTGGGGTCTCTTTTTGAGTGGGGAATAAAATTTCATGCAGGGACACACCAGGTCTGCTCTGCATGTATTGGGTTGAAACATGCCCAAGTGGCGATTGACAATCCTGGATCGTGTGTGCACGTCACCATGAAGAGCCTTCGCCGCAGGCTAGCATGCCAAGCTAGTCTGTTGGGTCAGGATCCCCTCGTATCAGGCAGCCTTGCTTTGGCTTCCACGCCACAGGTATCCATTCTTGTAGAGTTGCTCACCATGGCAGCATTGACCTGGGGTGAACCGCTCGATTCATTCATCGCTTTGCCCTCCTTGCTCCGTACGGATGAGTAAGAGAAGGCGTTGGATTATGAGGATGAGGGGCAGTCAGATTTTCTCCTCTCTGAAAAGGAAGACTATTTTGAGGACTCCTATTCCCCCTGCGCAACCGGCACAACCCTTGGCTGCACACAGCAGGAGCCACAAAAGAGGCGGGTGGGCCACCATCCTCTCTCCTTCTCAGTGTTGATCAGCTAGATGTGTGAAAACGCATGGCAGAAAATAAATATTCCATGGCCGACTGTGGTACTGGAGTGTAAAGGGGATTAATGGAAAGGAGGCGGCGAGAACTGCCATGACAATATAAATTGTCAGTTATATATAATATATACAATTAAGAACTTAAATCAAAAGACACAAACACACACATGACGGTCAGCTGCCCGTAAACACACACTCTGTCGCACCACAATCCGTAGTTGGCCTTTATCCCTCTCGGTGGCTTGATTAGCCTGATAAGGGGCTGGGTGTGTAGAATCATGACCCCGCCCCCGTTGCAAAGTTGCTATAAAGACAAACGGCTGCCAAGAGCAAAATGTGCAGTGAGGCGACATCTTCCTATATTCCCAGATCTGCTGGATGAGGTTGTTGTCACCTGGAAGAATAAACCCTTTACCATTAAAATGCCCATTCAGGGGGGATCTGTGTTTGACGTGGAAGGGATGGAGAAGGAGGGTCTTCTCCGCATGCCTTCCATGCAGCCTTTAGTAGCAGCGCATCTGCACCCTAGGCACACGGTGGTTGTGAATCTGACATTGCCTTCAAAACTTGACCATTTCCAGTCAAACATGATGGAATGCATTTACAGTGCAGACGCTCGCTCCGTTAGGGCTTTGAATGCGATCTGTATGTTAACTGCATACCAAGCAGAGCTGCATGAAGAGGTGTCTGCCATGCCAGGCCAAGCACAATGGAACAAGATTTGTGTGGTCACTGATCTCTCTCTCTCACTTTCTGCAGAGATGTGCTATTCAAACTGCTGGTAAAGCCATGGCCACAATGGTGATACAGGATGGAACATGATAGTTGAATTTGGATAATCTTTCTGACAGGGAGAAAGAGGCTATTTTGGATGTACTGGTAGTTTCATAGAGGAGATTTGGTTCGGCTCTGACATGGATGCAGAAGAGGTGTGAGGAAAAGAAGAGGGATGATGAAGCTTTGCAGCTCTGTCTACCCAGAAAGGCACAGACTGCGCCCCCTCCACCATTTTGGCAAACTTTCGCTTAAGTCATGGCTCATCCACCTCCTAGCTATAGTCATTAGCTATAGCATAGTCATTACAACGGACGCTTCACTGTCTGGTTTGCACTCATGAGGGCAGAATAATAAATGGGAGATGGCGTAGACATCTGACCAATCACTATATAAATTATCTAGAAACGTGGTTTTCTTAATCCTGAAGCATATTCTCCCATTATTGGAGGGGCATCGCTTTCTTGTGAGAACAGACAACACTACAGTGGTAGTGCGCACAAACCAACAAGGAGGTCTCTGATCGCTCCTGCACACATTGGCACACAAACTGATTCTGTGGGGCAATGCCCACTTATCTTTAAGAGTGACTCATGTACAGGGTATTATGAATCGAGGTGTGGATTTGCTGTCAAGGGACAATCGTCTTTATGCGGTGTGGAGACTGAAAAAAGAAGTGGTCTAGCACATTTGCAGCTGGTTCGGCAGGGAGACAGTGGATCTGATCACATCTCAAGAGAACGCTCAGTGCCCTCTGGTCTTTTCTCCAATCAGAGCGCAACACTGGAAATAGATGTCCGGCGCACGAATGGCCCCACACACTCTTTTGTGCATTCCTGCCGATAGCATTGATATCTCCAACCCTCTCCAGATTGAGAGAGAAGGGATTGAGAATAATATTAATAGCTCTGCGCTGGCCGGAGAAGTATTGGCTGGCTGAGATCATACATATGCTATACGAACAGCCGTTGCCTCTTCCTCTGTGGAGAGACCTGTTGTCACAGCCACATGGAGATTTTCCATCCTCATACAGAGCGCCAGGCACTGTGGGCCTGGCCCTTGAGTGGTTCAACATAAATGCAACTGGATTGCCCCATAGTGTTAAGACTATAAAGTATGTTAGAGCATTATCTACTAGATCTTTGAATGGGTGTAAATGTTTGAGCATTGGTAATATAAACACGAGATTCCCCATCAATGCTCAGTGGCAGTTATACTGTCATTTCTACAAGAATTAATAAATACAGAGAAACTTAACCATAAGTGTTTCTGGCAAGTGTTGATTTCAATACCATAGGGCAGCATCCTTTAGTGTGCTGCTTTTTGAAGGGTGCGTGTCGCGCTCTCCCAGTTTCTAAACCACTTTCTCCCTCATGGGACTTAGCGATGGTGCTTGATGCTATTTCAGGGCCTCCATTTGAGTCAATGGACAAAGTTGATTTCAAGATATTGTCGTTCAAGATGGCACTATTGTTAGCATTGGCTTCAGCGAAATGAGTCAGTGAGATAAACACACTTTCTGTACATTCTGCATGTATGCAATTTATGCCAGGGGATGCAGTGGTTTTATTATGACCAAACCCTGCATTCATGCCCAAAGTTATTCAATCTATTGTTCTTCTTAAACTCAGGGCTTTTTGTCAACCCCCCTTTGCTTCGTTAGAGGCAGAGGTTGAATGCATTATGCCCAGTGTGTGTTCTGCACATTTATACAGAAAGGACTGAAAGATTCAGGGAGAGTGATCAGCTGTTGGGCGAAACAGCACATGGGGAAAGCTGATCACCAAACAGCGCTTGATGCACTGAATAGTGGAAGCAATTTCTTTGGCGTATTCCAGTAAGGGTCTTAATACCCATCTGGGTTGCGTGTGCATTCTACAAGGGGAATGTCTACACTGTGGGCTCTCGATACAAGATATTTTTTGTAGCAGTGATCTGGTCTTCGCACACATTTGCAAGGTTTTATAAATTGGATGTTGCAGCACAGTCTTTAGCACATGCTGTATTGAGCGTTGGTTCTTGAGTCCACCAGGACTCTCCCAGCCCTGGATAGTTATGATAGCTGACAGAGGGATCCGAAACGGGCTTTCTGGCAATACAGGAATTAGGATATCCCATAGTGAGACCGAAACGTATGTTTGAAAAATAACTGTTACTTGTGTTACCCTGGTTCTCTGATCGCATTAAGTGGTGTGTCTCACCAGATCACCCTCCTTGCTGTGTAACGCGAGGAAGAGGTGTGCTTGTTTTGAATAATGTAATGACGTTGTTTCACCCCTTTTATACTGTGAAGCCTCCTCCAGACACAAGCGTCACTTCTGCCAGCCAATAAGGGCTAGTGTAATATAATGGGGCTTCTAGGAATAAGCTGAAGGGGTGCATCCCATAGTGAGACACCTGTAACCTATAGTTTTCTTAGGGATGTTAAGACTGGCTGGCCACTCAATATTGTGCGAAAGCAGAAAACTTAACCATAACAGACCATGAACATAACAGAAATATCGTCTGTTCTTGTACCTCTTTAACCCTAATAAACAAGACTGGTACAGTGCTCGATTGCCACTTGTGCATTTTAAATTGAGATTTTGCACTCCAATGCAAAGTCTGGGTCTTGAAACTAAACCAGTTGGGAACTGCTGGTCTAAAATAATAGCAGTGTTTTTGGACTCTCTGCTTCCCACCCCCTTCTTAATGCTCTGCATGCTAGTTTTCTTTATTTTCATTTTTTATTTCCAATTTCACAGCTTCACAATGATTAAGCGCTCTGCTCTTTTGTCATGTATTGCACACACATCATCACCCTTGATGCCCATGATGCCTGTTTGTGTATGAGCAGCCAGCTTCACACATTGACTTTGAAGCACGCAGCACATGCAGACATTTTTTTTTTATTTATTAAATTGCAGCCATTTGTGGTTTATTAATCACATTAGTACATATCAAGATTTTAATTTGATTATTTGTGCATTCATTTAATCCCATGTATGTCAATCTGTTACATTCCGGATTTTATTAACTAATTCAGTTTTTATGACTGGATTCCATGATTGCATCCTTGTTTTCCGCACTGCAGAATAGGGCCCTACTCTAGCTAACCTTTTACTGCACTGCACACAAACATACCCGCAACATGCATTCATACAACAAAACACATGGAAAGCACATATCTGCTCTGGTGGCCTGTTCAAAAAAGTTACTTGCAGCACCACACCTATTACCATCATTAGGGGAAAGAACGGTGATCCAATCTTCGACCCCCAGGAATAGGTTTGCAGATTTTCATTTCAGAGCATTTCTGGTCCTGGGGAGTGGAAGTCCCTCAGCCTGGAAAACATTGTGGGACAAAGTGCCTCAACTATAGGAGAAAGAAGTCACTCCCTGTGGGTGGCTGGCTGAGGTGCCATCTTTAGAGGAAGTACTGAAAGCGATCCGGAGCCTGAGACCAGGAAAGGCATCGGGCAGAGATGATCTCCCAAGTGAAATGCTGAGGAAGGGTGGCGTTTGTACACAGACTGCCCTACATGACATCATTACCGTCTGGACCACTGGGCAGGTTCCGCAGGATTGGAAGGATGCCCTGGTGGTCCCTCCCCTTAAAAAGGGGGAACCGCACAGATTGTAATAACTATAGGGGCATCTCGCTGCTCAGTGTGCCGGGAAAGATTCAACTTTGCCTTGCCAGGCATGCTGAGGAGAGGCTTGCAGAGCCCCAGTGTGGTTTCAGGAAAGGGCGGTCTTGCACAGATGCCATATTTTCTGTCTGTCTGCTACAGCAGAGGTGTAGGGAATTCCAACAGGACCTATATCTCTGCTTTATTGACCTGGTCAAGGCCTATGATACCATCAGTAGGCCTGGGCTCTGGGTTGTTCTTCGTGCTTACGGAGTCCCAGACCCGTTGCTCACGATCATTAAGGACCTTCATGATGACGAGCGGGCACGGGTAAAACTACGTGGCCGGGAGTCGGAGCCATTCCCTGTTCACCTTGGAGTGTGACAGGGATGTCCTCTGGCTCCCACATTATTTAATATCTATTTCGACAGCTTAGATCCTGAAGCCTTCGATGGCTGTACCGGAGGAATTTCCATCTGGTACAGATATAATGGTTGGTTGATCGATGCCCGGGTGCGGTCAAGGGATGTCTCCATATTGGTCAACCACATTATGTATGTTGATGATCTGGTGATTGCTGCTCACTCAGAGGAAGAGTTGGAGGCGCTGCTGATGAACCTGGAGCTTGCCACTAAGAGATGGGGCCTTACCATCAGCCCAACCAAAACTAAGCACCTGCCTGGGTATTATGTACCATCGGACACTCCACCCCCACAGCTCCCAATTGGTGATGGGGCAGTCGTGGAGAGAGTGGAGCATTTTGCAGTGTGCTTATGACTGGCTCTGGTTTGACAGCAGAGGTCTCACTCCGAATCAGTCGAGCAGCATTATCTTTTCATCGGTTGTGTAACGCTCTGTGGAAGCTACCCGGTTTGTCGCTCCGCACAAAGCTTCAGGTATTCTCTGTGTGTGTGTGTGTGTGTGTGTGTGTGTGTGTGTGTGTTTGAGGTTTGTTAGGCAGTCCTACTGTGGGAGAGGACAGCAGGGAGATTGTGGGGGTCACAATGCTCTGATTGGGTAGTGTGAAGCATTTGGGTGGGAGGAATTTCTTTGCATTCCAGCTACATGCCAGAGTCTGAAGCGTAGGCTGTGCATCACATATACTGTACATCACATATATCAGTCAAAAGTTTGGACACACCTGCTGATTATTATTTTTCTAATTTCCACATTAGTTTCCACATTATGTTGTAACCAAACTAATATTAAATAGATCAAAATTATGCTATTCTTTAACTTCAAAGTCACTGCCCTTTTTATTATATTATAACTATATATTCCACTGAGCACTTTATTAGGAACACCTGTACACCTACTTATTCATGCAATTATCTTATCGGCCAGTCATGTGGCAGCAGTGCATAAAATCATGCAGATACGGGTCAGAACGCCACTTTCTGCAAAAACCCTAGAATAAACAGTTTTCTTTAGTGCATGTAAAAGTGGTCACTGTATCCTAACCAGCCATGACGCAATAGAGCAATATGCAACATAAGGTATCTTTTCAATGTTAATCAGAATTTTTGTCCTAACCACGGGCATTCTGTCAGTTGCTTGTTTCTATTTCTGCAGGTCCAAAATCCTGCTGCTCATAAGTGTCCATCAAACCATCACATATGTTCTGAGGGGCTGTGATTGTGCTTTTTAGTGCAACATTATCATGTTTGGTGTGGGCAGACAAATTTCTTGTCTGTGGAAGCTCAACAATTCTATTATAATACACTGAATTAGAATGCTATTCTTAAAGTTAACCTGTGAATGTGTGTGATTGTGCATTTATCCTATTAGTGATTGTCTTATCCCTAAAACATATGTTCATTCACAGTAAGAAAAGTATATCTGTTTCATAAGCACAGTGTACTCTTGTTGCATTCTTCACTCTTGAATGTCTCTCAGGTGTACAATAACCCTAGTTTCACAATATGACCCAGTTTGACTGTAACTGAGTGTAATGATCTCTCAGTCAAACTCATGTCAACAGCAGTTAGCAACACTTTCTGTGTGCTAGTTCACATAACCGCCGGAATCCAGTGGAAGATGCTTCAAGGCAAGGAAGTCTTATTAACCTTACTAGTACTGAATGCCTGTCCTGGTTTCTTTAGCGTGGCTTTTATTGCTGTTGGCTGGACAATGGTGTGTGGTTTCAAAAATGAGCAACAAACAAACATGCATTTTTCTGAACTTCCTGTCATTGGCCCAGCATGTGGTGTAGTTAAGCAATGGTGTACCTTAAGACCAAGAAAATACCCTGTTGTATTAACTGACCTTGCGTGTTTTTTGCTTGCTTGCTGCAGACTGCTTGCTTGTCTCTCATTTCTCCAAAACATGATGAAGACGAGGTCCTCAGATGAATCTCAGACCAAGCTGACATTTGTCAAGAATTTGATGACTTGTGTCTCACTTGCATAAATCTGTTAGACTTGGTCATTTAAATCCTTAATGTAGATTTCTCTGAGTCCAAATGTTTTAAATGGATAATTAAATACATAATTCACATGTTCAGATTATTGCTACATGCTGGACAAGTGCATTTAAATGATCATTAAATAAAAAAATATAGAGAGAATGTTTTCTTTTATATTTAAAGTGGGCAAATTCAGTATCAATAATGTCACCAAATGGAATTGCAAAGGTTTGTGAAGACAGACTTTGGTCATATCCACACTAATACAGGTGCAAGAAAAAGTATGTGAACTCTTTGGAATTACCTGCATTTATGTATCAATATATCTTCAAATCTGGTTTGATCTTTATCCAAGTTACAATAATGAACAAACACAATCTGTTTTAACTAATAACACACAAATGATTATATTACTCTTGTACATTTTAAATCAAATTCAAACACTCAGTGTAAATTGGAAAAGGTATGTGAACCCCTAGTCTATTGACATAAAAAAAAAAAAAACTTTCAAACCTGGCATCCATTTAATGAAACGAGATTTGATGTGTGGGTTAAAGGTACTTTGACGTTTAAAAAGTGTTTGCTATTTAAAAGAGGCATCTGTTGACGTGGACCATGCCTCTGAAAAAAGAGTTCTCAGAAGACCTATGATCAAGAATTGATTTATTGCTTTGCATAAAGCTGGAAAGGCTATTCATCTGTCCACAGTTATACAAATTGATTAAATGGTGATGATTTAGTACTATGGCTACTCTCCCTAGAAGTGGCTGTCCAGCCAAGATGACTCAATGGGAACACCGCAGAATGCTCAATGAGCCCTAGAGTGACAGCTAAAGACTTGAAGAAATCATTGGAACTGGTTAACATCTCTGTTCATGAGTCTACTTCACAGAAAACATTAAACAGGCATTGTATTCATGGAAATATTCTCAATGTTAATGTTTAAATTGCACTACAAATTTCAATTTAAGAGTTTAAACTTGTGATGTGGCTGATATGAGTTAAATAGAATAATTTATTTATACTATATTGTCCAGCCTCAGTTACTACAATAGTATGTCTATGCAATGCACATAACACCTAAAACTAAAACTATAAAACAAGGATTCAATAATAATGAGGATAAAACATAATTTATTAAAGGTAAAAATGATATGCTTAAATGTGCAATATAACAATTACAAGAAGTCATTTTCAGAAGTCTTTCATATTAAACATGTCACCGTAACTTTACCGGACAATGTAGATTTATCGCAATCGGTTTACAGTTGAGTATTGTTCGATTCATAAAAGCATGACAAGCAATATAAACTTCAACCATACAAGACAATATATCCAATCATTATAGCAGGTAAACAACTTTGGCTAATGAATAACAGATAAACATCCATCTAAACTGCCACAATGCTGTCCTGAACTTAGTTAGTTTCTCCAGTCGGAACATGCGAATATGGACAGCTGGTTCTTTCCTGTGTGTGCAGATGTGACGTTATGATGCAAGGATGAATGCCATAAGCCAGCGATTTCATGCCAAATGGAATCCGTCAGCTCAAAATACAAATTATATTGATATGCTTACAGTAGTGAATCGGTAAGTAAGGCCATTGTTTTGAACACTTGTTTCGCAATGTGCATTAAAATACATTTTAAAAAACGTGTTGTTCCATATTCTCAAATGTTAATTCAAAAGTAAAATGAAGGGGGAAAACTCTTCAATAGACAGTTCTTACATGGTGTTACACTTACACTGATTCCTACTACTCCAGACTCGAGCTTCATAATAACAGCAAAATACCACAGTTGAATGTAGAGTAGCAATATTCATTGATAGCGGCTCAGACTACGAGCACAGGTCAGTGGCTGTTCAAACAGCAGAACACAACAGACTGGAACCGAACGTGAGGATCTCGAGACGCATTGTTTCCAAGTTGAACCTCTTTCCTAACAAAGCATTTAAATGACACATAATCTCAATAACGCTTATACGATAGCAAGACACAAAGACCTCCACCAACATTAAGGTGCTGTTCACACCGATCACTTTTGCCACCATTTGTTTTTCTATGTAAATGCATGCTAGACAAACATCTTTTGTTTCCCTTTGTTTTTGTTTATTCCGTGTCTCTTTCAGGAGTGCTGTTCTTTTAGATGGTGTGTCTAATTAAAAGAAATGTAAAATCGAGACACCTGCTTTCTGTTAAACTTTTATTTTTCGCACTGCATTTAGTCTTTTTTTAGTCCAAGAATGTGATCAATCTGAAGTCCTCGTATTACAGTGAGGATAAAAAAATTTAATTGAAAAAATGCGTTTCTGATTTGTTTATACGTTTCTCTTGGCTGCATGAAGATGTTAATTTGCTTTTTCACATCACTGTTCTAACTGCTTGAGGTTAGCTTTAATGTTAGTTTCCTCTCAGCCTGTTCTGCAAACTTACTGCTGTTCTCTATTAATGCAGCATCTAGTCAACAAATTCATTACTTTATAATGATATGACAACATGTACTGTATACATACCTTTTCATTGATGTTTTAAATTGTAATCATAAGTGTTCCACTCCATGCAGAGTGTAGTCTCATACTGTATAACGACAGCTGACCCTTCCCAGCCGCTCCAGCACCGGACGCAGCAGTGAAAATTGTGTGGATTTTGACAGATAACTGATAGTTCCAGAAATTTGTTTTCAGTGCCAATTAATGTGCAAAACTTATATATCTGTCAACCTGTAATATTTTCCATACCTCACTTCTTTATTGAAATTTGTTTGTTTTTGCATAATTATATGCTGTATATTTTAATTGTATCTGTTTCTAAAATGCGCTAGACAGACTGCCACCGCTGTTGTTTTTCTCTGCATCTTGTGCACGAGTTTCACTTCAAAACAATGTCTGTCATTTTAGATAAAAACAAGCAAAAAACTCCACTTGAATCATCTGTATGTGGTATATGTGCCTATGCTGCTTCATTTTCTCCTAGTCTCTGCGCGTGTGTGTGTGAGAGCGAGAGAGCACGTGCCATTTGAGAGTGAGGAGAAAAAAAAGCACTTAATCCAAAAAAATAAATAAAAAATGTATTTTGCACATGAGTATAGACGCATCGGGGAGTTTTTATTTTAATGGTGCTATATTAGAGGCCTTAAAATTATACCTGAACCCTAACCGACCCAAACAATATCATCAGATTTTAAGCCAGAACCTGAAATCACTTACTATCTCATTTCTTCTCCTAGCAAGTACTGTTGCAATAGGCTGTATTTGAAGCATGTAGGCAACATTCATTAAATTATTGAAGCCGTAAACACACCGTTTTAAGAAAGCACAGCAGCTCCTTATTACACTAGAACAGAAGGGGAAAAAAGCATTGCCTTACTGTTTATTTGTTGAAACTTCACTTAATTGGTGCAGAACAACCTGGAATAATACAAAACAAGGCAACAGTCCCCTCTAGGCAGCCTGAACTTGTTCTGAACATTGAATCTTTTTGACAGCTGCGCTAAAAACAATCTAGAACAACTCATCACAAAGTGCAGGTGTCTCAACATGCGTTTTTGAAACGGTTGTTTAAAATGTGCCAGTCTTGCGCGAGACGCGAAGCAAATGTCAAGAACATTCGTCCAGCATGTGCTTGCACAGGAAAGCAATGGGAAAACAGAACAGATGCATGCAAAAACACGTTCGGTGTGAACTGCCCCTAACTCATCAGTTCACACTTGTCTGTGAGTGAGAGTGTGTGCACGAAACAAGGTGATAAGCCTGTTTTTTTTTTTTTCATTCATTACAAACCGTACTGGACCCGAACCCGAAGTCCTACTTGGAAAAACTGACCTGAACCCCTCCCAAAACCCGAGCCCAGGTTGGGTTGTAGGCCTCTATGCTATACAAGTTCGTGTCAGATGTCACTCGCACCGGTGTAGCCAAATAATTTCCCAGATTCACACAGTCATTTTCACTTGCAAATGCATGCTGAAGAGGTTTGTCCAGACTTTTGACTGGTATTGTACATGATCGGGGGTCTTTTGTGAAGTCCAGACCATTTCCTGCAGCAAATAATAGCTCTCATGTGCATACAGGAAGCAGCAAATAATGAAGCTCTTGTTATTCAATAGAATGCTAGAATGCAATTTTGCTTTGTTTCATGGAAACGTTAGTTTGTGGCTGTTCTTTATGTGTGTATATCTCAGTACTGTGCAAAAGTCTTAAGCACTTAAGATGATTCAAAAAACATTTGTCTTAAGATGGTTAATTATGTTTTCAGCTTAAGTGTGTCAATAGGAAATATACATTTTAGACTCCCAAACATTACTTTTGCAAATAGAATAGAGTAGAAGAACTGGGAGTTCTGCAACAGATGCCATGGCCCCCACAGAGCCCCCCACTGAATGTGAAGAGACCGAAGCAATTGAGACAGCCTAAATAGATAGTAGAACTGTGGCAAATTCTCCAAGAAGCTTTGAACATCGTATCTGCCAACAACCAAGAAAAACTGTCTCCAGGTGTATCTAGGAGAATTGGTGCTGTTTTGAAAGGAAAGATGGTCACACCAAATATTGATTTAGCTTTTTGTGTTTACCGGATTTGTATGACATTAAGTGATAAATGAAAACTATTTATGTAATTATTTAAGACATCCTTACTATGCAACATTTTTCCCAAGTGCCTAAAGCTTTTGCACAGTACTGTATATACATTGTTTAGTTACCTGTGTTGAGTGCTGGTTATTTCAGAGTGTGTGTTTGGAGTCTTGGGCCCCTACAGCAGAGATGTGCTCATTGTGTTCACTGTAACCTGAGTGTTGAGAGCACTGTAGCTCATGAGAAATGGAGGGGACCGTGTCTAGGTTTACGTTGAGGGTTGAAATGGATTCATAGCCGCTGGCTCTTCCAAGTCCCACCTGCGTGCCCCACGATGCCTCTTTGTTCCTGCCCCATGGCACTGTGGGATAGCTGTTATCTGAGAGGGGCTGGCCGCCACTGACTTTCTCATTGAAATAAAGATGGTGAATTCCTGCTGTCTGGTTTTGTTGTGGCTAGCTCAAGCTTGTGGGAGTGAAGCTCTTCTGTTGTTTACTTGGACACTTACAGATTTGCTGTTCAGGCTGCATTAAATGCATACAGTACTCTTTCAGAATGTTGTGACTAATCATCAGCATTTATAGCGAAATATGCAGTTTGTCTGTACAATACAGAACTTAATACCGTCTCCTTTTTGTTCATCTATTATTAATTGAAACGTTCTTACGTAAGACACATTCCTCGTGTTTGTTTAGAACAAGATAAAGATCATTCTTGAAACTAATATTTGCAATCTTGGTTCTTGTTACATGTATTTGTTTCTAGCAGGGTTGTCCCAATACCAAGTTTTATATAGGCCTAGTTTAATAAGTTTCACAGTTCTCTACACCCAAGGCTCGATTTGAGGGTGCATTTTGCAAAAAATTTCAAAATTACTTGGATCTAGTCATGCAAGTAGTCATACTAGTGTTCACATGAATCTTATGCCACTAAAGGTAATGCAAGTTTTCAAAAATGTCACGCAGTTTAAAAAATGGCCAAGATACAGGTCAAGAAAATATTTTGTCTTTTCATTAAAAAGAGAACAGAAGGTAAGATATTGCTTTGTGGAGTGTACAGTTACAACATGCACATGTTTTAATTCTCAGGGTTTCACCTATAATGCTTTTGTGTGTAGAACAACTTTTTTTACAGCACTGTTTAACACATATAAAGTATACCTTTATAGAAACAGCCCAAACTGCCTTTTGTAGTTCAGTTATTGGAGTACAAAATGCATGTCTGTGACAGTGGGTGAGTGATCTAGGAAAAAAACTTTCATAACATGGATTCTTTTCACAAGATTCATCATAAAATACAATAACGGAGGGTAACGTGTGCATATTATGTTCATGTGGCCTAACCTAAGGGTCAATGAAGTTACTGTCCAGATCTTTTAAATTAAAAGTACATAAAAAAATACAATTCACACAAACCATTTACTTGAATACACCTCTTCTATGTTGAGCATAATTTCAATTTCTGAGTTTAAAGTCATATTGATGTTTTATAATTTTTTATTAAAGTAAAATATGTCATGTTGGTGTCCAGAGACAGTAAAAAAAAAAACAAATGGTGGCATGCTTGGTGCAAAATAATCTTGTAATGTTCTGTATAAATGTTTTAAAAGAAAAAAACTGTGAAACAATTGTGTTCTAAAATATAATTAGGATTTAAAAACACCCTTTTGTCCACCAAATCAAAGTCATTGTGTGAAACCAACCAACCAAAGCCATTGTTGACAATAAAAACCATAAAACACAGCGGACACATTTAGACCTTCAAGACTGAGCGTGAAGTTTTTAAAAATCATCTGATATTCATTTTGACATTTTTATGTCATGTGGTGTAACCCTGAGAAAACTCCTTGATATTCTTGACTCAAGAATTCAGAATATTTATGAAAAAAAAAAAAATATATATATACCTTGGAAAAATGCGTTTGAAAACATTTTGGAAATGAATGAACTCTCACCTATTCAAGGTTCAAAGAAAGTATATACCTTTTACCTGATGGTTACACCATGACAATTCCAATTTTTCAAAAAAGTATGAAACCAAATTGGACACAGATTACATTTCTGAGAAAATTACACAAGTGTTTTAAACTAGGTTACACCTTTACTTTTAAATAAAGGAGTGAGTTTGCTTTAAAGCTGTGCATTAAATAGTGGTTTTGGAAATTTGAGACTGATACCGATATCGATTTAAAAAAAAAAAAAAAACTATGAACTTTTTTGGTTTTTTTAAAGTGCCTTTTGCAACACTTTTGCAATATATAATCCTGCATTTATATGTTTATGCCCCACACAGTAAAATGTTTTACATTAATTACACTAATAGTTAATTGCTAACATGTATTTGTATTCAGAACCGTTATGAGAGCATCACACACAGCAGAGATATGTTCAGAAATAAGAAAAATACAGTTGAAGTCTGAAATTTAGATATATATATATATATATATATATATATATATATATATATATATATATATATAATTTGTAATAAATATTGTTAAATATAAAGTGCATTTAGTGTGGACTGGTTAAGTTCTCTCTAAACAGATGTGTTTTCAGCTGGTTCTTGAATTTTGAGCAGGTTTCAGCAGATCGTGTGGATGTTGGAAGCTCATTCCACCACAGAGGAACAGATAAAGTGAATGATCATAAATGAGACTATATGCCTCTATGCGACGGGACAACTGCTTATTCATGGGCCGCAAAGAGCGAGTTGGGGCATAGAGCTGGAGTAGTGAATTGAAGATGGTCTTGAAGGTAAAATTCAAAGCCTTGAATTTGATGCAGGCAGCTATAGGTAACCAGAGCCCTATTTGGCTGATTGAAGACCAGACACGCTGCTGCGTTATGGTTCATCTGATTTGCAAATGAATGACTCCTAAGAGGTTTTTCTTTTATTTAACTGGTCAAAAAGACTCTTTGAATTAGCCGCATGCTCTTCATAATGAGCTTAAAACTTTATAATGAGCCATTTTTTACTTGTCAGTGAGCTGGCTAAATTGTATAATCCAATATTATGTCTCAGATGTCTAAACAAAACATACAGTCCAGCAGAACAAGCATGTTAAAAATAAGCTAAATATGTTTTCTGACTATTGATGATGGAATATTATTACTATAGGATATTATACAACTTCACTAAGCTGATGATCTCAGTTTTCCAACAACATTACAGAATAAGCTTCAAGTCCATTCAGAGGTCAAGATACTCAACAAAACAGTGGAGAAGGTGTACAGTATCTAATAATAATCTGAATGTATGGACGAGCACATGGTGAGTGTTCAGCAGTGTTTGACTGCCAGAGCACAGTGAAATGGTAAGCCCCATGGCTCTGCGTCTGACGAATCGAAATCCGCTGCCGTGTGGTCACTCCGTGTTGACAAGTTTTTTAATATAAGGAGAAGATTCACCATCATGTACCTTCTGCTAGAATCCATTATCCCTGAAACATGTTTTATTAGACTGCACTGCTCTTCTGAGAAACCTTTTTTATTCAGTCAGCACTCTGGAAGAAATGTTTAAAAAAAAATCTAAGCGAATGCAATTTTAGAGTTTTTAGGAAAAATTAATTTTTAAAAACCTCATAGAATTGCTTATACATTTCTCGCCATGGAAATAGCCATAGAAGCTGGCATGATGTTAAAAACAAACAACAAACTGATGAATTGAAATAAGTTGGCTAGTCGTTCAGACATCCCACTGGCAAGTTGATTTGTAAGTTGCTTTGGATAAGTGTCTGAATGGCTAAATATAAATATAATTCCATTTAGATTCCATTTATGATCACGCTCACACTCATATATTTCTCTTTGTGCAGTCGTGACATGGACAATAAGGAGACTCCGCGTGGGCTGCAGAAGATGGAGGACCGGCCAGAGGAGCGTTTGATTCGAGAGAAGCTCAAGGCCACCTGTATGCCCACCTGGAAGAGTGAGTGGCTGGAGAGACGGAGCAGGAGAGGGCCGATGGTACAGCGACATCACACACACACACACACACACACTTCCTGCTGTATACTCCTCACAGGCATTTTTGCATCCACAGAAGAGGCAGTGGGAGAGTAATAGTGATGCACTGAAGTTTGAAGGCTCTGAAACATTTTCAGTTTTTAGTTGAAAGAGAAAATTGGTCAAGAACTTTGCCTTGGCTGGTTTAAGGTGGCTTAGATAGTCTTCCAAGCATTCAAAACCCATCTAACACCATCAAAATAGACCAGCCACACAGACAAATTATCAGTGACATTTACTCCATCAAGATAACCATTAACTTTCCATTTTCACAATTTATATTGATTATTTATCTGCTACATTTATTGAGTTAATTAACTAGTCAAGTTCTAGTAAAGGTTAAATCATAGAATAGTTTTATCACCAAAAATAGTTGAAGAATGTTTGGTTTGAAGTAGAAAGCACTTCCTGTGTTGAATGCGAGTGTCAGAGACTGTGAGAAGGTGACTTAACGCTGATAATCTCAAAATGGGCAAAGATTTGTTGTATATACATGCTGATTGTATATACATTTGCTTCAAAAAGTATTTGGATACTTAATGTCTAAATGTTATATATAATTCCATTTTATTTTCAAGAAAGATAGCACAAGCACACTTTTCAAATTGAAACATTACCCTCAAAATATTTTTTGGTTTGTTTTTAAATTCCAATAAAAAGTTGTCATGTTTTATTAGTGTTTTCATTGATGTGCTTCTGTGTGGTGTGTCAGGTTGTGAAGCCCATTCCTCTTCGAGCAGATGGCACTGAAGCTGGAAGTGACAGTCACAACTCATCTTCACCTCACAGCAGAACTCATCGCAGCCCGTCACCTGGACCATCATCTTTCTCTGCCTCTTCATCCAGTAAGACTGCTGGGAAGCCTGATTCTCCCGGCCTGCTCAGACGTAGGGGATCTCTGGTTCCTGTGAGTTCCTGTAAATTTTGTGGTTTGTAAATCTAATGTGAGAGTCTAGCACAACAGAGTATGACTTATGTCTGTGTCTGTCTGCATGTTTTGTTCCAGACCGGAAGGGTCACACCCCCTCGGAGAGCACCCTCCCCCGATGGCTTTTCTCCATACAGTCCAGAGGAGACCAACCGCAGGGTCAACAAGGTCATGAGAGCACGCCTCTACCTGCTGCAGCAGATAGGACCTAATTCATTTTTGATTGGCGGAGACAGCCCTGACAACAAATTCCGGGTGTTCATTGGTCCACAGGTATGCTAATGGAGAATAAGGGGTCAGAAGAATAGTAGATCACAGAATAAGTGCCCCCTTGGAGTTTATTCAGCAGTCCCCGTATTGTGTTGCACCCATATGCGTTGCATATTGCATATTAAAGGTCGCCCAATCTATCATATTTTGCAGATTAATCGGTGCTGATAGCAACTGGGAACTATTGGTTATCGTATTAGTATGTGGAAACATGTATAAAAATGTGTATATGGAAACGTGCCCTGTCAGTAAATAAACTCAGCAAAAAAGAGACATCCGCTCACTTTCAACTGCTTTTATTTTCTGCAAACTTAACATGTAAATATTTGTATGAACATAAAAAGTTTATACCACAAAGACATAAACTGAGCAAGTTTCACTGACATGTGACTAACAGAAATGAAATGTGTCCCTGAACAAAGGGGGGGTCAAAATCAAAAGTTCTTGCTGTAAGCTGTTACCCCACTCTTCCACCAATGCACTTGCAAGTTCCTGGACATTTCTGGGGGGAATGGCCCTAGCCCTCACTCTCCGATCAAACAGGTCCCAGACGTGCTCAATGGGATTGAGATCCGGGCTCTTCGCTGAACAAGACAGAATCTCTGGTGGCATTGTCATGCTGGAGGGTCATGTCAGGATGAGCCTGCAGAAACTTGTTCACATGAGGGAGGAGGATGTTTTCCCTGTAACGCACAGCATTGAGACTGCCTGCAATGACAACCAGCTCATCCCAATGATGCTTTGACATACCGCCCCAGCCCACAACGAACCCTCCACCTCCAAATCGATCCTGCTACAGAGTACAGGCCTCGATGTAACGCTCATTCCTTCGACGATAAACTCGAGTCCGACCATCACCCTAGGTAAGACAAAAGCGTGATTCATGTGAAGAGCACTTTTTGTCAGACCTGTCTGTTCCAGTGAAGGTGGGTTTGTGCCCATAGGCAACGTTGTTGCCGGCGATGTCTGGTAATGACCTGCCTTACAACAGTCCTACAACAGAATATTGCGGACAGTCTGAGCACTGATGGAGGGATTGTGCGCTCCTGGTGTAACTCGGGCAGTTGTTGTTGCCATCATGTACCTGTCCCGCAGGTGTGATTTTCGGATGTACCGATCCTGTGCAGGTGTGATCTGCCACTACGAGGACAATCGGCTATCCTTCCTGTCCCCCTGTAGCACTGTCTTAGGCGTCTCACAGTACGGACATTGCAATTTATTGCCCTGGCCACATCTGCAGTCCTCATGCCTCCATGCAGGCACTTTCACGCAGATGAGCAGAGATCCTGGGCATCTTTCTTTTGGTGTTTTTCAGAGTCAGTAGAAAGGTTTCTTTAGTGTCTTAAGTTTTTATAACTGTGATCTTAATTGCCGTCTGTAAGCTGTCAGTGTCTTAACGACCGTTGCACAGGTGCATGTTCATTAATTGTTTATGGTTCATTGAACAAGCATGAAAAACATTGTTTAAACCTTTACAATAAAGATCTGTAAAGTTATTTGTATTTTTACAAAATTATCTTTAAAATACAGTGTCCTGAAAAAGGGATGTTTCTTTTTTTTGCTGAGATTATATCTGATCTATACATTATAAATGTATATTAAAACCCTTCATCTGGTGAATGTGTGGGCTATAAATACAATAACTTGCATTGCGCATTAAAAATGGAGCTGTGTCTTCACAGTTTATGGACTAATGCATGATTATTACTACAACTTGATGTTATAGAAAAGACTCATATGAAGCATAGACATTGAACGTTTATTTATATAAGCATTATTGATTGTTGGGTGAGTGTTGTGTAGTTTGATAGGCGGTGTCCCTAGAGAAAAGAGGACATTTATGATGAGCAATGTTTACTTTATAGTGTTTATATTGTAATATGTTGTAGATGATTATACGAGTGCATATTACTTCTGGTTGTGTGAGCAATCTGGAGCATAGACATTTAAAAAAAAGAGTTACCTGCTGTATTTTGGGATTGTTATCCCTCCCATGTTATGCATCAAATCTTTCATCTGGTTAATTTTGGGATTTTGGTTGCACAATTGCACAATAACTGCATCTGAGGTTTTATTCACTTTGGACTCTTGTAGCCTCTGTCTGTTCTCATCACAATAAGGAAAGACTAAGAAAATGTATAAAGAAAACTCATGAAATGATTTAAACTCTTGACCGATTAATCAGTTATTGTTTTTTACCACCTTAGTTATCGGTGTCAGTTATTGGTCAGTGTCCCATCCATATGTGTATTTTTTGCGCTTCTGCTGCTACTGCATTTCAATTTCATTTGGTTAATTTCAGATGATAGTTTCCTAATTCTTCATGACAATTTGTCCTTAATTAGACTTGTAGCTGTGGCCGTGGGACTTTCTGCATCCACGTACTGTTCGTCATGCTCAGAGTTTTTCAGCTTGAGCCATCAGATGCATTGCTGTGGAGGAAGACCCTCAAGAACTTTGAGGTGAGGAGACTCTAATCCAACCGACGCACCAACATCGGCACTACAGCAGTGTGTTCATCATGCATTGATGTTGTGCTCTCGTTCAGGTGGAGAGCTTATTTCAGAAGTATCACAACCGCCGCAGCTCACGCATCAAAGCTCCCTCTCGCAGCACCATCCAGAAGTTTGTGTCTCGCATGTCCAGCTCACACACTTCATGCGCCTCCAGCACCTCCCCATCTAGCAATGAAAGCAGGTCTGTAATGATTGTCATAATATTAAGGGCCACTTTTTATGGTGATCAATCTGATGTCTGTGACTGTGGTGTGAATTTTACATTCCTTTTTTTAACTACTCAAGTGTTTAAAAGTTTCAAATTATTAAATTGTGTGTATTTAGGATGCATAAAATGTTAGCTATGAAATTAGCTTCAGGAAGACAAAGCAGTCGGCCATATTATTTAAAATATTTGAATGTTTTCTTCACCGTCATTTCCACCACAGGATTCTATTAAACACAATACAGAATTTGTGCGACACTGTGGGGGGGAATTTTCATGACTTCCAGAAAAAATGACATAAATCTCCTGTGATGCATGTTGGACATTGTCAAAAAAAAGAAGTTATTTTGTGAAAAATGTTTTCTTATTGACTATTGTCTTATTATATATACATTACTGAAAGCAGTGACAAAAAAAATTTAAATAGTGTTCCGCTGCCTCATTTTCAAATAGTAACCGGTTAGAATTAAATTAAAGAACAGTTAATAACATTACAGACAGTACTCTGTGCTAAGGGTGGGTGATGTACCAGTTGCAGTGTTACCAGATCTTTCAAGAATGAAAGGGTCCTTGTCTCAAATTAAGGAACTTGCCTCAACCAAAATAAGTGATATTAAGGAATTACATTTTTACAACCAAAGTAAGGTTGCTGCTGGACGAGGTGTTAGGAGAGGCCACTAGTGTGGGGCCTAACGCCCCAGAATATTGCTGGTGACTCTATACTGTAAAAAGGCACCATCCTTCGGATGAGACGTTAATCCGAGGTCCCGACACTCTGTGTTCATTAAAAATCCCAGGGCACTTCTCTTAAAAAGAGTAGGGGTGTAACACCGGTGTCCTGGCCAAATTCCCCTCATTGGCCCTTCTCAATCATGGCTTCCTAATAATCCCCATCCATAAATTGGCTCTTTAACTCTACCTTCTCCTCACCACCAAGCTAGTCAGTGGTGAGCGTACTGGCGCACTATGGCTGCCATCGCATCATCCAGGTGGATGTTGCACACTGGTGGTGATTAAGGAGAGTTCCTGTTCACGGTGTAAAGCGCTTTGAGTGAAGTGTCAGAAAAAGTGCTATATGAATGCAACATTCATTCAAAATACGATCGCACACTACTAGCCACAGGTGTTGTACAATGAATTCGGCTGAAACTGCAAATACTGAAAGTGAAACCAGTGCAGGAGCGGGAGAGAGACGCGACTTTTCAGCGCGAGGTATCGAATGTCCGTTTGAAGCATGAGTGATCTGCTCTGACTGCGCAAGAGAAAATTTAAGTTTACAGAGGTTTAATGATGGTGCTATCCACAATATTCCTGTCCCTTGACACTTTATGGGCGATGTGGGCGGAACTTCCGGTTAAGCATAAACAATCGTTATGTTATGTACTAATGGAGAATTAACTGGAAATTTGGTTTGGTTTTGGTTTGGCGTTTCCAAACCAGGATGGGTGTTTCTAAACTAACCAATGAGAGTAGGGAATCTCAATGGTTTGAAAACACCCACTGATTGGGAAAAGCCCATTTTTGTTCGGCAGAGATACAAGTCTCGAATACAGTGGACTCTCTGAGAATATTGTGGATAATAATAATAAATGTACTATATACAGTATAATGCTGAACATTATGTATAATAATGCTATGGGGGGGTCTGATTTGATTTCATGAGTAAATGATTATTATTTAACATGATGAGCACACTTAACAATATATTATTAAATATGTATTTTTGAAAATAATATTAAGATCTAATTAGAGACTATATTATTTAAAAAAAATGTCATTTTAAATCAAATATTTTAAATGTATATCAGTTACCATGTGTATGCAGCTTGCAACTTGCTTCATTCATGAAACTAAACTAAATAATATAAGAAAGAAACAACAGTCAAGTTGTCCTTTAAGAAAACAAATTTATATCAACATGTTACAAACTGTTTACCCTCAGCGTTTATAAACAAAAACTGAACTAAATGGAATATTTCAATATTTTGTACGTTGGAAAGTCACTTTTTTTTTATGAGAATAACCCATTTGCAGTTTGGGTCAGTTCCTCACAAACATCTGTTGTGTGACTTTTAGATAACATGAAACACAGCACATGAGTCGTATGAGACTACTGTTTACAGACCTGTGGAAAGTGAAGTGTGTTTTAAGGGAGCACACTACCATTGCAGATCAATTTCCTCATGAAAGAACCTAGAATTGTTATTGTGAGAATATGTAGTTAAAATGCTCATTGTTATGTTTCATAAAAATAAAATAACTGAATGGTTCAAATATTTTTTTATTTAAAATTAATAAAAATAATTTGTTTTAATGACATCTCGAGCATAGTCCTTGAAAACAAATAAAAATGTGCTTGAAAGTCCTTGAATTTAACTTTGAAGCATCTGTACAAACACTGCATCATGTTTGATCACCATCGATCTTCATTTTCATGATCAGTCATTGCTGCCACATCCAGGTACCAGAGTACTCGTGCCCATCCCTAATATTTATACTTTTTAAGTTTAAGCTTAGTTTAGGTGGTCTTTTTTTCCCTTGGAGGGAAATTTTGAGTTTTTAAATATCTCAAGAAATCAAGGAAAAGATTGATTTCTCATGAAATTAGCCATTTTATAATAAAGTTGGTTTACTTTGAAGTCTTTAGCATAGTTCTTTCACTGCCCCTAAGTCTTGGTATATTTTATAACGGTACATGTGTGCAGTATGAAGGACGAGGAGGAGCAGATGTGTCCTATCTGTCTGTTGGACATGCTGGATGAGGAAAGTCTGACGGTGTGTGAAGAAGGCTGCAGAAACAAACTGCACCATCACTGCATGTCTATATGTAAGTGCCATCAGCACATCACAGATTGTCCCACATCACTGTATGTCTTTAGTGTCTTCATCATATCATAGGTAATACTGTGCACTTTGCATGACATGAGACACATTGTTTCCCTAATGGTAAAATTAACCATTTAAAATCCAATGCATTGGTTTGAGAAGCAATTTTAAAAAATCTTATATTAATCACATTTCAAACCACTACTAGGGATTAGTGGTTGGGAAAAAAGAAAAAAAAATCAAATTTTCGATTAATTGTTTAAAATTTGGTTGATTTGATATTGATTCTCAAAAGCCATGGATCGATCTTTTAATCTATAAGCAACCGTGCACTGCAATGAGAGGATATCACTTACATATGCAACCAAATTTCACTAAAATGTGATTAAAAATATATAAATGTGGCAACTGGCTGGTAAATGTTTAGATTTCACTCACCATTAATTGTGAAGTATAGTGGTGGAGTAAAAGTTGTTCCTTTTTAAATGTGTGTGTCCAAAGATGAAATCCACTCAATCAATTTATCATTGAATAATGTCTAATTTTATGCCCTTTCTGTTCTTTACCGTCAGTTGTTGATCAAAAACAACAAAAATAAACATTTAATTGTAATCAGACAGCACAGATGAGATAATGCCATTCAAGTCTCTCTGTTGACATGTGCTCATTTAAAAACGTTCTACTGAAATGCAGCATTCACTTAAAGGGACAGGACCGGTTTTGGCAGGTGTTCAACAAAACTACAAATGATCCAATTAAACTAACAAAATATAATATATGCAATATAATATTTATTGATTAAATACATTGATTTGTTCATTTTTAAAAAGCTAAATTGTGATTTTAAAATGATGATAAACTATGAAAATATAATTAGTAAAATATTTTTTCATAGTGTATCTAGTTGTATGGTCCCCTGTATAATTCACAGAATTAGCTGGATGAGAATTTATTTCATATGTAAGTAAAAGGGACATTATAACTGAAATATACCAAGATAGAATCGAAATCGAATCGGGAAACCTGTATAGATACCCAGCCCTACTAGTGATGTCCCAATACCATTTTCTGGAGATGGAGTACAGTTTATTTTTATAATTTTTTTTTGGTGATGTTGCAGTTTTCAAATACAATACAGTGTTGATTCGAATTATTTTTTTTTTTTCTGAATTCCATATTCGACAGTTTAATTCAATTTCATCATCAAAAGGGTGTCTAAATAAAAGGGTTTCTGAATTCATTAACTTTAATCAAATGAAAGTTGAATAATTTAATTAGTTGAATAACAACATAACATTACATTGTTTATTATATGAAGTACTTTTGTACAGAAACTGAGTTATTTTTGTCAAAATAAAAAGCTGCACAATAGAGCATCACAGATGTGAGATGATAATATATAACTAAATATAATTATTATTACTCACAGTAAATATTACATACTTGTACAGTAGTGATATATTTGTCATGTTTTTTTTAATATTTGTTTTTATAAAGACCGCAGCAATTGAAAAATTCCCTCTTAGAGCCTATCTCTCCACTGACAGCTCTTCATGGAACGACAAGGAATTAAGAATGTCATCTATGTCCTGTTTGTTTTTCAGGGGCAGAGGAGTGCCGTAGAAATCACGATACATTAATCTGCCCTCTGTGTCGAGCCAAGTGGAAGTCTCATGATTTTTACAGGTACCGTTTGTGTAAATTAGCTTTTCAAGAGATTGAAGTGTTCTCCAGTTCATGTATCAAGCCCAGTGTGCTTTCACCAAAATGATTCTTCTGGTCATAATTTTACTGTTTGAAATCTTGAAGTTTCTATAGAATTGCATTGGGCTGATCATCTGCTCTCAGCTCAAACTGTCCATCAGTGAATTGTTTGCATCATCACTCTTTTTCATCAAATAAATAACATTTATTAAATGTCATGCTTTGCATTCTTGTAGTGAAAACATGCCATGGTTATTTTTAACTGGATTTTTACAAATTAATTTTTTGTATTAAATACTTTGAATCTAAATGGCTGCAATGGTTCATCAGCTAAAATTATTCCTTTTAAGATTTTAACCCTTTTCAGAGGATGTGCATAAATATCTAGATAAATATCAAAATTTGTCAACTGATTGAAATATATCGATTATATTGCCATCCAAAGGTCCTGCTCATTATTGTCCAAAGCTACTTGCGTATTAGACTTGATGTAATCTGGCCAAGCACAATGCTCACCAACACATGCTTGCGAACAAAGCTTGCAAAAGAGAAGCAGAGTAGTGTTTTTAACCCTATTTAGAGTAATGTCACTTATACAAAGTATTTTATGCAAAGACAAATCAAATCACTAAAAAATGGCTCACATCTAAAGCAACGCAAAGATTTGTCATCAGCAGATTAATGCCAGTCGTTTTGTCCTTGGTTTCAACTCCTAAAAGGACATATCTGAAATATTATCCTTTTTGTTTTTACGTGGTATAGTCATCAACAATTTGTTTTCCCCCTTTTTTAAAGCGCAATACGCACCTGCAAGTACAATTAGAGAGTTAAATTAGAGTCGTGCTGCACTGTGAATCTCACAGATTGGAGGATTTGATGAGTTTCATGGAACTCATCCTCATGGAGGAGTCTCTGTTTATGGAGGTGTGGCATTTGTGAGCAAACAAAGACAGTCCTACAGAAAAACAAATAGGCAGGACGCTCGCAGAGTGTGTCCCAGTCCCAGTCATATCAAGTTTTGAGAAAAGAGCTAACAAGCCCAAACACAGAGTTAAAGAATGCTGTTTTCAACAAACCCAGATTCGATTTCTAACCTGTCAAAGCCACAGCCCGCGCTCATTAATAAAGCTGGCAAGCACACAGTTCAAACCCAGAGCTCTGATCATTTAGCTTTGAAAGAACAGTGGTTTGCCTGAGATGGAATCATTTGTCTTCATTTTGGACATGCAGTTTTGATGGTGATTTTTCCTGTTTGTATTTAAGAACTGAGACTTAGATGAGGTCAAACAGAGGTTGTGTAGGCTGTATTATGCTCGATGTTGGTTTGGTGAGTGAGAGAGCTCAGCGACATTTGTGTTTGTGTGTCTCCTTTGGACTGAAATGCTAGTGGTTAGTCCATCCATCTTCAATCGTTTATACGAAGTCGGGTCGCGGGGGCAACAGCTCCAGCAGGGGGCCCCAAGCTTCCCTATCCCAAGCCACATTAACCAGCTCTGACTGGGGGACCCCGAGGCATTCGAGGTCAGTGTGGAGATGTAATCTCTCCACCCAGTCTTGGGTCTTCCCCGAGGCCTCCTTCCAACTTGACGTGCCTGAAACACCTCACTAGGGAGGTGCCATGGGGGCATCCTTACCAGATGCCCAAACCACCTCAACTGACTCCTTTGTCACAAAGGAGCAGCGGCTCTACTCCGAGCTCCTCACGGATGAATGAGCTCCTCACCCTATCTCTAAGGGAGAAGCCCGCCACCCTTCTGAGGAAGCCCATTTCGGCCGCTTGTACTCGCGACCTAGTTCTTTCGGTCATGACCCAGCCTTCATGACCATAGGTGAGGGTAGGAACAAAAATTGACCGGTAGATCGAGAGCTTTGCCTTCCGGCTCAGCTCTCTTTTCGTAACAACGGTGCGATAGAGCGAGTGCAACCGCTGCCCCAATTCTCCGTCCAACCTCCCGCTCCATTGTCTCCTCACTCGTGAACAAGTCCCCGAGGTACTTGAACTCCTTCACTTGGGGCAATACCTCCTTCCCTACCCGGAGTAGGCACTCCATCGGTTTCCTGCTGAGAATCATGGCCTCAGATTTAGAGGTGCTAATCCTCATCCCAGCCACTTCACACTCGACTGCCAAGCGATCCAGTGAGAGCTGAAGGTCACGGACCGAAGATGACATGAAGACTACATCATCTGCAAAAAGCAGCGATGAGATCCCCAGCACACCGAACCGCACACCTTCCCCACCCCGACTACGCCTCAATTTCCTGTCCATGAATATCACAAACAGAATTGGTGACAAAGCGCAGCCTTGGCGGAGAACAACCCCCACGTGGTACGAACCTCGGACTTCGTGCCGAGGACCTGGACACAGCGGTTAGTAATTTTTTTTATTATTTCCAGCCCTCCCACAAAGCAGCTACGGATTTGCCCCACATACAATGAAAGCCAAACCCTTCTGTGTCTTCTTCTGGAAACTGCCATTATTAAAATTATGTAAAGTAAATCCTCTCAATTTGTCTTGGCGAAATATAAGTGGACTGGCTTTTGAGTGGTTTGCACATTTAGACAGATCAGGCCTACCAACTCAGGGTAAGAAACACAAACCAACGGTGGTTTGGTCTTTTTTGTACGGTTTTGTCCTTAAGTCATTTATTGTCATGACTCTATGCAATTATATCATTATACTTAATGGCATAGTGACTACAGTTTCACTTTCATTCTTTTTCACACAATATGCAATTATTCAAGTTTTGCATGGTATGCCAGTGCCATGGTAGTGGCTATAATATACTGCCAGTGTCATAATATTTTTTTAACATTAGTTCAGTATGTACAGTAAGTAATTTTTGCTCTACCAGAACTTTCATTTTAATCAATGCCACGTTTCCATTAACAACATAATAAACAATTTCATATTACAACTGTATCTTTTAAATGCATTTCCAGTTATTCCAAACATGTAGTTTGAAACAACAATTCAAGCAAATGATCCTAGCCTTTTGGGGTCCCTAAGTAAAAATGTGTGTGGGGGCCCCTGTCAGTATGTTGGTAACGGTACTTATAATCTTCAGGGGCCTTAAGCAACTTGCTTAGTTTGCTTATAGGGAGGACCGGCACTGATGAGATCCAAACATGAGTGGTATCGTGATACTTTAGCTGGTATCACAAGGAAGTGTGTGTGTGTGTGTGTGTGTGTGTGTGTGTGTGTGTGTGTGTGTGTGTGTGTGTGTGTGTGTGTGTGTGTTGACAGCCTGTTATGTATCATCAAATTTCAGCAGGGACGTAATGAATCTTGTTCTGTCATTTGTTGAATAAGTGAGAAATAAAGCATCAAAATATAACAAAATATTTTATATTCCATTTTTCTGTAATTGTCTTTAAAAATGCTTTGAAAATTGTGCACTTTCTGGGGATTTTCTAGATCCATTTTTGATAAATATGCTCGATCAATAAAGACTCGAGGTATGTAATGCAATGGTGAAACACATGCATTTAAGGCTTATTGTGTGATTATAGTGGTATTAGTCTGTTGTTTGGGGTATGTTAGATGATGATCCGTGTGTGTGTGTTGTAGTTATGATCAGTCATCTACAGTGGAAAGCACAACAAGCCGCTCTCAGAGTCAAACAGCTTCTTCCTCCTCTTCATCTCTACATGCTGAGAGCTCTAGATGGGGGCAGGACAGCAACTTCTCTCTTCCACACTATGGAGTTCAGCACATCCCTCAAACATACTCTGAGCTTGCCGAACCCTGGATCAAGGTGCACACATCCCGCAAAATATAAACACAAAGATATACTGGAGGCTAAAAGTTTGGAATAATGAACAGATTTTGCTCTTATAGAAATAAGTTGTTACTTTTATTGGTACGCTTCCTGTAGCACTTGCCATAGATGTGTCTGTCTTGTCGGACACTTCTCACACACCTTACAGTCTAACTGATCCCACAAAAGATCAATGGGGTTAAGATCCATAGCACTCTTTTCCAATGATCTGTTGTCCAATGTCTGTGTTTCTTTGCCCACTCAAACCTTTTCTTTCCGTTTTTCTGTTTCAGAAACATTTTGTCAAAGAGTTGACAAGCTTACTTTCTCTTCACATTGCATGTGTTGTTCCCTCAGGTGTTTGGTTTGGAGCTGGTGGGCTGTCTCTTTTCCCGTAACTGGAACATCAGAGAAATGGCTCTACGGCGGCTGTCGCATGACGTGAGCGGTGCTCTCCTGCTGGCCAATGGCGAGCACTCTTTGGCCGGAGTGGGTGCTGGGGCAGGGCTGGGTACTGTCGCAGGGGAGGTGTCAGGTGACGTGGTGGTGGAATCCTGCTGTAGCGTCTTGTCCATGGTCTGTGCAGACCCTGTCTACAAAGTCTATGTCGCTGCACTGGTGAGACTACACCCCTGTATTAAGAGCACACTTACCACTGTTACAGCATCTGCAGACTCAGCACTAGGGGACAGCAGTAGCTAAAGGCACATCAGTAATGTCTATGGATGGGAATCATAAGGAATTTAGTGGTTCTGATTTCACTTAAGGGGCATGAAACCGTATACCACATTTTTTATGTTAACAGATATGTACATCTTTAAAATCAATTATTTTTAATCCTAAAGAGAAAGTAGTTCAGTATTTGTGAAAACATTTAAAACATTCTAAAAATAAGAACTGGTTTGCATTTTCCAACCCCAATAGTGTAATGGTTAATGGTTCTGTTTTTATAAAGGTTTTGAGAACCACAATTTAATTAGCATGTATGTATTTTGTTTAGGTTACTAAAGCACTTTATAATTCCAAAATGAAGTCGTTATGTGCTCATGTTAAATATTATTTGTTTTCAAGCATTGTGATCACATAATGATGTTCTTGGGAACTCCCTTAACTGCTGTCTCGCATGCCTGACCGCTGCTGTTATCATGTGCACACTTCAGTCACATGTGTACACAGCGTGTAACTGCTCCTGTCATGATCATATGGAGCAGAGAGGTTTCAGCGCAGCAGCAGGAGGTTGCACAATATTGCAACAGTGCAGCACTTTACACTCCTGATAGACTTTATCATCAGAACAGGTTACACTGAAGCCAGAGTATTAACCATAAATAGCCCACTTTATTCAGGTTAAATAATGGCTCGGTGTCCTTTGCACTTTCATTTTGCTTTAAAAGTTTAAACAATAAATTCCACCTTTTATTATTTAATATCTTAAATATTCCTAAAATATTAAAGGCAGCTATATTCATTATTTCCATGTATAAATATACCCATTATACTGCATACAATTAATACATATATTATAAAGATAAAGTGGTGTTTGCAAAATTAACTAATTGGCTTTTTATATTTACTTTGCTTTAGGTTGACAGCATGTATTACAGCATTATAAAACAGAAGAAAAACATTTTCAGTCCATTTCTAAATCTTGTATATATATATTTGTGTGTGTGTGTGTGTATGTATGTGTGTGTGTGTGTGTGTGTGTGTGTATATATATATATATATATATATATTAGTGCTTTTTTTGTGATTAATTGTGTTCAATGATTTCCAACCAATCTTTTGCAAGCAGAATAAAACAATGTCGAATTAAAAACTAGCACCCCCCTTTGCTGGGGTTCCCAGACACCAGTTTGTGAAACCTCCTGATTTATCAGGAGTCTTTTTGCTGCTGCTTGATGTTTTGCAGCTAATAAATTGTTTATGCCTTAAAGTGAGTATATGATGCTGCGAATAACTACAGAAATGATATAGGAATATACTAGATGTGCATTAAAATAAGTCATGTGACTTTGCCTCAACAACCAAGCGTAATACATAATTCACTCAGAGAATATAATCAATATCATCGCATAACATCTCAATTCTGAAATGGCAGAACAGAAGCCTAGTTTCCTACCAAACATGAAGTTCATCTGAGTGTTTTGTCCATGCGCTCTAAAGCCCAAGTCATTTTTTACATGAAACAAAAGAGCCACAGTGGCTTCAGCTTCAATTTTGTGCCAGTTTCCCAGGAAGTGACCATTTTGTTTTCTTGAAGACATGGGATGGAAACATGACTACTGTTCTGTCAATAAAAATGCCAAGAAGCCCAAAACTTTCAATTCAAATAATGCAAAATACAGTGCAATGACCAGTAAGATACCAGTATGGCTGTTTCAGTTAATTTACCATGTGTGCCAGAAACCTTATTTTGGACCATTGGTGATTTTTGGCCAGATCGAAGTATACAATGAATAATACAGCGTCAACTTTTAGTTTTTATTTCCGTCTGAGGTTATCTGAGCCTTGCCAAAGTTCGAAAGGACAACAAACCACGCTGGCTAGTTATAAAGTTCACTTCAGAGCAGGAAGTCTGGAAGCAGCAGGGATTTGCAGACTGAAGCTGGAAAGAAAAGGTTTCTTTTTTTCTTACTCTCTCCTCTTTTTCAAAAACAATAGCTCTTGCTGCATGGACTTCTGGGACATTGTCCTTGCCTTGGGCCATGAGCTCCTGTGAGACGCCTTTTTGAAAACAACAAGCTTTTGTCCTTTTGGGGTTTTCCAACACAGTTGAATTTTGCAGTATTTTTCATTCACAGACCAAGAAAGCGCAGTTGCTGGGGACTAAAAATTTTACAGCAGTGTAGTGAAGGAGAATTATTTGAGCCAGGTTTACAGTGTTTTGACTGTCGGTGGTAAAGTGTGTATATTTGTGTGTGTGCGTGTGTTCATTCAGGAGTGTTGTGTGTGTGTGCTATCAGTCTCACTGGGATTCGTTGTCAGAGTGAACTCTGTCCTGTACACACACAATAACATGCATGGTGAAAAGTGTTTTGTTTTCACTGAAGACCAGTGGCTTCCTATTCTGTATTGGTAAAAGTGACTAAATCTTCAATCAAACCATTAGAAGTGAATCAAGATGGAAATCAGAATCTGCCTCATTTTATTTCACTGTAAACCTCACTAAACACAAACCACAATTCTGAATGTCTGTGTTGTTTTGTGTTTGTTTGTGGGTCTTATGTTTGTGCTGTATTTCAGAAAACCCTGCGAGCGATGCTTGTGTACACCCCTTGTCACTCCCTCTCAGAACGCAGTCGATTACAGCAGCTGCTGCGGCCCGTGGTGGAGACCATACTGGTCAAGTGTGCAGACGCTAACAGGTGCAACCCTCTTCCACAGGCCTGGCCTGCAGTTAACAATCTACTGCCACCTAGTGGTCAGGCGCTGTAACAATCACAGATGAATAAGGACGTTTTCATTCTATGAACTTTTAAGTCCTGTTAAAAAAAGGCTTTAAGTGGACCTGAAAAGGGCCCATTTCTGTTTGCGCTCACAACTGGCCTTGAAAGTGGGTTCAGATCTCTTTTGGTCCACTTGTTAAAGAGTCTGTGATACCAACCCACTGTTTAAAATATAATATTGATGATGATAATTATTATTATTATTAGTGCTATATTTAATGATATGAGTACAGTTAGCTCTACATACTAATGTTTTAAATGCCTTTAAAAAGATTAAGCAGCGTGTGTACACTCTACATCTGTATAACATATACACTCAATGAGCACTTTATTAGGAACACCTGGTCACCTTATTCATGTGGTTTTCTAATCAGCCAATCGTGTGGCAGCAGTGCAATACATAAAATCATACAGATACGGGTCAGCAGCTTCAGTTAATGTTCACATCATCCTTGTTGATGAGAGAGGTCAACAGAGAATGGCCAGACTAGTTCAAGCAGACAGAAATGCTCTGTACATTTGTAGTGAGTAGAATAGCATCTCAGAATGCACAACATGTCAAACCATGAGACTGATGGGCTACAACAGCAGAAGAACATGTCGGGCATTTTATTAGGACCAGAGAGTTACTAATAAAGTGCTTAGTGAGTGTATATTGCAATACAGAAGAACAATGAGAAATGCTTGTTTCATGTTGACTTTAAATTCTCTTTTTGGGTAAGGTTTACAATGTGTACTTATTTTTTGTATTTTGCTCATAGTCGAACCAGTCAGCTGTCTGTATCCACTCTACTGGAGCTGTGTAAGGGTCAGATGGGTGAACTCACTGTGGGGAGAGAAATCCTCAAAGCAGGTACAAATCTCATCAACATCCACTTAGGCTGCAACAGAAAACACATCCGTGCCAAACAGACCCTAAAGCTGTAGAGAAACCATCCATACTCTTCTTTCTATAAAGTTATCATCCTATTGAAAAGCATCTAAATGTGTTTCTTTTAGGCTCTCTTGGTATTGGTGGAGTTGATTATGTGCTGAACTGTATTTTGGGCTCTAAAACGGAGGCTAATAACTGGCAGGCGCTTCTGGGTCGACTGTGTCTGATCGACAGACTCTTGCTGGAATTTCCTGCTGAATTCTACCCTCATATAGTGTCAGCTGGAGAATGCAGCCAGGCCCAAAACATTGTGGCGAGGTACAGAAATTCATCCTAATATTACTGACATTCTTTTCATGCTTTATAAAACAGCAGGATTTAAACAGTTGAATCTTTTGAAGTATTTGTTCTGAAAGAGAAATCTGGCCTTTGTAGAAACTTTTAGGCTAATGCCCGCTATTGCAGCCCTTGTGGCAGCCACCGTGCTGAGAATACGGTGTATTGCATGCATTGCACAATTAATTGTGGTCTAAACACATTTCTGAACACATTTAGGGTAAGGGTTAAGGTTGTTTTCAGCCTAATTCTCGACATAATTGTTGTGAATAAGATGTGTTGTAGTTTGAGATATCTTCAAACTCTTGTTGGAGCAGGGCTGTATGCTTTTTGAGGTGTTGGCGCTAGTGCTAGAAAACAGAAAAATGTATTGGAACAACTTAAAATGTATTGCACACAGAAGAATGTGGTCGAAATGGCTTTTTATTACTATAAAAATTAAACACAAGATCAATTATGTTGCCGCAACACCCTTTCTACTACCACAGAATATGCATTTCCTTCTAAGTAATAAAAAAACTGTATATTTTGATTGTAAAATTTTAAGAATAGACCACTGATAGATAATTAGAGGAATGCATCCTACTGTACTGTTTCCCTCAATCTCAGAAACATGCTGAATCCAGTATTTTGGAGTCAAAAGCACCACTGTTTAAGATCATCCTCTGAAAATTGAGAAACAAGATGCTCACAGACCTTGATGGAAACATTAATATCTTGTGTTTTTAGTGATTGCATCAGTGTCTGCGCTTTAGCTGTTTTGCGTGCAAACTGAGTGATCTGTGTGGGACCTTGACAATGTGTCCACGGCAACTGTAATTTGTCAATTTAAAATTTGTCGTTACATATATTAATTCTTATACGCAAATGTGAACAAAACTGTCTCTTGCAGCCTGACATGTTTCAAGCTTGTGTAGCTAGAAGTGTCTGCGCTCACATGCTACCATAGAGTTTGTTTCGGTCCTAAATCTAGTCATAATAGTTGTGAATAAGAAATGTTGCAGTTTTACTTTTCTGATGTATTGTTGAAATTCTATGAGCATTGTTCTAGAGATTCAAAATCCATTTATTTAACATTTCAGGTACCAGAAGTTGCTGCCTCTTTTAAGTTTTGCACTGCAGTCCATCGATAACTCTCACACAATGGTGGGTAAGCTTTCTCGTCGTGTCTTCTTGAGCGCTGCCCGTATGGTAGCTCGTGTGCCTCATGTCTTTGTTAAGCTACTGGACATGCTCAACATCACCAGCTCCACTCACTATGCCCGCATGCGCCGCCGTCTCCTTGCCATTGCTGAGGAGATGGACATCCTGGAAGCCATCCATCTGGGCCTAGAAGACCTCCAGGCCGAGCACAGCTCGCACTCAGATGCCTTCCAAGAACCCTCAGCCCCAAATAACTCCCCCTGCACCACTGAAAGAAACTCCCCCACCCATGGCCTACAGCAGCCCACTGCCAAGGTGGCGCGTCCAGGTCAAGTTAGTTCCAATACTGTAGATGATATAACGGAGCGACTCTCAAACTTTGTCACAAGCCCTGCTGAATTTCCAAAGCCCCCCATTCAAGCCCGAAACAGACCTACTGGTCAATGTTTGAACTCACCCTCGTCCAGTCATCCCCTGACCCTTCCCTCATTGGCCAATCCCTTAGCCTTCCATCCAGACAACCCCAAAACCCTGCCACATAGTTTCATGCCCAGCAAACTGGCCCAGTCTTCACCGGGAACCCAGCGCAAGTTGTCGTTGCAGAAGGCAGTTAGCGGAGGGGTTTGTAGCAGTAAGGACCCAGAGAAGCTGCCAACCTCCTCCTCTACTCGAGCTCTGCATCTGCCCTCTAGTCACATCCATTGGCCCAGACCTACACGACCTTCTCCTGCAGCCTCATCTGATGGAGCTAAAGCTTTAAGCTCAGGGACGAAGAGCAACATGAAACTGGACCTTCAGGAGGTCAGGTCTGGAGACAGTGTGGCTTGCGGTGGAGGGTGCACTTTTACCCACAGCGAGGACACAGTCTTCACTCCGGTGGAGAAGTTCTGTGATCTCGAATCTTTGGCCGAGCTCAACTCTAGCATGGAGGACCTGATAGAAACCTCCATACCTGCGGTGGACACCACTGTCACCTTCCAGTCTGAAGTGGCTGTGCTGTCACCGGAGCAGGCAAATACAAATGTTGACACGTACAGTGAGGATGTGACCCAGAACCAGAAGTGCAAGGAGAAGATGGAAGCTGAGGAGGAAGAGGCCCTGGCAGTGATCATGGCCATGTCAGAGTCACAAGATGCCATGCCCATCATCCCGCAGTTACAGGTGGAGAAAGGAGAGGACGTGATCATTATTCAGGTGGATGTAAGTGCAAAGTTTCCCCTTCTGTAAACTAATATTCTGGTCAGATTTGCTCAAACAGTGCAGATGGGTTTAAAAATGAGGGTGGATCCTTTGTAGAAAGACATTTTCTACAACAATGTTGATGTCTAGATTGTAAGCCTTGTTCTGTGAAAGTTCAGCTGCAAAGTTAGTGTTATGGATAGAGTTAGGACTAGAAAGAGTTTTACTCCAAACTTCATAGCAGATTTAGTTTTCTTTTATAGTATAGTATCTTATTCAATGAGATATATTGAAGTTTATTTTTTTCAAAGGATTGTTTATTCTCAACTCTTTCCAAATTTGACTTGTTTTTCCAGCAGAGGTGCTTGGCAGTTGGCAAAAAGGTTGCGTGATTTAATAGAAGAAACAGAAGTTTTTTTCTTACCCTCATTCTAATGTTGATGAATCCTAATTATTCTTATTCAAACCATCTCCTTATAAGGGCTTTCTGCACAACCTCTCCTGCATAGCCATCCTTCAGTCTCTATGAAGATTTGCTCTCTGATCTTGCTGTCTCAAAACAACTTTAAACACAATAAACATCTTTAAATTAGGCCTAGACTAGATGTGATTTGCAGCATTTCATGCAGAACCTATTCCAGGTCAAACTATATCTTATTTTTGCAATTTCTAAAATGATAATTTTACATTTTCAAAATGAAATAAATCTTGACAAATTAAAATGTGTGTGTGTGTGAGAGAGATTTTGGTTCCTTCATTTAGCATAATTTAAATTTATCGAAGTATAATTTCTGCATGAAAATGTTTGCACGCATGTTTTGCACAAAAATATGTGCTTGTGCACGGTTCGTGAAAGAAACACAGCATATGAGTGTGATATATAAATCCCTCAAGACTATTTGCAGGAAGAGTGTTATCATCTAGACATATATGACCACTATGTGCAAATGATGATTTTAAAATAAAAATGTTTGTTTTGTTTTTTTTATTTATTTTTTCCCTCCTCCATTTTGATTTTCATGGTCAGACAACAGAGACTCTGCCTGGTCATACCAAAGCAAAGCAGCCATATAGAGAAGGCATGGACTGGCTCAAGGGTCAACAGATCGGCCTGGGTGCCTTCTCCTCATGTTACCAGGCTCAAGATGTGGGCACCGGCACACTAATGGCTGTCAAACAGGTGAGAAAATCTGTGACACCGCCTGAACACTTTGAGGCTTTTATCGTGGATGAGTGAAAGATTTCTTTGCATTTCTGTTTGTATAACATATATCAACATAAGCTTGGTAAGTTAGATCAAGACCATAGCACTTAACAAATGTGCTAAAAAAAAATATCATAATTTGAATAAAAATGTGTATTTTAAGTAATGTATATTGTGACAATACCTATATAAATACAGTGCTGTGAAAGTGTTTGTCCCCATCCTTATTTCTTCTGTTTTTGTATATCTCTTTTTAAAATAAAACAAAAGCTAACATAATATACAGTTTTTAAATTATAATGTTATTTAAGCAAAAACGTTATCCAATAACAACTGGGCCTGTCTGAAAATGTATTTGCCCCCTTAGTTACTACATCCCGAAATCCATGAAACTGCATTCATAATGGGGTTCAGATGGACTAGACACACCCAGACCTAATTACTGCCAGCTCTGTTCAATCAAATCAAAACCTAAATACAACTTTTTACAGCAGCATGAAGTTGGCTAAAATGTCTCACCCCGTTGCACTCAATTCCAAAATTATGAGGAAAAAGGTGATTGAAATACATCAGTCTGGGAAGGGTTACAAAGCTATTTCAAAGGCTCTGGGACTCCAAAAAAACACAGTGAGAGCCAGTATCTCCAAATGGAGAAAACTTGGAACAGTAGTGAACCTTCCCAGAAGAGGCCAACCTTCCAAAATTCCTCCAAGAGCACAGCGATGACTCATCCAGGAAGTCACAATAAAGCCAAGGACAACATCCAAGGATCTGCAGGCCTCTCTTGCATCAATAAAGGTCAATGTTCATGACTCCACTATCAGAAAGACACTGGCCAAAAATGCCATCCATGGAAGAGTGGCAAGGAGAAAACCACTGTTAGCCCAAAAGAACATTTTAAGGCTCATCAGAATTTTGCCAAAACATACCTTGATGATCCTTAAACCTTTTGGCAGGACTTTCTATGGACTGATGAGTCAAAAGTGGAACTGATTGGAAGACAGGGGTCCTGTTACATCTGGTTTTGCTAACTTTTTTGTTTCAATAAAAAATATACACTGGAATAATGTGCTAAAAGTGTCTTTCATGAGAGACACATCTATGGCAAGTGCTACAGGAAGTGTGGGATGAAATGTCACCTGAGTATCTGGACAAACTGACAGTTAGAATAACAAGGATCTGCAAAGCTGTCATTGCTGCATGTAGAGAATTATATGATGGGAACTCTTTGAAGTAGTTTAAGAAGTTCTGAACATTTTGTTCAAATTATAATAGTAATTTTTCAAGTTATTAATGTCCTGACTATACATTGTGATCAGATGAATGCCACTTTGGTGAATAAAAGTTCCAATTTATTTCAATAAGAACAAAATCTGTACATTATTCCAAACTTTTGGCCACCAGTGTATATATATTTAAAAACTGTATTTTCTGTTTACTCCAGTTGCCTTTGTTTAATGTTATATCTTGGTTGAAGATTTAAAACAATTTTGTATGAAAAATACACAAAAGTAGAATAAATCAGGGAAGAAGGCAAAAGCATTTTCACAGCACTCTATATTCACAATATAGCACATTATATTTTGCTTGAATGTGTCCAGTGAATTAAAGTTGCTAATTTTACAGCTTCAACAGAGATTATTTTGCGTTGCTTTAATTTTTGCTTTGATGTTCTGGATTTGACAGGTAATGCAGAACATATTTTATGCAGACATAATTATTGGTGGTTTTTACCTATAGGTGACATATGTGAGGAACACCACCTCAGAGCAGGAAGAGGTGGTGGTGGCGCTGCGAGAGGAGATTCGAATGATGGGCCTCCTCAATCACCCAAACATCATCCGGATGCTTGGAGCAACCTGTGAGAAGAACAATTACAACCTTTTTGTCGAGTGGATGGCAGGTATGTTATACTGTTTTGTAGGGTGTTATAACGAAAATCTTAAATCATTGTACGTGTATTTTTTTTTTTATCATTGTAACTGTATATATCACTATAAAGCTATGTTTGCTTGAAAGTAAAGAGTTCTGAGACATCGGTATGGTATCCATTAATGCTGCATGATTGATTGAATTAAGATTGAAATCGCAATATGCCCTTGCATGATTACCAAACCATATAAGACTGTTTTTTTTATTATGTCAGCATTCAGTGCTTCAGTCTGTGTTTCAGTTAGCACTGTGTGAGCATGTGGCAACCTCTAGCGGTCTTGAATGCATTATCCATTATACCCCTTCAATAAAAAATGTAAAAGGGGGTTTTGTTGCTTTTGCTAAAACTTTATATATTTTTTTCATCATCTTATAAGATTGTTTTTTTTTTTTTTTTTTTTGATGTATCTTTCATTGTGGATCTCTTTAAATTTTGGCATGTCATGTGTTCAACAATCCATGTTCAATAGAAATTCTTTATTGTTTGAACAGTAAAAAAGCTTTTGTACTCATTTGTATATTTATAAAGCATCATTCCTAAGTAAAATAGTGACATGATGAGTGGCAATATATCGGTATTGGCCTATATTTTTGGTTAAAATTGGAATAGGTCAATCATTTTCATATCGGTGCATCCCTAGTTGTCACATGTAAATAATGTAAAGCAGTCCTGCTTACTTATAGCCCACGGTAGTGTTGGAGACAAACTAACTAAAAGTAATGTTTAGTAAAGTTACTTAAGTGACACTAGTAACTTAACTATTAACTAATTAGTAGAGTAGTGTGACTACTATTTTTAGAGCTCTTTGCACAAAAGTATAGCTTTTCCAGTTACGAGGTACTTATTTCAACATGTAGCCACTGCATCATAGCATCACAAAGCGTAAAATTTTTATCATGTTGTATAATGAGCATGCAGCAATTCCTCCATGTGAACTGAGGCAGTAATCAAACACACTCACCTAAACCATCTTCTCTGTCTCTCATTTCATATGTATGGTTGAAAAGTCCAAAATGTAGAAGGGAATTTGTTTGATGGTACAGTTCATGATTTTAATTATCATTTAATAATTATAATAATAATAGGCAAGCGCTTATCTTTGTTGACCGTATTTCTGCTTCTGTTACTGTAATTCAACACATTCTGCCTCTGTGGACGTTATTCAGTGAGAGAATATAAATTCAGAGTTTTTAGATTAAAACTAAATTAAGCGTCATTTTAGCCATTAGGAATTGCAGCAAAACTGATCTATCTGGCACTCTTCTTTCTTTGTCTTCAGGTGGTTCTGTTTCTCACCTTTTAAATAAGTATGGTGCCTTCAAAGAGGGTGTGGTCATTAACTACACTGAGCAGCTTCTGCGAGGTGTCGCCTACCTCCACGAGAACCAGATCATCCACCGGGACATCAAAGGTGAGCTACAGGCAAACCCAAGCCTACAGGAAACTCAGCTTTTGTTTTGTACTGGGAGGAATGGTTTCCATTTTCATCTTAGTGTACTTTTCTTGGTGCTCTCGTAGGTGGGGGAAGATGGGACATTGTTAATTTTCCTTTTGTGTGTGTTTTAAGCTCTGTTCATAAAGTAGTAAGCTACCTAACTAGGCAGAATTTGAAGGCATCATAGGCATCATAGGTCCTGGCACAAAGGCTGTTCCAGAAGGTAGACGGCAACATTATACTGCCTTTTAAGATGACTTATTTTGGTCATATTCTAAGGCGTTATTGGACACATGGGGTAATACTCATGAAACCTGTCAAGAAAATATACTATTGCAATCCATAATCAAAAGAAACCTCTTTCTTTATTTTTCATAATGGTCCTAAAGGCTTTCATTTCTTTTTGCAAAATATAATTTCATTTTTTTATTATTAATTTGGGGTTAAACCATGGGCTAGCATCCATGATGGGTGGACAAGTCACGAGAAATGCTAATTTTAAATGTACTTTATGATTTACAAACAGTACTTTACTAATAGTATGATTTAAAAAAATGTGATTAAAGATTATTTGTCTTTTATGCTTAAAGTATCAAGTCATTAGCTTGTGAAGATCATTTCAGAACATTCACTTATGAGGTTATGCTTCAGTTAAGTCCAAAGTATACTTTGTTTTTGATGTGAACGTTTGGCATCTGTGTACAATCGAATGTTAGCCTTTTAAATGTATACTTCAATTGACTGTGGGCATATACACTGGTGGTAAGCGCAGATGCGCTACCACTGCTGTGAGAGACTGTTGCTCTCTTTTGACTGTTGATTAAGTCTAGCCTTGAGCTTGCAGCTCATTGTTCCATGATAGCTGCATGCCATTTTATAAGGTTCTCTTCCACGCTTCCAATATAGACATCCTCAAGCTTTTGTGGTTGTCAGTGTGGCAGCTCAGTAGGTTTTGGAACAGAAATTAAGAATGTCTGCCTTCTCATTTTGACCTGTGTAGGTGCCAATCTACTCATTGACAGCACAGGTCAGAGGCTGCGGATTGCTGATTTTGGGGCAGCAGCGCGATTGGCCTCTAAGGGCACGGGGGCTGGAGAGTTCCAGGGTCAGCTCTTAGGGACCATCGCCTTTATGGCTCCAGAGGTAAGACTGATTCCTCTCTTTAACTGAAATGATGCTGTTACTTGTGTCAGAGCTTGTGCTGTGATTTGGCAGTTAGTAGAACTGTGAACCTCCTCTCAGAACTGGCCCGAGTTGCTTACTGACTTGAGACCTGACTAAATTACTACATAAACTGCCCACAAATAAATATAGTTGTCTTCAATAAACTTTAGTGAGTAATTGAATAGCCTTAAAGGTGCTGTAAGTAATAAGCACCTTTTTTTTTTAAATCATTTTGATAATATCACAGCCTGCTTTTGATGCATCCATCAAAAGTTACAATTCAGTAGTCGTTTCACACATTTCTAAATAATATTTGTGTAACACAGTTCAAGGATGGGGAAAAGGAGGCCCCTCCTTTATCTCTTTCCCACTGATTAGGCAACTCGGCACCAGGCGTGCATCCTCACGGACCGGCCACGCCCTCCTCCTCGTTACAATTGTATTTTTGACAGAGAAAATATAGTTTTAAGAACATATTTTAGCATCCAACGTTATTTGATAGTTTATATGCCATCACAAGCTGCGGAAGTTATTTAAATGTTATGAATTAATAAAATCATAACTAATAACTTCTTAAAATTAAACCTTATAACTTGACAATGTGACTGTAGCATGAGATGCATGGTAATCAAGTCAATTTTATTTGTGTAGTGCCTTTCACAACACACATCGTTTCAAAGCAGCTTTACAGAAGAGATCAGGCATTAACAGATGATAAAACTGTAATGTCTATAATGTCTATGAGTCATCATTGTGTAATTAGATAAAATACGATTGTTAATCGTGTTTAAAAATAAGTAATTAAATAATAATTGTATTAATAACCCCAGTGAGCAAGCTGAAGGAGACTGTGGCAAGGAACACAAAACTCCATAAGATGTTGGTTAATGGAGAAGAATAATCTTGGGAGAAACCAGACTCGCTGTGGGGCCAGTTCCTTAGTAGTACTTAATGTTCAAAGCAGTTAGACTACTGCATGCTTATGTAGAAAAATGTTTTTTTTAAAAAAGTCTAGATGGGCACAAGGTGGTGTCCTGTGTATGTCCCCTTTGGTGTGCAGGAATATTAAGGCCCAGATATACTTCATATGAAATCGGATAATGTACAGGTGTTATCATCATTTAGAATAAAATCTGGCCAAAAATTAGTTGCTGTTTTTTTTGGGACAGCTCGTCTGGGCGAACTTTTTGGAAAACTTCTAACTGACTTAATACCATATTGCTGCCATTGGTCCACATTATCGGTAAATGTGACCTGAAGCTCCACTACAACTTTCAGTCAGTATTCAACGTGAACACATCGGCGCGCAAGACCATGTCATGCAATTTTATTTATTTTAAATTAGTCTACAAAAGGAATCAAGACTACTCAAATAATCTCAAGTGCCCATTCATTCATCTGCAGTGAAAGCCATTTACACATCTGCCCAAAGAAAGATATCTTTTCATCATTGTTTTGTCTGTATTTTGCCCATTATTACTATGTTATACACCCATCTTTGCAGTAGTATCAGTGTCATCATAAATTCTAATAACAGAGTCTAACCGGCGCATAATATGGTCGCGTATAGCGTTTTGGCGCATAAGTGTCATAAATTAAAAATGTAAACAAGACAAATTTAATTTACTTTATTTTACTGCATATTACTCTAAATCATCATTGAGTGGTTAAAACCGCTTCTTTTACTGATCTAGTGTTAATTCTACTCATAGAAATAGGCAAAGTAATTAACACATTTTAATGTCACATTAGTGTAGGATTTACACGTAGCATCCTTGTATTTAAATGCTCTTCTAAACTCCTCCCACAGCGGTGTGGTGGGTGTCTGAATGTTCACGAACACTATACCATTGCTTGGCTGTTTAGAACTTCTTTATACCCATAAAGGGACTTCTCTGGAAATACACTGGCAGCCAAAAATGTTTGCCATTTTTGCCATAATGTACAGGTTTTGCCGTTTTGGAAGGAAATTGGTACTTTAATTCACCAAAGTGGCATTCAACTGATCACAAAGTATAGTCCGGACATTACTGATGTAAAAGAAATCATCATTATTTGAAAAAGTAATTTTTGATCAAATCTAGACAGACCCCATTTCCAGCAGCCATCACTCCAACACCAGTTATCATGCTAAATTGATCATGTGGTACTAGAAAATCACTTGCCATTATATCAAACACATTAAAAGCTATTTGGTTTGTTAAATGAAGCTGAACATTGTCTTTGTGTTTTGTTTTGAGTTGCCACAGTGTGCAATAGACTGGCATGTGTTAAGGTCAATATTAGGTCAAAAAGGACAAAAAAGAAACAGCTTTCTCTAGAAACACATCAGTAAATCATTGTTTTGAGGAATGAAGGCTCTACAATGCTTGAAATTGCCCAAAAAAAGATTTCAGTCAAAGGTGAACACTAAAGTCTTCAAAGACAAAGGACATCTGCTCTAACAAGGACAGAAAGAGATGTGGAAGACCAGATGTACAACTAAACAAGAGGATAAGTACATCAGAGTCTCTAGTTTGAGAAATACACGCCTCACATGTCCTCAGCTGACAGCTTCATTGAATTCTACCCGCTCAACACCAGTTTCATGTACAACAGTAAAGAGAAGAGTCAGGGGTGCAGGCCTTATGGGAAGAATTGCAAAGAAAAAGACACTTTTGAAACAGAAAAACAAAAAGAAAAGGTTCGAGTGGGCAAAGAAACACAGACATTGGACAACAGATCATTGGAAAAGAGTGTTATGGATCTTAACCCCATTGGGCTTTTGTGGGATCAGCTAGACTGTAAGGTGTGTGAGAACTGTCCGACAAGACAGACACATCTATGGCAAGTGCTACAGGAAGTGTGGGGTGAAAGGTCACTGGAGTATCTGGACAAACTGACAGCTAGAATAACAAGGATCTGCAAAGCTGTCATTGCTGCACATGCAGGATTTTTTTGAAGTAGTTTAAGAAGTTCTGAACATTTTTTTCAAATTGTAATAGTAATTATTCAAGTTATTAATGTCCTGACTATAATTTGTGATCAGATGAATGCCACTTTGGTGAATAAAAGTACTAAAAATCTGTTCATTATTCCGAACTTTTGGCCGCCAGTGGCCTTAGGCCCATCTGTCTTGTTCTCTCCTCTTCACCTTTCTGACTGAGCACCAGTGGGTAAACCTAGGGTGCGATGATGTAAAAGTCATGTGCTGATGTATTCATATGTGACGTTACAAAGTAGGGAAAATCCAAATAAGACATTTTTGCATATTGGTTTAAATAAATATTTTTTTTATTATTATTGAGGTGTTGAGTTCTGAAACTTACAGTATTTTTTATAATACAATTAACTTTTAATTGTCAAAAACATCAAGAAAATTTTTTTTCCTTATGTCCCAACCCCTTTAATGTCAGTGTCTTTCAACAAAGCCTCAAGCCTGGGGACATCTTTGTGTGCTGTTCTGAGCTACGTGGCCAGTCAGAAAACATCACAAAGTGGATTTAGATCTCAGTAACTTGAAATTGCAGTTCTTTTGAAGGAGCCACAATTGGCCGGCCCCTTAATTCCTTGTTGTCATTGTGGCTCCAAACTCTGTTTAATTAGGAAACAGTTCAGCTGTCCAGTAGAGTATTCATTACCGAAACCTCTTCAAAATGAACAAGCTGTCCTTTATCTGGGAACTTCTCTCTCTCTCTCTCTCTCTCTCTCTCTCTCTCTTTCTTTTATTTTCCAACAAAACCTCTAAAGTGTAAAGCAGATTGACTTCTACAGCTCCTTTTAAGTAGTCAAATTAAATGGACCCAAGCAAATTGACCTAAATCACTAGTACGTGTCTGCATTTATAACCAGTTTGCCTGTATCAGCATTTTGACGCATTAATTATTTGACGCAAGTATTTGCAAGGTTGATTTTTAACCAAACCTGGCACGTGTGCCGTAGTTTGCCAATCCATGTGTTAGAGCAGTGCTACTCAGCCCTTGAGCTATCTGCACCCAGCGTTATGAATTAAAAAAAAAAAAAAATATATATATATATATATATATATATATATATATATATATATATATATATATATATATATATATATATATATATATATATATATATATATATATATTCATCAATAGCCTATCAAATGTTCATGAATTGTGAAGTGTCCATTATCCAGAGCACTGTTAGAAAGGGAAATAAACTCCAAATTACAATTAGTACAAATTAGCCATGTAAACAACAAAGAGATCCCAAAATATATGTATAGCAATTTCAAGACATATTTTTTGATGGAATACAATTTATTTTATTTTTTTTAAAAAAAGCTGAAATGTGACAAATTATGAATAACTAATGATAAAATATTTTAAATACATTTGTGTGTACAAGATCACTTGTATAATTGATAAAATGTATTTCATACTGTAAGCAAAATTGCCATTATAACTTAAATATACCTAAATGAATCGGAATTGAGAGCTTGTGAATCAGAATCCAATTGAATCATGATATTGTGATGCATCGTGCTATATTGCAATGTATCAAATAGTGATGTGTATCACAATACGGATCATACCATGAGGTGGCAGGCGTTACTCAGCCCTAGTCATAAATATATCAATTAATAACATCCACAGACAAACACATAGTAGTTCCAACCAAACAGTAGATTACCATTACCAGATAAATCTGGAATTTTTTTTTTTTTTTTTTTTTTCCGAACAAAAATGTGCCCTATGTGAATTCAAGATAAGCAGTGCATTCTTTGGAATCTTTATAAACACTTTTTTACCCAAACAAGTGTTATTCAACCTTCCCTCGAATGGAGCCACTGCTGCGTCATACACATACTTTAGAGTTGAGAATGCACGAGACGGAGGTTACTGATTTTTGTCGTCAGCTGACAGCACTTTTTTTTTTTTTTAAGAGATACGGATTATTTAAATGAATCCAGAGTAATGAAATCTTATAAATGAATAGATATAAAACTGGTTTGAACCATTGCCACTGTTGCTGTCAGGTTAAACATTACTTGTTAAGGGGCAATTCAAGTTGGGCAGTTGGGGTTTTTTGTTGTGCCAAGAAGTGCACAACACAACCAAATTAGCAAAGCAAATAAAATCTAAAAACTAGAGTTGTCAGAAATAATGCTTTAACATATGCAATTAATTAAAAAAGAAAGTAAATTTTTCTTATTCGCGATTAATGCATTTACCGTTAATACGGCATAAACACTTGTGTGAAGGTTGGAGCCTTTGCAATGAGTCTGCCTGGAGTCATTACACTGGCACACACTTCAAATACAGACACAGTGCCAGAGCCCTTCCAAGTAGAGCCTACAAGCTTAGAATAAAATAGTATAACGCGGTGGACCTATTGACCTATTACTGTCGTAAAACTCTCCAATGATGGTTTACAGAGGTTTGTTATCTCAGTAAATAAAAGAATCTCTGACAGCGCTTCCCTGTCAGTGATAAAATGAGGGAGAAAGGAGCTCTTGGCAATTTATGATGTACAAAACATGCCCAGATGGGACTTGTAAGATGCATTTTAATTACCACAGAAGCAAGTCAGGTATTGACTATCACTAAACGCAGAATGAGACATTTTTATCTGGAAGCTCTTCAAACGCTCTGACATGAATCATGAACACAGCTTCACGATTGCTGTAACAAAGTGGATAGCCACAGTCTACTGGCAGATTAATATTGTGGAGGTTGAGGGATTAAGGGATTTATTGCCTATTGCAATGAAAATGCAACCTATGTGGGAACTAGTCATTTCAATTAGTCAAACTCACACTTAGACTTTGCGAAACGTTTAATGTTACTCGAATTGGTGCTATTTTATTCATTTTTTGTGGAAGGCTTTGTTTGGAAAATGTTAATAATAATGTTATTAATAATAATGTTGTAATAATATTATATTGTTACATATTGTTTTGTTTTCTTTCCTAAAATGGAAATAAATGTATTTTGTATATGTAGTATAGTGTCTGCGATTAACTACATAATTATGTGATTAATTGCGATTCAAAAATGTAATCTACTGACAGAACATCTAAAAACACAACGAAAATAAGCCACAGCACTGTTAAATTAACAAACTAAATAAATTGTGTGTGTGCGCATACATGCATTCAGAGATGATATTCTTAGCACAATTGTACAGAGCGGTTATCTGAGTTACTGTAGACTTTATCAGTTCAAACCAGTCTGACCATTCTCTGACCTCTCTCATCAACAAGAACTGCCGCTCACTGGATGATTTTTCTTTTTGACACCATTCTGAGTCAATTCTAGAGACCATTTTTAGAGGTGTGTGCAAATGTGAATCACATCGCAGAGATCCAAATGATTCAGAATTTTAAACTTCATTCATTTATTTATTTATATATATATATATATATATATATATATATATATAGGTACTCATTCAATGCAGACTGATTCGTGTATTTGAATTACGGATATCCAATTGTAAAAAAATGTATCTAGTTAATTACATGATTACTGATTAAAGCTACGGTATATCTTTTGGCCATCTAGCGGTTGAAGCACAAAACTGCAAGTTCCTTGAAGAGGAACAATTTGTGGTGGATGAATCTCATGGTTTGAGTGAGGACTCGGGAGATTACCTGCAGAGCGAAGTCTTAATGAGCTATATTTATGTTGATATTATGTAATTCACTTAGTTATAACTGATATATTACTTATTTGGAGTAAGATAAAGAACACTTTTAATTATATTTTAATTTGATTATTAAAGTGTTTTGTCTACTACACATATCATATTAAGAGCTGAAACTTGTGAAATGGCAGATATGAGTCCAAGTGGAGACACCTTTTTATATAACAATCAACTGCAAACAATAAAAGACAGTAATATAAAAATGCAAAGCAAGAATTTAAAATTGATGAAATACTTTATTGAACATGAAAATAATATGCAGAAATATGCAATATAACAATTACAATAATAAAAACATTATATATTTTTATCAAATTTTCTCCCAATTTGTAATGCCCAATTCCACTACTTAGTAGGTCCACATGGTTCTGCGGATACTCGCCTCAGTCCTGGTGGTGGAGGACAAGACTTCTGAGTCCGTCAATCCACGCATCTTATGTTGCTCGTCGTGCATGACACAGCGGAGACTCATAGCATGTGGAGTGCACTCCATGCACAACTTACCACATGTCCCACTGAGAGCGAGAACCACTAATCGTGACCACGAGGAGATTACTCCATGTGACACTAGCCAATTTGGTTGCTTAGGAGACCTGGCTGGAGTCACTCAGCATGCCCTGGATTCAAACTCACGACTCCAGGGGTGATAGTTAGCGTCAATACTCGCTGAGATACCTAGAACCCCTGCAATAATACATTTCTAATCTTTTATTTAGAAGATGATTACATGTTAAACAAATTAATAGACATTACTCTTTTATGAAATCTGTACATTATAGGCAACTTGAGATGAGCATAAATACATGGGAGCCACCCTTGTACCTATAGTGGCTTTTTAGATCTGTTTAAACATCTGCTAAAAGAATAAAGTGGCAAGTGTCCGTAAACTGATTTATTGCTCCAAAAATACTTTATTGGCTTACACTTGCTAGCAAAGTTCAGATCGTTAGGTCTTCCTTAGGCAAAAACAGAAAATAAGGTGAGAAAAAAATTGTCTAAGAAAACTGTGGCTCACACATTTAGAGAGACAGTTTGGGAATCTTGAAATTGAAGCAATGTTATAAAATATTCAGAAGTCATGAATATTAGTAAATATGTAACAGTAACTTCACTGAAAAGCTAAACTTAAACACATTGCGATCGGTACTCATAAGTAACGTTCAATTCATTAAAGTATGACAAGCAGCATAAGCTTCAATAACCCTACCAGAAAACATATCCAAGCAGTATAGCAGGTAAACAACTTCGCCAAACATAAAAAAACTGTTAAGTCCATAAGGAGAGTGATTTCACTCCACTGCTGTCACGAAACTGAACCTTCTTTCTCAGCTTATGGATATGACGTAAGCACACAAGGATGAATGACATTTGCCTGTGATTTCATGCCAAATACGACCTGACAGCTTAAATTCCTTCAAAATAAAAATAATTATTGTAGGCTTACTGTAGTGAATCGGGGTAAGACAAGGACATGTTTTGAACATGGATTTTATTTTATGTACTCACTCAATGAACTTTTGTTTATTGTAACCAAAAAATAGTGCAGCTTTAATCCAGTTAATCACATGTATTAATAATTGCTTTGAAAAAATCCAAAATGAAGATAATTCAAAGATATTACATTATGACAGACGAAAGCATTGAATAGACATTACAGAAAATGGATTTAGGAATCAATATATTGTTTGTTTAGTGTCATCTTTGAACAGTCTATCACTACCATAAAAATACCTTATTGCAGAAGGTACGCACAGGTCTGGGAGCACGATTAATTGTATTATTTTTGTTAATATAATAAATCGCACTACATACTCTGATACACTCACTCCAATTTATTCATTGCTCAGAGCTATAAAGTTGAAAATGTTGAGCCTTTTTTTTTTTTTTTTAACACTGTTTTGCTACAGATGTTTGGATTTATTGGTCGATTTTATTTATTTTTTTAAATCCCATTTTTCTCCCAATTTGGAATTCCCAGTACTTAGTAGGTCCTCATGGTGGCACGGTTACTCACCTCAATCCGGGTGGCGGAGGACATGTTTCAGTTGCCTCCGCTTCTGAGACAGTCAATCCGAGCACCTTATCACGTGACTCGTTGTGCATGACACTGTGGAGACTCACAGCATGTGGAGGCTCATGCTATTCTCCGCAATCCATGCACAACTTACCACATGCCTCACTGAGAGCAAGAAACCCTAATCGCCACCACAAGGTTACCCCATGTGACTACCCTCCCTAGCAACCGGGCCAATTTGGTTGATGAGGAGACCTGGCTGGGGTCACTCAGCACACCCTGGATTTGAATTCGCGACTCCAGGGGTGGTAGTCAGCGTCAATACTCACTGAGCTACCCAGGCCCCACCAAATTTATTGATTAATAACAGGTGCCATGCATGTGTCATGTGTTTTGCAGGTGTTGAGAGGTCAGCAGTATGGGCGCAGCTGTGATGTTTGGAGTGTGGGTTGTGCTATTATAGAGATGTCCTGTGCTAAACCTCCATGGAATGCTGAGAAACACTCCAACCACCTGGCACTCATATTTAAGGTGAGGATAGGTGTATTAGGAGTGGCCGTTATGACCAAAATCTTGTTACAGTAATCACAGTAATGGTATGTATCACAGTATTGTTGTTTTTTGCTCTATATATTTAAAATCTAATAATAATATTATAACTCATGTAGCAATGTATTAATTTCTATTTTTTGGTTACTCTAGTGAATTAAATAGTTCACAAATGAGAGTTGTTTTTGGATCTTGGAACAAACCAAAAGATTATTCATAACAAATGTACACTAATGAGCCAAAACATGACTACTCACAGATGAAGCGAATAACGCTGATTATCTCCTAACAAGGCCACATGTCAAGGTCTGGGTAGATTAGATGGTAAGTAAACATTCAGTTCTCATAGTCAACGTGTTGAATGCAGGAGAAATGGGCAGGAGTAAAGACCTGAGTGACTTTGACAAGAACCAAATTGTTATGGACTGGGTATTCTGGCTGAAATAGCAAGGCTTGTGGGGTGCTCCTGGTCAGCAGTGGTGAGTACCTACCAACAGGGGTCCAAGGAGGGACAAACCACAAACAGGGTGTTGTGCGGCAAAGGCTTGTCAATGCGTGAGGGCAACAAAGGCTGTCCCGTCTGATCCGAACCAACAGAAGGTCTACTGTGGCACAAGTCACAGAACATTTGAATGATGGTTACAAGAGGAATGTGTCACAACACAGTGCATTGCATCCTGCTGCGTATGGGGCTGTGTAGCTGCAGACCGTTCTGAGAGATGACCCCTATCCACCATCAAAAGTGCCTAAAATGGGCATGTGAGCATCAGAACTGGACCATGGAGCAACGGAAGAAGGTCGTCTGGTTTGAGTCCCGTTTTCTTTTACATTGCGTGGATGGCCATGTATGTGTGCACCGTTTACCTGGGGAAGTGATGGCACCAGGATGCACTGTGGCAAGATGACAAGCTGTTTGAGGGAGTGTGATGCGCTGGGCAATGTTCTGCTGAGAAACCCTGGGTCCGGCTATTCACGTGGATGTCAATTTGACACGTGACACCTACCTAAACATCATGGCAGACCAGGAACACCCCTTCATGGCAATGGTATTCCCTGATGGCAATGGCCTCTTTCAGCAGAATAATGTGTCCTGCTACACTGCACACATAGTTTGGGAATTGTTTGAGGAACATGATGAAGAGTTCAAGGTGTTGCCCTGGCCTCAAAATTCCCCAGATCTCAATCCGATTGATCATCTGTGGGATCTGCTGGACCAACAATCCATGGTGGTTTTACCTCGCAATTTACAGGACTTCAAGAATCTGCTGTTAATGTCTTGGTGCCAGATACCACATGACACCTTCAGGGGTCTTGTAGAGTCCATGCCTTGCCAGGTTGGTGCTTTTTTGTTGGCACACTGAGGACCAACAGCATATTAGGCAGATGGTCATAATGTTTTGACTCATTGTGTATACTAAGTCTGAAATCAGTGTAAAAACATGAGTTAAACACTTGAGTTAAGGACTACAAAAGAATATAAAACAAATGTTTGACTCTTTCTAAATTGTGATTGAGGTATGTATAAAAGCATTTGTAAAAGCCCATATATGCACACCTGTTACAATGTTATTGTACACTAGTTGAATTCTGTATTTATGCAACAAGCTGTGACATTGCTAGGCAGCCATAAACCAGTGTTTGGGAAGCTATTTTGAAACTATAGCTTCCCCAGCTACAAGATAACTTAAAGTAGTTAAACTGTAGTTAAGCTATTTATTTAAAAAGTAGTTAGCTGCACTACAAGCTACTGACAAGAGTAGAATAATAATAAAATAAAATAATTTATTATAATATATTTATAATAACACAAAATACTTTCAAATAGATGAAAACATTTCAAAGAGGCATAACTAATTTGACAATGAGTCTAAAAAGAAAAAAGAACTTGAAATCATATCAAAAGCTGGAGAATAAAAATAGGCTTTTAAGCTAGTTTTAAACTTGGCTTGCAATGGGGAGGCACTGATGTGAATATAATGACTGTTGTAGAACTCTAGGGCAGTTACAGAAAAGCCCCGGTCACCCTTTGACTTGCAATGTGAACGGGGGACAGATTACATGATTTAAGTGACCTGGAGGCAGAGTAAGGATGGAGATCACAGATGTATTCTGGTGCCAATCTATGCAGGGCCTTGTATGCAAAGAGCAGAATCTTAAAATTGACTCTAAATTTATTTGGAAGCCAAGGTAAGGATGCTAGTACAGGAAAAATGTGATTTCTTTTTCCCCCCATTTACGATCTGGGTGCCGCATTTTGCAAAAGTGATAGTGGACTGAGGCAAGATGACATACAGGAATAATTGTGCATAAATCATAATTTCAAGATCATTTTGAGGGAATTCTTTTTTTTACATTTTGCAACAGATCCAATTAGGGGAAAAAAACTACTCCTTAACCTGTTAAACTTTTTTTGGGCTGCTGCCAACAATTCAGTCAGATTTAAAAGCTCACCATTCACACACACTGTGGAATAATTGCAAAAAATTGGTCTAATAATTAAAAAAAAGGACTTCAATTATTCATAAGTAATATTGTATGTGGTTTTAATCTGATTATAACTTTGTAAACATGTAATTCTGGTTCTGTTCACTCTACCTCACTTTGAAAAGTCTTATTTTATTCCACTTGGTGGCTGAAAGCACTAAATCACAATTTACTGATCTGAAATGTAGGTGGCGCACTAACACTTTAAGCTTAAACACTTAAAAACATCTAAAACACCTGTTATGACATTTTTCACCGCTCATGAGTTTGTGTCCCTGCATATAAAAAATAGACATCTGCAAGCTTCAACATCTAAGAGCATACAGTTGAAGTCAGAAGTTTACATGCACCTTAGCCAAATACATTTAAACTCAGTTTTTCACAATTACTGAACATTTAATATCTGAAAACATTCCCTGTCCTAGGTCAGTTAGGATTACTACTTTATTTTAAACATGATGCTGTCAACCCCATGCTTCACGGTTGGGATGGTGTTCTTCGGCTTGCAAGCCTCACCCTTTTCCTCCAAACACAACAATGGTCATTATGGCCAAACAGTTACATTTTTTGTTTCATCAGACCAGAGGACATTTCTCCAAAAAGTAAGATCTTTGTCCCCATGTGCACTTGCAAACTATAGTCTGGCTTTTTTATGGCAGTTTTGGAGCAGTCTCTTCCTTGCTGAGCAGCCTTTCAGGTTATTCCAATATAGGACTTGTTTTACTGTAGATATAGATACTTGTCTACCTGTTTCCTCCAGCATCTTCCCATGCTCATTTGCTGCTGTTCTGGAATTGATTTTCACTTTTTGCACCAAACTACTTTAATCTCTAGGAGACAGAATGCATCTCCTTCCTGAGTGGTATGATGGCTGCATGGGACCTATAAGTGTAGGTGATTTCTCCCCAAGGATGAACCAGACTTTTCTGATGATTTATTTTTTTATTATCCCATGATGTCAAGCAAAGAGACACTGAGTTTGATTGATGGTAGACCTTAAAATACATCCACAGGTACATCTCCAATTGACTCCAGGGAACCAATTATCCTATAAGAATCTAATATGGAATGGAATATGGAATTCCTTTTATGGAATTTCCAAGCTGCTTAAAAGCACAGTTAACCCACTGGAATTGTGATAGTCAATTAAAAGTGAAACAATCTGTCTGTAAATAATTGTTAGAAAAATTACTCTTGTTATGCACAAAAATTAGCCAAAACTATAGTTGCTAATATACAAATCTGTGGAGTGGTATATACATATACATGTATATAATTTTATTATCTTCACTGAGGTCCACTTATAATATTGGTATAGTGTTTAGCACAAAAAAAGTCACAATTTAGTCAAATAATAATATTCCACCCTGTCTCTGGCCCTCTGTCTGAAACATTTTAAGCTGTCTGGCCCTTTAAGATTTTGATGTAAACGGCCACTGTTGTGATTGGCTAACATCGTGCTGCCCTTTCAAGCTAAAGTTTTCCTGACCAACCACTTGACACCGCCACGATGATTCGAATTTCCTGTTTTGTAGTTCTGGGATCGAAACAGCAAGTAAAAATGAGCAATATAGAGGAGAACAACTATTGAAGTGTTACCTAACGTAAAAATGAATTTCAGGCACAACTTGTACCGTTGTTGGCTGTCATAACTCAGAATACAGAAATTAATGATATCAACTAACCTCTGACCATCACTTCATGCCATCTACACACTCAGGTGAGGCTCTGTCTATAAAAAAAACAGTCAATTCGACTCGTGAAGTATCGGCATGTTGTTGTTGTTGTTGTTGTTGTTGTTTTTTTAACCATTTTTACAAATGTAATAACTGAAACATTACATTACCCGCTAAGAATATACACCGATGTGAGTGAAAACACTGGAGACTGGAAATTGAAAACAGTCGAATCGTTGAACACTTCCGTGTTTGGGGAAAATGGTGGATAGAGCCATGTTTGAAATGCAATCTGAAGAAAATAAACCAACACCACAACCTTTTCTAAAACGACATTTCAGGATTTACTTATAACCTACACATATATTCCAACACATTTCATCTGAATATATTAACTGTTAACTCAAGCAGCACCATAAACTATCAAACTGTCATGACATATGAAATATTTATGAATGAAATTGTTTACTTATGGATTTGCAGTCCAATAGTGTTTTAACTTCAATAACAGTTCCACGCTCATAATATGAGCCAAAAACATACAATTCAAAATGTTCTGAATACAAACATAATACAGTTCACAGGGATGTTGTGTGCTTCATCTGGCTTCAACCGGCCAAAGAAGAGATGCTGGTCTTCACATCTCGCATCTTGCATGTTTTTCTTCCCGTCGATTGTAGCAGCAGAAAGAGATAAGTTTTTAAAAGTTGCGCTTGTACCGCTCTTAAAAGGAGCGCACATTGGCGGTGTTGTGTGGAAATGCATCAATACAATCAAAGACATCCATGTTAACAAAAGACCAACAATTAAAAAATAGCCCAGATGGGTGCAGAATGGTCCAGGACGCCTTCAAAACAGCAAGACAGCGCCACTGAATGAAACACAATGCGTCTTTTAAAAGTGTCGTGAAATGTATTATAATTGTCAAAGCTGTTCACGTTTATGTTGAAAAACATGTCAATTCAGAAGGTGTCTTGTGTAAGTCCACTTTGGATGAATGTTACAAGGCAGGCCGATCGATCTCTCTCTCTCTCTCTCTCTCTCTCTCTCTCTCTCTCTCTCTCTCTCTCTCTCTCTCTCTCTCTCTCTCTCCTCTTCACCTGTGTGACTGACTGAGCACCAGTGGGCGGGGCCAAAGGTGCAATGACAAATATGCATCGCTGTTTTGCTGAAGATATGCTGATGTATTTGGTCCTTGTGACGTAACAAGTTCACACAAATTCCAAATGAGCCGTTTTACCTCTTGGTTTAAATAAATGCTCTTTTTCTATTAAGGAGGAAGTTTTAAGTTCTGAAACTTACAATATGTTTTTAAAGTATAATAACCTCTTATATGGCAAAAGATCGAGGAAAATTTTATTCCTCATGTCACAACCCCTTTTAAATGATTTGGTTTTCCCAGTGCTGTAAGAGAGAGAGGGGATGGTTTAGGCAAGCTCAGTTGATTACACCCACTCCCTGATTTCTCCATTGCTGCACTCACAATATATAATAGGACAAATCATTGGAAAATTAACCTTGCTAATGGAAAAACGACACTGTTGTGAAAATAGTTGAACTTCTCTCATCTTACTGAAACGGTTAAGTTAGTAGCATAGTTAATTTTAGTTAATTATTCCCCAAAACTAGTGTGCATAATTCTGCCTTTTATATATGTTGTTTGGTTCAGTATTGACCTTTTACTGAGTACCCCATGCAACTAACTGAACTTTCTAATCACTGTCTGCTCACCCAGATTGCCAGCGCTACCACATCACCCACTATCCCCCTGCACCTGTCACCCGGACTGCGGGACGTCACCCTGCGCTGCCTCGAGCTTCAGCCATCTGACCGGCCGCCCTCCCGAGAGCTGCTGAAGCACCCCGTCTTCCGTCACAACTGGTAGAATCTGTCTGCAGATGCCAAGACGTCATACTACTGAGGGCCGTGTCTGGCCTGTGCCTCATACTGCTGTCATATGTGCTAGTTCAGTTGCATTCAACTGGCCCCTCAATGCTGTATCCTCTGCACAAGGCTGCAGGAATAAGACAGTCTGTATAAAAGTGACGTTTCTGTGCACTGCATTCTGTTTTGTTAGATCTCTTCATTCATTTATGCATTTAGCTCACATTTTTATCCAAAGTGACTTGCAAATGAATTTTCCTACCAGAATGGTATCAGGGCATCTTTATTCTTAGAGGGATCCAGCTGTTTTGGTCAGTTAAAATGGGTAAAGAACGTTTTTAGAAGAACAAAGAGTGGGTTTAGTGGCTCATTTGTGAAATGAATTGTTTAGCCAAAAATGACCATTCTGTCATCATTTACTCACCCTCATATTGTTCCTAACCCATATGCTAGTATTTCTTTTCTGTGGAACACAAAAGTAGAAATTTCGGAAGAATAGTTACGCAGGACCATCTAGTCCTCTGCCGATGGCACGTCTCGCCCATATTCGCATCGTTCAGTTATTATTGGCATCAATGACGCTGGATAGGTAAGCTTCAGCAGAGGGCAAGGTTATCAGTGAATAATGACTTACTCTATGACTTCAGAAGAATTGGACAGATGTGTCACTGTGAACTGTTGTTGTATGGAAAAGAGCTACATTGTGTTTGTATTTTTGAGGAAATAATGGCAGAAATGTTATTTTGGGTGTACTTTTCCTTAAGGTTCTCTGTTCTGTAGTGGATAGTCCAGTTTCTGGTTCCTGGAGCAGTTGAAAGAACATTCTAGAAGCAGCAAGGGAGTTTAATGGCGTATTTGTTAAAGGAATATTCAGGGTTCAAAACAAGTTATGCTCATTTGACAGCATTTGTGGTATATAATGTGTTAACAGTATGCCACAAATGCTATTGATTGAGCTCAACTTGTACTGGACCCGGAATATTCCTTTAAGTCCATCACATTTAACACTTAATTTTCATGCAGTCATGAATGTTTTGGAGAAAGGCCAAACTTTGCTAGTTGAACTAGCATTATGCTGAATGTGAATTCTTATGATGCCGTTTTGGCTTTCATTTCTAAATGGAGATCATATGCATTTAAATGTATGCTTTTACATGTTTTAGTTTTCTGAATGTTATTGCGGACTGGTTTAGAGCTATCGACCAATTTTAGACTGATGTGCGAGTTTTGTTTTACACGTTTGAAAGTCTCACTGGAACACTATTTCTGATCTCCAGCTTTGTTCGCTGCTTTTCATTTTACATGTTGTGATTCACTTATTTAATTTTTTTGGATGTTGACACGTGATTCAGTTGAAGTTGACGTTTCATTTCCTGTTCAGCTTTTATTTACAGATTAGCTATTATATTGGTGCTGTTATTTTCACTTTCATAAAATGACTTTTTGTAAATGATTTGTTTCAAAAGGACCTGAGGATGTCTAGTTGTCCTCCAGGTTTTATTTACTCTCTTACAACTGTACACCGATCAGTCACATCATTAAAAGCACCCTCCTAACATTGTGTAGGTCCCCCTCGTGCCACCAAAACAGCACCAACCCGTATCTCAGAACAGTATTCAGAGATGATATTCTTCTCAGCACAATTGTACAGAGCGGTTATCTGAGTTACTGTAGACTTTATCAGTTCAAACCAGTCTGACCATTCTTTGACCTCTCTCATCAACAAGAACTGAGTGAAATTCTAGAGACTGTTGTGTGTGAAAATCCCAGAAATACTCAAACCAACAATAACGCCACGCTCCAAATCACTGAGATCACATTTTGCCCCATTCTGATGGTTGATGTGAACATTAACTGAAGCTCCTGACCAGTATCTGCATGATTTTATGCACAGCTGCCACACGATTGTCTGATTAGATAATCACATGGATGATTATTGGTGCCAGACGGGCTGGTTTGAGTATTTCTGGGATTTTCACACACAACAGTCTCTAGAATTTCACTCAGTTCTTGTTGATGAAAGAGCTCAACAGAGAATGGTCAGACTGGTTTGAACTGATAAAGTCTACAGTAACTCAGATAACCGCTCTGTACAATTGTGCTGAGAAGAATATCATCTCTGAATACTGTTCTGAGATACGGGTTGGTGCTGTTTTGGTGGCACGAGGGGGACCTACACAATGTTAGGCAGGTGGTTTTAATGTTGTGGCTGATCAGTAAACGTGCTGTTAAGCATTTCAGTGGAGGGATCATTTTTAGCTACTGCTCCTAATAATTTTTCCCACATTCTAAAACCATGTCAGGTGAATGAACTTTAGCTCTTTGAGTGTTGTTTTTTTTTAGGTAAATAGTTTGTCTGAAAATTCAGGCCGTTTAAAAATGAAATGTTTGCTAAATTTATTTGTTCTCCCTTCGAATAAATCTTCGTTCGAAAAGGAGTTTTTAGAAATAGTTATTTAATGTAAATCCTATTTTAAGTGGAATACATGCTTATACAAGCTTGAAGAGTTAAAATGTAAATATGAAATTTGGTAGCTAAATGTTTTTACTTGACTCTTGCATACATGTTTTTTAAACCACACTTTTCTTAAATACATATTTTTGTTTGCGCATTGGGTGTTTTTTTGTTTTTTTTACTCAATGTGTTCATAAAAGCTTTAAAGTTACGCACTCTGTCTTTTTATATATTGGAAAGGATTTGTTTCAGTCAAATTCATCATATCTAATCAGTATTACTTGAGTTTGTCACCTGTCATTTCTGTTTAGTTTTCATTGCTTGTTAGTCACTATGTATTTTTATTCTCTGCCACTTTATTTCATGGGCTTTTGGATTTAGGCTGAACTGACTTGTTTGAAATGATGCTGTTTCTTGTCACTTGGTGGTACTTTTTTATGTAAAGATCGTCAATTGCGGTTTTATTCTAGTCTTTTCTACCTCAGGTGTCCTATAGCATTTTTCTTCTACCAAAGTTCACTTTCTCAATATATACAAATAATTATATATATATATATATATATAAATATATTCTTTTATTCAAATTTTTTATCTCGTTTTTTTTCTCAAAGATCTCCAGGGCTAACTTATATTAGCACCTTTTATTGTGCAGATAAATCTCTGGGTCAGCAAATGAAAATCAAATGGGCTTAAGCAGTATCTTTTAACCATGTCAAAATGTTTCAATTATTACGTTTCTACACCATTTGAAGCAATGATTAATGAAATCTACCTATTTTGGTCTTTTGGGCAAATAAAACTGAAAAATTACTGTTTCTGAGTTGTTGTTTTTTTTTGACCTGTCTCATTGTGAACTTGCTGTTTTTATCTTCAGAACTGTGACAAAACAAGGCAGCACATTCATTTGTCACTGGTCACATTGGTTGGATAATAGTGTCTGTAATGCAAACAATGATATTTGTTATTAAAAATAGAGGCCTAAACGTGTTTAGATACTATAATTGTTACTCTTGTAGTCATTTTATCACTCCCCTGATGACAAATGTATTGCAGATAAAGGACAAAACACTTGTTCTTGAATATGATCCTAAAAGTGTACAGGAAGTTGAAAAGTTATCAGGAAACCCAACCTTATTTATTTTAGAACTTAATGTTATTCCTGTAGAAGCCAGAAGGGATTTTCCCCCTCTGCATGAAATGTTTTTGAAGAGTCCTTTCTAAAACGTGTCTGTTTCCTAAAGTACTAAAAATGGAAAAGTTCTGAAAAGGTATCTCATTTTTAATTACGCGATGAAGCATTTGGTTTGAAATTGTGTCTAGGGCTATGCATGCTTACCTTTGCACGTGTGGCTAAAAGGTCCAAATACTGTTTTCTTTGTGTTTTGCTTTGTTAGTTTAATAATGAAAGTTTCTGCATTAGCCATATAACTAGTAATAATAAGACCATAAAATAATATTTGAAATAAATCACCAATGGTCGTCTGTTTGACCAAATAACTGGGAAAATAACATGTTTCATTCTGCTATGAACTTGAGATGTGGCGATCCTCGTCAACCTCCTGTAGTCATGGAAACGGCATTAGGCTTCCCTGCCGATTCGCGCAAAAATGGTGAGCAAATCAGACGTGTGCTGTGATTGGCTGCTGCTCTCTCACCATATACCGTCATTCACTCACACCATTGAACCACCATGAGCTGCTCTTTTATCGGCCCTCCTCTCTGAACCACTGATTAGCTGAGAATGTCAAAGAGGCGGGACGAAAAAACCTTCATAACTGTATCTGTGTGCTGATTGGCCATGTGAAACGAGCTCAAGAAACAGGAGCGCACATTGCACAGGTATAGTCCTCTGGCAATGTATAAATAGTATGTGAATGTGACTTTAATACCTTTCAACAGCAGTGTCATTTAGTGACAAGAGACTATCACTTAACTGAACTCAGTTGAACAGGTAAGTGAAATCTAACAGGTTTCAACAATATATTTCATGCAATATCAAAATATGAATACACAGTGGGATTACTTTCCATATTTCAGTTGTCTTGGGAAAATAAAAATAGTATAAGAACTTTGAATGAAGGTGAAGAAACTAACCATGTCTAACAACTATTAAAGTGAAAATGTTCACTGTGAGTCTGTGACCTGATGTATTTAAATCTAATATGAAAGCCTAAACTCTGTATTAAACTAAATTTACTGGACTTCAATTGTGTCTCGTTAATATGGATGTGCAACTGAAAGCTGTTGCTGTAACTTGATCCTTCAGTTTACTCTCACTTTCTAAGAGTATAAGGTAAACATTAATAAAAATAGAAATCCTAAAGACACTGACTACCACCCCTGAAGTTGCGAGTTTGAATCCAGGGCATGATGAGTGACTCCAGTCAGGTCTCCTAAGCAACCAAATTGGCTGGGTTGCTAGGGAGGATGGAGTCACATGGGGTAACCTCCTAGTGGTCGCTATTATGTGGTTCTCGCTCTCGGTGGGTCGTGTGGTGAGTTGTGCGTTGGATGTCGCGGAGAATAGCGTTAAGCATCCACACGCTCTATGTCGGTAAAGCGCTCAACAAGTCACGTGATAAGATGCGTGGAATGACGGTCTCCGACACAGAGGCAACTTAGATTCGTCCTCTGCTACCCGGATTGCGGCAAGTCACTACACCACCACGAGAACTTGGAGCGCATTGGGAATTGTGCATTCCAAATTGGGGAGAAAATAATAATTTAAAAATATTATGTTTCATGAATTTCAACGACCTGAAAAGTATTATTATTATTTACATGTCAAATAACTTTATTCATTTTAAGAATTTTAATCCGTATAAAGATATCAGTATATGACCAGTATGCAACAATGCAATTTTATGACGTGTACTACGTTTTTGCCTACAGAAATGCTCGTGTTTAGTACTGTCGTAGATGTGTGTGAATTGAACACAGTTTTCCTCGCACCCACTGGACAGCGTCATGATTCTAATTACCCGTTTTGTATTTCTGGTTTCGAGGTGCCAAGTTAAAACTGCCAAAAAGAGCGATCCAGAGGACAACAACAACCATTTAAGTGTAACTGGAGTAAAAAATAAATTTCAGGCTCCGCTTTTGCAGTCGTTGGCTGTAATAACTGAATGATATCAACTTTACTAACCTCAGAGTAGGTCGTAGTTACCGGCAGTGATGGTGATCTGGAAAAACAATTGTAAATAATTTAGAATATGGCAACTAGCGAAACTTCTGTGACGACATCACCTTACAAAAGTGAGTTAAACGCTTTACCATCATACCGTTCTGTGTGAATATGTATATTATTGTGATATAAGTGTTAAACTGAGGGTAGATGGCGCACTAAAGCTAACGGCAACGATTGGGTTTGAAATGTCACTTCCGCCAGCTGTTAATCGGCGAACGCTTCCGTGTACCAAAAAAAAAAAACTCTTCCATTTGGGACGATAATACACATTGAACATTTATACACTACATGGCGGAGTGCATATTATATTTTCAGTGCATAGTGTGACAGCTATAGGAATGGAGAGTTGCGGTCAACTAACGTGTTACGACAGTAAATTACCTTTTTCGGATACCATACAAATGATTGGGAAGAGTCGTAAACTGTCACGTGCCTATCGCAAAATTGTCTTCTTAACGGCCTCTCGTCTCCCTCGCCCGTGTATCGCCCATATAATGCCCGCCGCGCTGCTCTAAGATGCTAACATTTTAGGCTCAACTTGATAGCAAGGCTCTGGCAGAGCTCTGTAAACGGAAGGCGGTCCGTTCACTAATGCTGCTCTACTACACACTCATCAAACATCTGACCTTATGAAATCTTCTCCGGACAGGACAGGTCACTGTTTCTAACAGTCAGGTCTAGAAATTACTATATGATTATAAGGTAAGCAGAATATCTCGTGTATCTGAATAAACAACGCAGTGATGAATGTCATTTCAGCGTTCTGCTAGTGTCACATGTAGGTGCGGTCATCACAGAATACAAATGTATATAACGTTTGTACTTGTAATGACTAGTTTCTAATAAAATATACTAAGATTACCAACGGTAAACATTGAAGGCTGTTTCCACTACTTTGTAAGCGATGCGACAAACTTGAACATTTCCATTATAATCTATTGACTTTACTGTAGGCAAATAATAGTGTATTTAAGTAATGTATTTATAATAGATTGGATGTTGTTTTAACTGCACGTGTATTTATAATAGATTGGATGTTGTTTTAACTGCACGTGACTAAAACTATCACAACAGGAGTCATTAAAGACAAAAACATTTCTTAGTACCTCGGTATTTAGTAGTCCAATTCATATCGATTATAGTCAGCTAAAAGAAAGACCGAAAGACAAGTTAGCTGTTTATAACATACAAGCCGGTGTCTTAAAACTGATTAAATTGAGGAGATTTTAAATCGCATGCTTGTGAAATGCATTCACATCTGTTTATTTGTCAATCGCTCTTTTAAACGAGATTATTCAATACAGACGAGCAAACACAATAGTGTTGTTGTTGTTTTTACATGAAGTGGTCAAGTCTGTTGGAACAAGGCAAACCGTATGCATGTAGGTTAAAGGTCATGTCCTTTACCCAGTAAAGGGTTAATCTCATTAGAGGAGAGCAGAACTTTTCACTTCCTAATGGCTTCAAATAGCTTCTTTCCTCAAATGATGCAGTTTAGATACATTTGTTCGAAGGACTTCTCATTTGCGTTGCAATCATGTTTGATACTTGTCAAATCTGACTTTATTTGTGTGAATCTCACAAAATATCTCACCCCAATTTTTAGGACCACTTCCATGTTGTATGAATGATATACAGTTTAAATAAGAGATCTTTTTGACATTATTACTTCGAAAGATGAACAGACTGAAATTTAAGTTGTTAAATTCATCAAAAGAATGTTTTATTAACTCACTAATGTAACTTTGAACAAGACACTGAACCTCAGGTAGGTTACTCCAGTGAAATTGAGTAACTTCACTTTGGCAAATGTGCTGACAAGACGATTTAGACCATTTTAGACTTTTGTTTTCAAGATGAAGAATTGTATGTTCATTTCAGTCCACTCAGAATGCCTGGATCACTCCCTACAAGTTGCGAAGCCACATGGCCTAAAGATGTGGGAATCATTGCGTTGGAGGTGTACGTGCCCTCTCAGTATGTGGACCAATCAGAGCTGGAGGAGTTTGATGGAGTGGGAGCCGGTAAATACACCATTGGGCTGGGGCAGGCACGAATGGGCTTCTGTTCGGATCGCGAGGACATTAACTCTCTGTGCCTGACAGTCGTGCAGAGGTTAATGGAGAGAAGCAGCCTGTCGTACGACAGCGTTGGGAGGCTGGAGGTGGGCACCGAGACCATCATTGATAAGTCCAAGTCTGTAAAGACTGTCCTGATGCAGCTGTTTGAGGAGTCGGGCAACACTGACGTGGAGGGAGTGGACACCACTAACGCATGCTATGGAGGAACAGCTGCTCTCTTCAATGCTGTTAACTGGGTGGAGTCCAGCTCTTGGGACGGTAGGTTTCTCAGCCATGGCTCACTTAGGAATCTGAATCGATTTGTTTCCAAAAGAGACATCATAAAACCTGTCAAGAACAAGTTTGGGTCACATTTCACCCGCAAAATAAAAAAAATTTCTATTCAGCATAAAGAAAATAAAGCCTGTTTTTAGGATCATTAAGTTTGTTTACGTTTTTTTACAGTATTTGACATTATTTTCATGACAGTTAGCACATTCCCCCAAATTCTCTTTACAGTAATGCATAAAAAGATTTGAAAATGCATTTATTCCTCCAAAAATGAAAATTCCTTCATCTACTCACCCTCTTGTTGTTCCAAACCCATATGACTTTCTTCTGCTAAACACAAAAGGATATTTATTATTAAAATGTCAAGATTAATGATTTCCATATAATTGCAATTGATGGGGACACATGCTCCAAAAAGTGGCATAAGAGTAGTCCATGAGACTTGTCATATTCCTAGTCTTCGGAAGGCATACAATCACTCATCGCATGATGAGCAGAACAAAATTTAATCCATTATTGACTGTCAGATCAAATAAGTCCATTACATTGAAAGCCTCAAATCTCATTGGTTTTTGCACATCTTGTGACCTTGCCTCATGTCACATGAACCAGTGAGGTTTGACGTTATTGATGTGTCGCCATATTTTATGTGGACTCCATGAACATGAGTTTGATTTGAGAGTGAATAATGACTCAAAGTTTAGTCTGTATATCATTCAAAGTGATTGTATGACTTCAGAAGTCATTTGGACTACTTTTATGACATATTTTGGTGCTTTTTTAACTTCAAAAGTTTTATCTGCAACTTAATGGAAATCCGAGATCACAACATTCTTTAAAATCAATTATTTTGTGTTCCGCAGAAGAAAAGTCACATTATTTGAACCAACGTGGGTACATTTTTACACTGTTTTCATTTTTGTGAGAACTTTATTCCTTTTAATTAAAACAGATTTTTGATTTTGGGGTTAAATGTGACTTGAACATGTGAGATTTACCCACCTTCTTCATACACCATCCATTAAAAAGAAAATGGGTCAAAGATGTAAAATATTGGTGCTCGATTATTTTTTTTTTTTTATATTTATTTTAATTGTTTGCATGTTATGCCTCAGGTCGCTATGCCCTGGTAGTTACTGGTGATATTGCTGTGTATGCCACGGGCAGCGCCAGGCCAACAGGAGGGGCTGGAGCTGTGGCAATGTTAGTCGGACCGAATGCCCCTTTGGCTTTTGACAGAGGTATGTGGCCTTTGATAACACAGCCTGCCTTCGTGACCTTTGCCACATTTGTAGAGAGAGTTCTTACAAAACAGGGTTTGCTATCAGTGAGATGCAACGGTTCAAATCAACACTTATGTCCTGTTATATTTACTCTTTTTGTTTGCATTGTAAAACAATGTAATTGATGGCATTTTATGCTCTAAATATGCTCTTTTTATTTCAGAACATAATATAAATATGTTTTATCAGGGCTTCGTGGGACACATATGCAGCATGCGTATGATTTTTATAAGCCAGATATGGTGTCGGAGTATCCAGTGGTGGACGGCAAGCTCTCTATCCAGTGTTACCTCAGTGCATTAGATCGATGCTACTCTGTCTACAGGAACAAGATCCATGCCCAGTGGCAGAGAGGTTGGCAAATATACCCGCATTCTCTCAAAAATAGAAATCACGAAGTTTGTTTGGACTTTTTTTTTTTTTTTTTTTTAGGGTGTTTGGCGTTGCTCTTTAAAACTACATTGATCTAACAGATTAAAAGTAGGACTGTTGATTTAACACGCTAATTTACAGTGATTTTAAATATATACACATTTTGAACAATGTGCCGTTTTTGCTGTTTCTGAAGGAAATTGGTACTTTAATTCACCAAAGTGGCATTCAACTGATCACAAAGTATAGTCCGGACATTACTGATGTAAAAGAAATCATCATTATTTGAAAAGTCATTTTTGTTCAAATCTAGACAGACCCCATTTCCAGCAGCCATCACTCCAACACCAGTTATCATGCTAAATTGATCATGTGGTACTAGAAAATCACTTGCCATTATATCAAACACATTAAAAGCTATTTGGTTTGTTAAATGAAGCTGAACATTGTCTTTGTGTTTGTTTTTGAGCTGCCACAGTATGCAGTAGACTGGCATGTGTTAAGGTCAATATTAGGACAAAAAAGAAACAGCTTTCTCTAGAAACACATCAGTAAATGGTTATACAATGCTTGAAATTACCAAAAAAATGCAGATTCCATACAAAAGTGTACACTACAGTCTTCAAAGACAAAGGACAACTGACTCTATCAACAAAAAGAAAAGGTTCGAGTGGGCAAAGAAACACAGATATTGGACAACAAATCATTGGAAAAGAGTGTTATGGGCAGTCATGTCAACTCGATCTGTACAGTAGTGAGTGAGTCACAATATTCAGGTGGAAGCTGCACACTGGTGGTGGTTGAGGAGAGTTCACTGTGTGAAGCACTGTGAGTGTTGTGTCTGAAAAAGCACTATATAGATGCGACATTCATTTCTTTCAGTAGTGGTGGTTATTTTGATTAATTTTGTGACCCAATTCTTTTGATTATGTCCAGCAAAAAGATTTGTTCAGATTTGTTTATTGATTCGTTCAGTGACCAGAGCTTCAAGTTACGCTTTTGCAGCTGCAGAGGTTGTGCAAGTTATTGCATTGAACCGAAAGCATTCAACAAGTCTAAATATCCTTTTTTAAAATTCTACAAAGATACTTCAGCACTGCAGTTAAAGCATCATAAGCTTTTGCCAACAAATGACCAACAAATGACTTGATTTTTATCAAGCTATACAAAAAAAGGACAACAATACTAACCTAAAAATAATTATGAGTTTCAATAATGTCTGTATGTCATTGTAATGTGTGGTCATCCCTCGCTTTTATTTATAATTCATCTGACCCCTTTTCTTGTTGAACGAGATTGACGATAGAAACATGACATGCAGAATCTCCCCTCATTTATCTGGTCCGCATTCACAGTGACTGATTCATTCATTCATGTCGGTCACGAACGAGTTTACCAGTCATCAGGATTTTCACGTCATGAATGAAATGACAGACTAATTCTATGAAGAAACGTATTCGTTCAGTGGGTCTAACCAATGATATACTCCTTCACAGCCCACTCTTGAATGCTATTGGCTCACACTTTTAATTGGCTCAGTCTTTTAAAGCACAATAAAGGAAGACGAATGGAATGTGAATGTCTATAAATGTACGAAGACTCTTTAAAAATAGTTTAAACACCATAACCGTTTTCACCACAAATGGCAGGTCTTATTTTGTCAAATGCTGGCCTAAATTATTACCAAGACAAGGAAAAAGTTTAAGAAAAACTTAATGTCATTGTGCATCAAAGCACAACATTTCCATTCATAATTCGTGTCATTTTTACTGTACGTCTTCATTTTAACATTTATAAATTGGGGATTATGTTTTGTGGATGCCTATAAACTTGTCTTAAGTGCATTTCACCCATTACTCCTTGTTTAACGTGATTGACACATGCTGAACTGAACGAACGACACAGCAGATCTTAGTTCACAAGTCATTTGCGAACGAGTTTACTAATATATTCAGTGTTTTCACTTCATCTCTCAAGAACGATTAGTTCAAAAAGACTGTTTCCTTCATGAAAGAAACACCACTACTGTACAGACATGGCCAAACCAAACTCTTGTTTCTCGTGACTGATTTCGACGCTTCAGGTTGGAATCTGTGCTAATCTGAATGAACTTTAAGAGCTATAGCAAAGGGCTATCTCCAGGAAATGGTGACCTTTTGGCTCCATCTTTTATCTTCAGGTTTCATACATTCACATCCCAACAGAGCAAAGCACAACTAGATTAACGTTAAATGAATGCTCGTCTAGAGAACTATACATATCCTGTCTGTCATAGTGTTTTCTAATGTTTTGTGAAGGACTTCTCTTCTCTTGTGTTACAGAGGGTCTCGAAAGGCGTTTTAGTCTTGAAGACTTTGGCTTCATGGTGTTCCACTCTCCTTACTGCAAACTAGTGCAGAAGTCTCTGGCTCGTCTAATGCTCAATGATTTCCTCTCTCATCCCAGTCCAAACACAGAGAGCGGCCCATTTAGCGGACTGGAAGCTTTCAGGTTAATATTCTCCTTTTCATGGCAGATGCTTTTTGAAAAGAGTACCATCATTTGAGCTTTAAACTGAAGACAGTGTTCTCACAGATTACACAGGCATGCTTTAAATTTACTCAGTGGTCACATTTAACAAACAAATCATTTTTTTATGACACATGGCCCTGATGGCTTAACCAAAAAGGAAAATGTTGTCAGTATTTACTGACCTCATGTTGCTCCTAACTTTCTTTCGTCCATGGAACACAAAAGGATATATTTTGAAACATATTCACACCGCTCTTTTCCATACTAGATGACTGATTAGTGGCCGCAGTAAATAGTCATTTAGGGCCCTATGAAGTCCATTTGGATTTTTGTATCTTATTTATTTTCTGTTTCCGTATAATTTTTTTTTCTGGATTCTAGGATTTATGTTTTAATTACAATTTATCGTCTCAAGTATACCTAATCAAATGAACTCCTACGGTTTTAATCAAATGAAAAGAAGTAATTTTCAACAGAACATTACAGTTATATTTGGTCAAATAAAGTGCTGCACAACAGAGCTTCACAAAATACATTTGAAAAACATTTGAAGAAAAAAAACTCTGTGGCTGATATTTAATACACTCTTGCTTGTGTGATATTTGCTAATAATAATGTTAGTAAAAGTTTAATTGCATAAATTAACTACATTTAATATGACCTTTTTCTATACAGTAGCCTAGTAATATATTTCTGTCGTAATGTTTCATGCATTGCAGTTTAATCAAGCTTTTATTTTGGTGGAAAACTGAGTGAAGACCCTTTTGAATTCCTGTATAAACATGAAGTAGTTTTTAACAAGTGAAGTGCATAGAGCATGCAAACGATATATTCATTTGCATCCTTTTGCAGTTTAATAATTACACCGATTTGAATCTGATACATTTTCAAATTGTCATTTATTTGATCTCATATTTGTCCAATTTTATCCATACATTTTACTTTTAACTTAATTTGTATGATTCAGTCCACGTTTGCTGCATCATTGAAATCATAGGGCCCTTGTCATTTAAAACTATTTATTTATTTTTTTTTAGGGATGTGAAGGTTGAGGACACTTATTTCGACAGAGATGTGGAGAAGGTCTTTATGAAAGCCAGCTCAGAACTGTTTGAGCAGAAAACAAAAGCATCTCTACTCATATCAAATCAGAATGGCAACATGTACACACCATCAGTGTACGGCTGTTTGGCATCAGTGCTCGCACAGTCAGTGTTCCTCATGTCTCAACTTATTTCCACCAGTGTAAATAACCATGATAACAGTGAATGAGATGCACAAGTAATTTTGTGTTTTATTCTAAAGACACACACCACAGCAGTTGGCAGGACAGAGAATCGGTGTGTTTTCTTACGGCTCAGGCTTTGCTGCTACGCTGTACTCCATCAGAGTCACACAAGATGCTACACCTGGTCCGTACTCACACGCACACACAAACTGTCTCATTATGCCACAGCTAGGGGTGGGCAGTATGTCCAAAATCTTATGTCAGTCTCTGGGCACTGGGGAGCACGCCTCCCCTGACCTAATCAAATGGCCCCTAGGGAGTCCTGCCCCTCAATTTGAAAACGGCTGATATAAGATTTTAAATGGGGAACAAACTGAAAACAAAAAATAAATGCAATAAAAATGTTAAAGAGAAATAACATAATAATATGATGCTGGAGTTAAGCATCAGCCTTTTCTTGGCGTCGTGTTTCAGACAGTTCGGATAAGGTATCGTAATGTAGACCATGCCACACTAAAAGCAAAACAATGTGTTCTCTGCAAGTGCCTTTCATGTGGAGTTTAAAGTTGCAAATCAAGTAAATATGGCTTCATGATTGCTTTAGCGAAGTGTTACTAATGTGGAGGATGAGAGTTTAAGAGATTTAATGCTCAAAATATGCAAATAATGGGGACTAGATATCTCAATCGTTCCCACTTAGACTTTGAATTGCTGCTGTTTTAGTGTATTTCTCTCTCTATACTGTGGAAGGCTTTGTTTTGGAAATGTTAAAGGAATGTTGTGGGTTCAGTTAAAGTTCAAATCTATCGACAGCATTTGTGCCATAATGTTGATTACCACAAAAATGTATTTCGACTAATTTCTCCTTTTTCTTAAAAAAAAAAAAAAAAAAAAAAAAAAAAAAAAAGACATTGAGACACTTACAATGAAAGTGAATGTGGTCAATTTTTGGAGTTTAAACCCAAAAATGTGAAGCTTATAATTTTATAAAAGCACTTACTTATTCTTCTGTTAAAACGTGTTATTTGAGCAGTAATAATTTTTAGTTAAGAATTTTTACCGTTGTTTTGGGGGTTTTGTGTTTACGGCATTACATCCTCATGGCAACAAAGCTGTATAATTGGATTTAACTTGACACCGAAAAGGTTAGCAAGCGATTTTAATCCCACTAAAATCAAGTTAACATGCACATTGTTTATGTCTTGTAGCTATACTTTTAAAACAGTGAGTATTTTAACATTTACAGAAGTGTCTCTCTTTCTTTTTTTTAAGAAAATGAGGGACATGTCAAAGGTAATTTGTTGTAATCAGCATTGTGCCAGAAATGCTGTTGATCAAGTTTAATTTGTATTGAACCTGGAATCTTCCTTTAATAAAACTTTGTTACATATTCTTTTCTAAGAAGGAACTAAATTCATTTTGACATGAAATGAAGTGTGTGTGTGTGTGTGTGTGTGTGTAGTCAAATTTTAGCACTTTAAAAAGAATCTGCAATAAATCATGATTAAACATTATAATCAAATGACCGCAGTAATTATTAATACTAATATCATAAAAGGCACATGGTTTCAGCTTGGACCGTAGTACTGCCACTATTAATTCATACAAATATTCTCCCTCTGTGGAAGCGCTTTTGCACGAGTTACAGGAAAAAAATGTTGGCCTACTTGCATGTTATGCTGCAGTTCCTAATAAATTTACCAGCCAAACTGCATGTATTCATTTGCATTGTAAAAATTATGTAAAAAAGTTTGATGCACGCTGATGTAAGAGACCAGCAAATCAAATGATGGATCGTTTACTAAAGAAAACATCTTTTGGGGGGCCTGGGTAGCTCAGTAAGTAAAGATGCTGACTATCACCCCTGGAGTTGCAAGTTTGAATCCAGGGCGTGCTGAGTGACTCCAGCCAGGTCTCCTAAGCATCCAAATTAGCCCAGTTGCTAGGGAGGATAGAATCACATGGGGAAACCTCCTAGTGGTCGCTATGTGATTCTCTGTCTCAGTGGTGCTCGTGGTGAGTTGTGCATGGGATGGCGTGAAGCCTCCACACGTGCCATGTCTCCATTGGTAACATGCTCAACAATCCACGTGATAAGATGCATGGATTGACGTCTCAGATGCGGAGGCAACTGAGAGGATTGAGGCGAGTCACTACGCTACCACAAGGACTTGGAGCACATTGGGAATTGGGCATTCAACAGAAGAAAATAAAGTTTTGTCAGAGGGGGGCCTCACTGTCTAAGACTTTGAAAACCCCTGTCTTATATGATTGCATGGGTCAATTTTGTTAAAATATATATTTTGAATGCATTTTATTTTAAATAATACATAGCAATATAGTTATGTCTATTTATGATAATCCAGCCAATTAAATAGTACTAGGTCATAGTGTTAAATGTACTGTCTTATTTGATTCTTTAATTGATCAAAAGATAAGATTATTAATAACAAATTAACAAGTCTGGCATCAGTGCAAAAATGTCTTCAGATTTTGTAACACTTGAGTTAAAAACAAAAGACTCAAAACTGTAATAAATCACAAATATGATAAATTATCCACTTTCAAGGCCACTGTAAAACTGGCAATATATACACATGCCTGTGTCCGCACACGAGTTGAATTCTATATTAATGCATAAACAACCTACAGTTACGCAGCATCTGCAATGCATAAAAAAAATGTCTCCCATTAAAATCTGTGATTCTGCTGCACAGTTTCCAGTATGCTATAGGTTTTCTCTTTGGTGTTGTATTTGTAAAAGCACAGATATACATGTATCTATTACTTGTAGATATTGTATGTAGTGTATAAAAATGCATAGGATACAATGGACCTAAAGCCCCCTGGGATAAAGGACATTTTGATTTTGCAAATGTATGTAGCTAATGAAAATCCCTGAAATTATCACATTTATTTTGAGGCAAAATACTTATTTGTATTTTCAGTTTTATTCAAGATGGTTAAATCATAAGTTTTTCAATAACAGTCCAATAAGTGAAAGAATAGTGTTTAGGGTGAAAACCGTCATACTGCCCAGCAAGAAGTCTTGACTATCTACACTGTAACTCCAGTTTGATTCACAGACAGTTGTTCTAATTGACATGACTATTTCTTAGGCTCTGCTTTGGATAAGCTGGTATCCAGCCTGTGTGACCTACAGACCAGATTGGACTCCAGAAAGAAAGTTTCACCCAATGTATTTGCTGAGAACATGAAGCTCAGAGAAGAAACCCACCATTTAGGTATTCAAATGTTTTAGTTCTGTCTGTCTTTCATTGATTTTTGCCTGTTTTTGAATTTTTTTGGGGATCCATGTTGCAGTTGCATTTCTTGTACAAGACTAGAGGTAGCTAAATGTACAAACTTCTTTTTCCAACAACAGTGAATAACTAGGGCTGTTAAGCTCCAAGGACCATAAAATAGTCCATATGACTCATTAGTTTTCTAACGTATGAGACTGCATTATGTGAGAACAGACCAAAATTGCAAATATTGTCATTGGGGATGGGACAATATAGCGAATTTCGTGAACCTAAATAATTATGAACCATGTCACAGCAACTCGATATTTCGAAATTTGCAACATTGTTTTCTATCAAACACCACTGTAAAACAGTTCACGCTCACGGGCAAGGAAGAGGCGAGAAACCGGGTTAACATATAAATGATAGTTTTAATGGAAAACTCAAAAGACAAACACAGACAACGGACATGTCCGTGAACTATCTCTCTCTCCCGCACCGCCTTCCGCAATCGCCCGTTATCCCTCTCGGTGGCTTGATTAGCCTAATACGGGACCGGACCCGGCCCCGCCCTCCACCGTGCCACAACCACTTATTTTACCTATCACTTAATTTTACCCCTACTGCACTTTTTTTCTACACCTTTTACAGGGTTCACATAGTGTCCTTAAAGTGCTTGAATTTACCTTTTAGAAATGTAAAAACTGGAATACCTGGAAAATCACCTTGTTTTGATGAAATGTGATTAAGATGATAGATGATTAAAACTGATAGTTTCCTCCATGTAATGTGTGTACATCAAAGATGAGTCGACACCACTTTCATTGAATAATGTGTCTTAATATTTAGTGATGCACCAAAATTATTTTTTTTATATATATATATTTTAGTGGATATAAAAAGTCTACACACCCCTGTTAAAATGCCAGGTTCTTGTGATGTAAAAGAATGAGACAAAGATAAATCATGTCAGAACTTTTTCCACCTTTTAATGTGACCTATAACATGAACAATTCAATTGAAAAACACATTTTAATCTTTGAGGGGGAAAAAAAAACTAATACTTTGTTGAAGCACCTTTTGATTTTATTACAGCACTCAGTCTTTTTGGGTAGGAGTCTATTAGCATGGCACATCTTGACGTGGCAATATTTGCCCACTCTTCTTTGCAAAAGCGCACAGTCTGTCAGATTGCGAGGACATCTCCAGTGCACAGCCCTCTTCAGATCACCCCACAGATGTTCAATTGGATTCAGGTCTGGGCTCTGGCTGGGCCATTCCAAAACGGTAATCTTCTTTAGAACTTCCTCTTCATCTTCAGCTTTCTAACGGATGCCTGAAAGTTTTGTACCAAAATTGCCTGGTATTTGGAACCGTTCATAATTCCCTCCACCCTGATTAAGGCTGAAGAAAAACAGCCCCAAAGCATGATGCTGCCACCACCATGCTTCACTGTGGTTATGGTGTTCTTTGGGTGATGTGCAGTGTTGTTTTTGCACCAAACATACCTTTTGGAATTATGGCCAAAAAGTTCAAACTTATCAGACCTTAACACATTTTCCCACATGCTTTTGAGAGATTTGATGTTTGTTTTTGCAAACTTCAGCCAGGCTTGGATGTTTTTCTTTTGTAAGAAAAGGCTTCCGTCTTGCCACCCTACCTCATAGCCCATTCATATGAAGAATACAGGAGATTGTTGTCACATGTAGCACACAGCCAGTGCTTGCCAGAAATTCCTGCAGTTACTTTAATGTTGCTGTAGGCCTCTTGGAAGCCTCCCTGACCAGTTTTCTTCTCGTCTTTTCATCAATTTTGGAGGGATGTCCAGTTCTTGGTAATGTCTCTGTTGTGCCATATTTTCTCCACTTGATGATGACTGTCTTCACTGTGTTCCATGGTATATCTAATGCTTTGGAAATTCTTTTGTACCCTTCTTCTGACTGATATCTTTCAACAATGAGATCCCTCTGATGCTTTGGAAGCTCTTTGCAGACCATGGCTTTTGCTCTGAGATGCAACTAAGAGTCAGGATGTCAGGAAAATCCTACTAGAACAGCTGAACTTAATTTGTGATTAATCAGTCACTTTAAATGATGGCAGGTGTGTAATGACTTCTATTTAACATGAGGTTGAATGTGATGAACACATCCACAGTTATAAGAGGGTGTGCACACCAGGTTATTGTAAGGTTTTTAATTTTCCCACACGAAGATTTCAGTTTGTTTTTCAATTGAATTGTTCACATTATAGGTCACATTAAAAGTGGAAAAAGTTCTGACATGATTTGTCTATCTCATTCTTTTACATCACAAAAACCTGGCAGTTTATCAGGGGTGTGTAGACTTTTTATATCCACAGTGTGTGTATGTATGTATGTATGTGTGTGTGTGTGTGTGTGTGTGTGTGTGTATATATGTGTATATATGTGTATATATATATATATATATATATACTGTATCCATGTTACAGCCTATATATAAACTGACTTTTGCCTAACATAAGCAAACATTTACCCTACAAAGTGCTAATAAAGTACTGATGAATCAGCCCGCTAGTTTTAAAGTTAGCGATAGCAGTATAATTTGTTCACGCAACTTTCGAATTGTGAAAAAAGAAATGGCTGTGCGCAAAACCATGTTCAATAAACAAGGTGCAGACAGTCCACTCATTAGCGTTTTGAGCGAAATTAAAAAGTCTCTCAGGAATTATCTTGTTGTTGGCTGCACACGGCTACCAACGGACCTACCAACGATGTAGGGAAAAGTAAAAAAAACAAGAAAACATGAGTACAGTACCATCAAGGAGAAGTAGACCAAATGAACACATCGTTGATCCACGATGGAGGATGGTACATTTTGTTATGTTAACTCTATTCTCTGCTTGAAAGCTTCACTTTATTTAGTTTACCAGCTACTGGAAAGCTTGCTTCTAAAACAACTAGGCCAATTTAACTGATACACATGTGTAAAATCACCATGCAACAACTGCTTTATGCAGCACAATGAGCTAGTAGCTAACAGCTAGCAGTCGTGTTATTGTTTTGGTCAGTTTGTGCCGTGTTTAAGATGATGTCACTGCAGTAGAGCAGCATGGATTCGCTAAAGAAACCAAGCGATTTTGGTTAATGTTTGCTGAACTGGAACACTGTGAGCCATTTGTTGAACTCTTAAAGTGACGGTGACCTTTTTAGCATATCTTATACAAATTAATGTAAACTCAATGTTATTATTTATTGTACACATTATTTCAAACAGTGATCGCTTATATTATTATTAAACAGTGTATATACAATTTCATGATATGATATTAATATAATGTAGAATTTATTTATTTTTACAAAGTTATATTTTGATTATAATAATGACACATTATTAAAATATAAATATACACTTTCACACACTGTTTTCAGGACACGTTGTGTTTATTTCTATTGCTTGTTCTGTATCTGATGTTTTCTTATGGAGAAAGGTATATGAGCAACTCTTATTTACATTTTGAGCATTTATATTGTGTATTAAAGAATTTATTTTGTTGAGAAATTATGAGGATTCTGATGAGCAAACCATTTTCTATAATATTTTGGCATTTAAGTGTTGTTATATCGAATGGTGAACTTCATATTGTAAATCAAACCGAATCGTGAGAACCATAATGTCCCATCCCTAATTGTCAGCCACTGTTGTCTTGTAGACACAAAGTTTTCTTCTTCAAAAGGGGTTGCTTGATGGCTCAGAAAGCCAAATCCTCCATATATTCGAATTCAAATCACCAGATGTTTTTTTGTCTTAAGATATTTGTGCATTAGAAAGTAATACAAAAAAACAACGGACAATTCAAGGGATTCGTACCTGTTGATGGAAGTTTGCCTTGGCAGTCTATAGAATGGTTATTGTATTTCTACAGCAAACTACATCCCTCAAGGCTTTGTTGATGAGCTGTTCCCAGGAACGTGGTACCTCACTCGGGTGGATGAAAAGCATCGTAGGCAGTATGCTAGACGCTCAATGAATGATGACGGACCTCTGGAGGCAGGACTGGTCAATTCCAGCATTGCAACTGAGGTAATATTAAATCAAATATATGAAATTGCCCTAATGAAAATAAACAAGCCAAAACATACTCTATGCAAGCATGATTTGGAGTGTTGTTGAATTTCTAAATGTGTCTGTCAGCGCCGGAGACAGGATAATTTACCCGAGGGGGCATTTGAAATTTTGAAGAGGGCACAGATTTGTCACTTTACCCTAAGAAGTAATTCTTTAGCCCTTGACTGAATACATGGGTCTGAAATCGTGGCTTGTCCACTTTAAAATATGCCAAAAATATACAAAATAAACCAAAATCTAAAAATGTTTGTCTAAATAAATGTCTAATGAAATGATCCTCTGGAGCGCACACTCCAAAAAATAACTATCGCCCCCTTGAGTTTTAGCATGTTCACCGGGATGGCTTGCTTGCAATGTGTTGGCCAAGCATTTGTGTACTAGCATAAAGTTAATGTTTCTAGCCTTTTATTTTAATGCAGTAAACTGAGTTTTCTTTAGAAGAACAATGCAAAATATTTTTTTTGTTCTGTCTGTCTCAGCATATTCCCAGCCCTCTGAAGAAGATTCCCCGTATCCCGACTACCACAGCTGCCCCTGAGGTGGTCGTCATTAGCAATGGGGATCATTAAGTTGTGACGGGTCACAAGATCTGTAAATGAAACAAGCAAAAAAGGGCCCCACAACTGTTGCTAAAGACATTGTTGAATGAACTGAAACACAAATGCTTTTTAAATGTTCCAGGACTGGATTTGTTCAAGCTGGCAGAGGGAGATTTTGGAAATGAAGTGTTGGTACATGGAAATGTTTCTCTGTTTGCTGCTAAGATTTCTCTATACAGATATTTTAAGTTGTTTAATGGTTTCAAGTTCAATAATCTTCCTGTTGGAATTTCAAGCTACATGTTGACTTTTGTTAGCATTAAGCTAATGCAAACTTTTTAATGTATAGGTTTTAGGATCACCAAGAACAAGAGGGTTCAGGCATCATAACATTGATGCCTTAAAATGACGTGTATCCCTCCCTGTTTTTAATTGATCTAAAAGCTGTTGTTTTCACGCTTCTCACATCTGTATTATTATGTCCCCCACCAGCTGTCAGAATACCTCTGTTTTTGCTAAATCCTTCTATTATAGAACACCTTTTGTAGTCTTATCAACATGACCATGTCAGGGAAGTGTGCCTGCATTTCATATTAATGAGCCATAAACTTTATAAGTTTTATAGTTTTTTTTAATTCTACAGGAACGATTGTTTAGTTGCTAATAAACTGACTTGTATAAGTGAATGATTAGCATTAATCTCCAGTGAAATAAGGGTGATTGAAAGTAATGAGTCATTGATTATTGCTAGTGGATAATTAATTGAGTGTTGGTTTAGTGGAAAGACATAAAAACTATGAAATTATGTGTTGAGTTGCACTGGTAACATCTTTTGAACGACAGACTCTTTTAGTGATTAAAGGGAGGGAGACCACAATCCGATTGTCATGTCAGCTGAAGGTATTTCAGGAAATTTGTTGAAACGTTCATCCACATTTTCTTTGTTATTGTAGCAACATATAGTGTTGATCAACAGTTAATTGCCTTCCTGTCAATTTCAAATTGGAAGAACGACAGAAAAGAAATTTGGTCATACTACAACCTCATTCATGTCAAAGGGCTTAAAGCAAGTGTCGATTCAACAGCTAGTTGGTCAAAGCATATTCTCTAGAACCTCAATCACATTATGTCTATGCTGACATCTGAAAAACAATAGAGCACTTCTGGTCCAACTGCAAATCCATCAACTTTAAGAAGCTTTTTTTATAAGCATGTACAAAACACAAAGGGTTTATTCTGAAAGGTGTGTGTGTATATGTGTATGTATTACACACATATTTCCTTCTCATGCAGGGCAGGTATACTATAAGGTTATAGCATGAAACGGCACAAGAAGATTCCCTGATATCAGTTAATAATACCAAGTATTGGTGAGGAATGTACACTGCTAACTTTAAAATGATTTATGTTTGTTGACTGAAAGAAGAAAAAAAAAAAGGTATCCTATCAGGTGTAACTTGTTGAAAACAAGCTGTATAGGCAATACATCACACCATTGAATGTGGGAATCTAATAATATATGAACTGAGAATTAAATGGTAATTTGCTAAATTCATGGTGTTTATTCATTTGTTCTGTGACTCTGTGTTAAATGCATTCAGAAAGTAATTCAGACCGCTTCATTTTTGTTTTATTGCAAAATTATGCAAAAATACTTTCCATTTTTTTTTCCACATAAATCTACAATTCATACACCATAATGAAAAAGCAAAAAACGGATTTTTTTTTATTGCTTATTAAAAAGAAAAAACTGATATCACATTGACTTCAGTATTCAGACCCTTAACTCAGTACTTAGTTGAAGCACATTTGGCAGCGAGTATAGCCTTAAGTCTTTTTGGGTATGATGTGACAAGCTTTGCACTCCTGGATTTGGGGATTTTCTGACATTCTCTGCTCTTATCAGGTTGGATGGGGACCATTGGTGAACAGCCATATTCAGGTCAATCCAGAGATGTTCGATTGGGTTCTGGATTGGCCACTCCAAGGACATTTACTCTTAAGTTGTATTGACTGTGTGCTTATTGGTCATTGTTATGTTGGAAGGTGAAACTTCAGCCCAGTCTGAGGTCCTGAGCACTCTGGACCAGGTTTTCATTAAGGATATCTCTGTATTTTGCTGCATTCAGCATTTCCTCAACCCTGACAAGTCCTCAAGTCCCTGCCGCTGAAAAACACCCCCACAGCATGATGCTACAACCACCATTCTTCACCGTGAAGATGGTATTATGCTGCACAAGTGAAGAGCAGTGCCTGGTTTCCTCCAGACATGACACCTGACAATTGAGCCTAAACCATTCAATCTTCGTTTCATCAGACCAGGGAATCTTGTTTCTCACTGTCTGAGAGTTCTTTAGGTGCTGTTTTGCTTTATTGCACCAAGAGGCTTCCATCTGGCCACTCAGCCATAAAGCTCAGATCGGTGGAGTGTTGCAGTAATGTTTGTCTTTCTGCAAGTTTCTCCCATCTCCACACACGATCTCTGGAGCTCAACAAGAGTGACCATCGGGCTCTTGGTCACCTCTCTTTGCAAGGCCCTTCTCCCCCAATTGCTAAGTTTGACCGGGCGGCCAACTCTAGGAAGAGACCTGGTTGTTCCAAACTTCTTCCATTTAAGAATTATAGAGGCCACTGTGCTCTTGGGACCTTCAATGCAGCCAAAATTATTTTGTAGCCTTCCCCAGATCTGTACCTCAACACAATCCTGTCTCTGAGCTCTGCATGTTGATCCTTTGACCTCATGATTTTTGCTCTGATATGCATAGACAAGTAAATGCCTTTCCACATCATGTCCAATCAATTGAATTTGCCACAGGTGGACTCCAATCAAAGTGTAGAAACTTCTCAAAGATGGTCCAGAAAAATAGGATGCAACTGAGCTAAATTTCAAGTGTCATAGCAAATACTTATGTAAATGTGATATTTCAGTTTTTTCTTTTTAATACATTTACAAAGTAATAAAAAAAAATCAGTTTTTTGCTTTGTCATAATGGGGTATGGAGTTAGTATAGATTATCAAGTTGGAGCCACGTATGACCGTCTCTGTGTGGAGCGCTCCTATTATTTTGTTGGTTTGTCCTGTGTTTAGTAATCTTTTTCCAATCAGTTTTACAAGGGACGAACTGCTGAAAATTCAGCAGCATATACCAGACAATCTTTTGACTATTCGTATGCTTTGCTGGACATTTTAGTTGGAGGCGCAGGCAAGGGAGAAGAGCAGACACACTAGTCAAACTCTGTTGGTACGTCTTTCAATCAGCCCTGCCAAGTATTCATCTAGCGAATCTCCTCTCTCTTCGTAACAAAATGGGCGAACTACATCTCCTCACCTGTACAAACAAGGACTTTTCAAACTCTGCTGACTTGTGCTTCACAGAAACATAGCAGAGTGAAGCCATTACATTGTTGGCCCACCTGAAGGACCTCACTGGACCTTTTTTAGATCCCCTTCAATTTTCTTATCGAGCAAACAGGTCTGTGGATGATGCAGTCAACATGGGATTGCATCATATCCTGAACATCTGGACAGACCAGGAACATATGCAAGGATCCTTTTTGTGGACTTCATCTCGGCTTTCAACACCATCATCCCAGCTATACTCTGGACAAAATGACACAAACTCTCTGTTCCCAAATCTATCTGTCAGTGGATCACCAGCTTTCTTACAGACAGGCAGCAGCTTTTGAGACAGGGGAAATTCACTTCCAACACCTGTACCATCAGCACTGGTGCCCCCCTGGGATGTGTGCACTCCCCAGTACTCTTCTCCCTGTATACAAATGACTGCACCGGCGAGGACCCCTCTGTCAAGCTCCTGAAGCTTGCAGACGACACCACTGTCATTGGCCTCATCCAAGATGACGATGAGTCTGTATACAAAAGGGAGATTGAATTGCCGGCTGGAGCTGAACACACTCAAAACGGTTTGATTGTGGACTTTAGGAGGAACACCCCAACATTGTCCCCCCTCGCCATTCTAAACAGAACTGTGGCAGCAGTGGAGTCATTCAGTTTCCCGGGCACTACCATCTCACAGGACCTGAAGTGGGAGAACCACATTGACTCCATTGTGAAAAAGGCCCAGCAGAGGTTGTACTTCATTCACCAGTTGAGGAAGTTCAACCTGCCACAGGTGCCGCTGAAACAGTTCTACTCAGCAGTCATTGAGTCTGTCCTCTGCACTTCAATAACTGTCTGGTTTGGTGCAGCTACGAAATCAGACAACAGAAGACTAGAAAGGACAGTTTGGACTGCGGAAAAGATTATTTGTTGCTGATGATTATAATAATCATCATACTAAATAAGTCTAATAAGTTCCCTTGTGTTCCCAAATAATGCTGCCAAATGTGTGTTCTTATTGAATGTGTTTGTATTGCGTTTTAGTAATACAGTTTATGCTGCCTTAAGAAAAGAAAATGAACATCTTTAATACAAAGATGCCTGTATATATTACTGAATCTGCAGAGTTGTGTTCACAACATGTAAGAGCGAACTAAACTCGCAGCACCTCACGAGATGATCGGAGATAATGTGCAGCAAACAGTTTTCAGTTGAATGAAACATGTGCTTGTTTCACGAGACAGAGACCCGCTGCACATCTCTGATCATACAGTGAATCAGACACGAGCATTGACGACTTTTCTTTTGTCTGTTCTTAAAAATATAATAAAGTGTGTTTTTTACATGTCACCCACCTGTTGTAGGTAGATGAGCAAAAATAATACATTTAGACAAGGAGTTTGTGAACTTGATTGAGCCTCATTGAATTTTATGGGTGGCGGATGTAATTTCACACCCTGTGTGCACAAAAAAAAAATAACGAACATTCATAAAATCGCTTGTAGAAAATGCTCTTAACAGCTAAGATCAATAGTTATTGGGAAATGAGGCCCAGAACTCTATGAATGTGTGTGTCTTGGAGATGCGCTTTCATTGCACTCATGAACAGAGGAGCTCACTGCGCACATATATCAAATCAGACAAGCATCGAGGGCTTTTCTTTCTTCTGTTCTTCAAAATATAATCACTAATAGCGCTCATTTCTTGTAATATATCACTCAGTGAAGTCTTACAGGTCACCTTCCACAATGGCTGGTACATCAGCAAAATACTCAGCATGAAAAATGTGCATGTGGCGGGTGTTAATTTCAAACCTTGTTCACCAGGAGTAGATATGACAAATTCGGAAGAAAGGAAATCAAAACTGACATTGACTTCAAGCTTTGCAATCGCATCTATGCTCTCTGTTGGAAAATTATCTCTAGAAAGTTTTAACTGTTCATGTGTTGGTGAACGGTGAGACATCTGGCAAGCCACTTGATTTTTAACAAAGAGCCACTTGGGGCTCCCGAGCCATAGGATCCCGATCCCTGGTATAATGCCCAATAAAGTATTCTTTATAAGTGCAGGGCTGCTTTGTGTACAGGTGTTACCAGGGTAACAGCTATATTTCTGCTGCATGAGCGCCGCTTACTCTCAGAGAGCGAATTTGCATTTTCATTCAGCCCGTCTGCTGTTTTTGTTAGATCAATGTGTAAATCTGACCGCATTGCAATGCTTTACACAGCATACACACAGTGTTATACATTTTAACCGGTTAATTCTAAAAATATAAAAAATTCGGATAATAAGGTATCTAGAAGTATTCACAGTATTTTTAAGTGCCCATGATAAAAATACCTGTGACGAGGCAGGTGAAGAATGAGGATCTAATTCCAGATTTATTAACAAAAGAATAAACAAACTAAGCATAATACAATACATGCAAAGACTGACAAACTAACCAGGGGAAACAAGGGCTTAAATACACAAGGGAAAACAAACAGGGAGAACAAATCATGAAATAAAACTACAAAAGGACTACAAAACAAACAGGAAAGTGGGAACTAAATAAGAAAAGCACAAAAACAGGAATACATGACAACCGTGCATGTTCATTAACACAATTTACTGTTATATAATTCATATAAAAAAAATTAGATATATAAATGTATATAAGTTCATATTTTCAGAGCAAAAATAAGCGCTTTCATTGCACTCAGAGCTCACTCAAATCAGCACATCAGTGGCTTTTCTTTCGTCTGTTCTTCAAAATATAATCACGTTTCGTCAAACACACGTCTTTGTGTCTAATTTCTTGTTATATATCTCTCCGACAGGTCTTTCAGGTTGCCTTTCACAATGGCTGGTACATCAGCAAAATACTCGGCATGAAAAATCATCATTTGGCAGGTGTTCATTTCAAACCTTGTTCACCAGAATTAGGCTGTAAAATTCTCTAGAAAGAATTTTATCTCTAGAAAGTTTTAAACGATCATGTGTTGGTTAATGGTGAGACACCCAGCGAGTCACTTGATTTTTAACAAAGAGCCACTTGTGGCTCGCTAGCCATAGGTTCCCGACCGAACTATAACAAAGATTGCTCATTCAGTGCCACGGCCAATGAAGTTAGCATCCCTAATTTACTGTCATCTGTGCTGTCTGAGATGTGTCTGATCATAGATTTTAGATAAACAAAGCGAACAAACTCCAACCACAATATCTCAAAAATCGAGCCGACGCCAGTAATGCACTTCAGTTTGTCATCTGTCAAACAGATATGGCAGAATAAGTTCCGCCTACTAAATAAAAGAGCCAATCGTCAATTGGTGAAGTCATCGCGTCACTGCAGACGTTAAACACGGGTCGGGTCCAGGGTCCCTGAGTTCAGGTGGACCCGTGAAGACCTCTAATCCTTAGCATCTGTTCTCAATTTTGCCGGAAACATCAGTGCAAAAGCGACCTTCCATTGATGTAAGAGTTTCTTGCATTCCTTGAATCAATCACGTTTCTCTCTTGGTGAATTTGCAAAGTCTGGGAACAAGAAAATGCTGTGGTTCTTCCAAAAAAGCCTTCCTTTACTCTTCGCCTTGCGTAACACAAGATCTTTATCGGATGATCTCAGAAATTTGTCCAGAATCGATATATTTTCCTAGCAATTAAAAAAAGAAAAAGAAACAGAATCATTATTTATGGGAGCCAAAGATGTATCAAATGAAATATTTTAAAATATTTTAAAAATAATTGCAATTTTCCATTACATGAATGAGAGTGGAAGTGAGCACTATGACCACATTATTTGTACAATATTTGTCTCAATACATGCGTTTGAGTTTTACGCTGATAACCAGAAACACTATGCAGTTCAACCCTGTAGGATACAAGCGTTGTTATTAATTATCTGTCATTGCATTTTATTAATATTTGCTATTAACTAATGTTACACCTGTTGTGTTGATGTCAGTTTCCCAGGGGAAATAGAATCCAATGGGGAAACTGACATCGACACAACACCTTTCACCAAGTACATTTTCCCGTCTGATTCTGTTTCCCTCGAGCCCCGCCCCCATCCAAATGGCAAAGAAAGCATGCATTCTCAAAAAGCTTGCCCCTGAGATGCTGTGCTCATACCACTGAAGTACTACAGAGAGCGTTAAAGCTCAAAACTCGAGTTTTTAATGAGGTTTATCTGTAGAATGTTGTATTCTAAAAGTGAAAGGCAAATTTTAGGTCTGTCTAGTTATATTTTGAAAATGGGGTAACAGGGTAGTTGCGTGGCATCATGCGAATTTTGGTGCGAGCTCTGCACACTTTACTAGTTTTTAATACTTTAAATGTCATAAACCAGTGACATTCTATACACCCTGGTCCATAACTGTTCTTTGAAGACAATATGTCAAAGAATTCAAAATCCTTAGGCTCTGAAGACATTAAAAGACACATTTGTGCTCAAGCTGATGCCACAAACCAGGGACTCGGTGCAGCAGGAGAGATTCAGCTTCAACTGTCGAGCATATCGGCAATGCTGGCGAAGGTTGTAGCTGACTTGGAGGATCTTGCAGTAATACATCCATCGATCACTGCTATGGAGACTAAATTCTCTGAGGTGGTTCCAAGAGTGTCGGACGTCGAGACTGAACCACATTATAGTGACCATGAGGAGGATACTCCATGTGACTCTACCCTCCCTAGCAACTGGGCCAATTTGGTTGCCTAGGAGACATGGCTGGAGTCACTCAGCACCACTGGATTCGAACCTGCGACTCCAGGGGTGGTAGTCAGCATCTTTATTCGCTGTGCTACCCAGGCCTCCCGGTACATGGACTGTTTGAATTTAGAAGGATGGACATCAGATGGCACAATCGTACACAGGGTTAATATGCACGTTTTTGTTTTTTCAGTTTTTTTTTTTGTTGTTATGGTGGAAGTTCTGGGTTTCTTTGTTTCTCTAATGTTGGAATGTGGTCTTTATAATTTTCCTTTTGACACAATCTATTTTTTCTAACATGTCAAAATGTCAAATGTTAATATGAGTGGATTGTCTCTCTCCACATGGAATATGAATGGGTTGGGGCACCCCATAAAAAGGTTATTTCTTTTCTTAAACGTAAGAAATATGATATTGTATTTCTTAAAGAAACGTATCTTTCCCTGCATGAAACTGAAAAATTCTGGTAGATATAGGGTGGACATGTTTTCTTTAGTGCTTGATCAAGTAAGAACAGGGGAGTCATTATATTGATAAGTAAACATCTACAATTCAAATCCCTCAAACAGATTAAAGATAAATTAGGAAGTGCCTTCACAGTATTATTAATACCGAAGTTTTGACTCTGACAACATATTGCCCAGTAATGGCCTTCCAGCCGGGCGTCATCCAGTGTCCCAAACAGGAAATTAACTATTTGGGAATTTTATTCCCAGCAAATTTTTGTGATTTATTTCAAGTTAATTTTGACCTGAGCAAGTGGGCTTCATTACATTTATCTATGACTGGGAAGGTTAATGTTATTAAAATTAATTGTTTTCCAAAGTTCAACTACTTGCTACAGTCTCTCCCAGATGATCTCTTATTTCAAGGAATTTGATAGCATAGCGAAGTCCTTCATTTGGAATTGGAAGCGTCCTATATTACATTTTAATAAGTTACAAAGGCGATTGACAAAGGTGGGCTTGGCCAGCCCAAAATTTTGATTAATTATTATGCATTTGGTCTTAGATATTTTCCTCCCTGGTTTTGTATTGAACAGGAAGTTCTTGCCCCTATTTCACCATTGCAAAGCCTTTCTATCAAACTAATAAGAGAAGGTAAGTTACACCACAGTAGACAAAAGTGTCGGGAATGTTTAATTATGACATTTATTTAAATGTTGCCTCAAGCATATGGTTGAACCCTAAATTATGTATTGATAAATCCCCTTTATGCTGGTCAGAGTGGATTATGAGGGGGGTTACTACACTCGGTAACCTATATGAGAGCTGAGTCTTGAGATCTTTTGAAAATTTAGTTTTAGGTATTTACAGCTGTGCCACCTGCTCTGTACTATTTTTGGGAGTAGCATTCATTTTTGGTGGTGTGTTGAAATCCAGGGATTTTGGATGAAGGATCAGTGTGTTGTGTGTGACATGTTGGGCACTCAGATTTCATTTTTGCCCCAGACTCTGTGTTTTGGTCAATGAGGAGGTCATAAATATGGAAAACAAAAACATAAAGAACTGGGTCGTGACAAGTGACAAGATTGTTTTGAGGGGATGGAAGTCAGCTGGAGCACCCCATTTCAGGAGTGGAGCACAGAAATGGGGAGGGTGGCAGCATATGAGGAGATGATGATTAGCAGACTGTGAAATTTGGATTTGTTTTATAGGGAAGTGGGACAAGTGGTTGGTGTTCTTGGAGGGTTCTCGGGGAGAGGTAGTGGAGCGAGAGGTTTAGTTGTGGATGTATGTGATTATTATATTTTTGTATTTTTTTGTTCCTTTATTTTTTTTAATTATTATTTTTTTATTGTTTCTGTGTGAATATGTTAATGTGACCACGGGAGTGTTTGTTGGGGGTCGGGTGGGGTTGGGGATTAGAAAGGGTAGTGGTGGGGATTAAATGTTAAATATTGATTCCATGTATATATGTTTTTGTGTGTGTGTGTGTGTGTGTGTGTGTGTGTGTGTGTGTGTGTGTGTGTCTTCTGTGGAATCAATAAAATGTTAATCACAAAATTATAAATTAGGAAGAGTTATTATTGTTTTTGCTGAAATTCAGGGGCAAAGGTTGAATTTGGCTAATATTTACACACCTAACATTGATGATCAGGTCTTTTTTATAGATATGGAAGGGATGTTACAAGCTGCTAGCACTCATGATATAATATTGTGGGGAGACTTTAATCTTTTGATGGACTCAGTCCTTGATCATAGTGAAGCAAAAGTGTGCAAGCCCCCTAGAGCAACATTAATGCTTCACAGGATGTGTAAAAAATCTTGGTCTTACAGATATTTGGAGACATTTGAACCCATCTGGTAGAGAGTATACATTTTTTCATCCATCCATAAGATTTATTCTAGAATAGATTTTTATATATATATATATATATATATATATAAGTCCCTCATTTCATCTGCTCAATTGGAAAAATTTCAGTTCACACCGTGGTGAGTTTAGTGGTGTTGCCACATACGGAGAAAAATAAATCATATAGTTGCCGCTTTAATGTATCCCTTTTGCAAAATCCTGAATCCAACAAATGTTAAAGGCTGAAATCAATGTTTATAAGGAGACCAATTGATCCTCAGTATCTTCTGTGGACGTGGCTTGGTAGGCACTTAAGGCGGTTCTTAGGAGTCGGATCATACAGTATGCCTCATTCATCAATAAATCCAAAGCATGAGAACTCGTGGAGTTAGAAGGGAATATTAAAAGGCCGAGCTGAAGCTTCGAATGTCTTCGAAGAGTTCGAAGAGTTTTGGCTATTCAGTGTAAAACTGAATAAGTGAGGAGGACATCAATAAGGAATAGCATGGTAGCAGGTAGTTGAATTATGGAATACAATTCATTTTAATAACAATAACCTTTCTAGTCATCATTCTGTTTCTTGACTCCACTCTTAATATTTTCTTTATTACTATTTATAATAAATAAAAAAATAATATAAAAGTAGTTTTACTATATTCATATTGTAGTAACCATGATTTTTTGCAAAAACATACATAATTTGATTATATTACCAATGGTGTTACTTCCGTAATATATAGTTACCATGTTTAATTTTGTACTTACAATTATTTTACTACAAAACACCATGGTGATACTATGGTTATTTTATCTGTACTGTAGAGGATGTCAGGACAGATCCGCGTTCCAATCAGTTTAGAACCCTTTCAACACTTTTTATAGAGACATTTTTCTAGAAACTTTTTTTAACAGACATACGTTTTAAACACCCAGAGCTTCAGCGATTCACGCCTTAACTCGACAGGGGAGGAGGTGTTTCAATATTTACAGGTGCTGGTCATATAATTAGAATATCATCCCAGGTAGCTGGCTTGCGTCAATCTTGGATAGGCCTTCTGACAGCTGCAGAAGGATGATTTTCCCCATATCCTTGTCTGAGAGACCAGATGTATAAAGTCTTCCTAGGCTTCGGATGGGCTGATCCACGATGCGGGGGATGTCTTCCCCGCTGATAGTGAAGGTGAGTCTGTCATTTCTCTCCCCCTTTCGCAATGAGAGGCTCCTTGACTTCTGCGGCTTAAACTTCATCCTGGCCCAGGTGATCAGCTCATCCAGCCTCTTAAGCAGCCTAGATGTGCATGGGGCGGTTCGTAGCAGGCAGGTGATGTCGTCCATATAGCTCCTTAGGGGTGGGAGCTTCTGGCCTGCAGGCAACCGGACCCCACCCACCACTTGCCTTGCCCCGATCAGGATGACCTCAAACGCTGCATCCCATTGCAAAATGGAGTATCCCATTGCAATCCTTACTTCCAGTTGTTGCCAGCCAGTGATGAATTTCTTCAGTGCAAAGCACATGTGCATGTCCTGGAAGTAGTTCATGATCATGGTCCTGATGTTGTCTGGGATGTAGAAGAATTCCAAAGCGTAGGCTATGAGCAGGTGTGGCACTGACCCATAGGCATTGGCTAGGTCTAGCCATATGACATGCAAATCATTTTTCTCCCTTTTAGTGGTCTGGATCTGTTCCCAAATCATGGAAGCATGCTCTACACAGCCAGGAAAACTTGGGATCCCGGCTTTCTGGCAGCTGGTATCGATGTAGTTGTTCTCCGTGAGGTAGGTGGACATTCTTCTTGCCATCACGGAGAAGAAGATTTTCCCCTCCACATTCAGTAGAGCTATGCTCCTGAACTGCTCGATGGTCTTGGCGTTCTGTTGCTTGGGAATAGAGACTGCCACTGCCCTCTGCCACTCAGATGGTATGGTCTGCTTAGACCAGGTGATTCTCATCAGGGTCCATAGCAGCTTCAGCACTCCTGGGCAGTTCTTATACAGCTTGTACGGTATTCCGTTCGGGCCTGGTGCTGAAGCAGATCTTGCCCGCTGGATCACCTGCTTGACCTCGCTGAGCTTGGGTGGTGATACGTCAAACAGGGCTGATGGTTCTGAGGGTCTAGGCACATACCCTGGCAAGCCTAGGGGGTTGTTCCTTGCTGGGTCACTGTACTGAGTGTGAATGTGCTCCTGTAGTTCTTTTTTGGAGATATCCAGGGTTCCACTTGTCTTCTCCTCCAGGAGCACGCGTGCATGCCGAAATGGATTCCTGAAGAAGCTTGATCTTTCCTTCTCCTTCCTTTTTCTCCGTCTTCTAATGCGTTCTGCCCTCCGGAGGTTAGCAAGGAGTCTTCTGATCTCATCCCAGAGAGCTTTCAGGCCCTCCTCCTCAGACTCCTCTGCCTTCCTCCAACGCTTGCGAACCTGCCTTCTGCTTGCCACCAGGTCATCAATCTCTTTCTCCCTCCTTCCCTTTGATCTTATTGCGTCTTCTCTGATGGTCACCTCGCCATAACTGTTGCTGCATTCTTCATACAGGATTTCCCCGAACAGATTTAGCTTGGCTACCACTGACCCGCACAGAGCTTTTTGCAGCAGCCCGCTCAGATGTTCGTCCAACTTTCTCCACTCCTCAGCTTCGTTGGCCTTTGGCCACTTGATCTTATTCCTTCGGCGTGGGTTCTTCAGGTTCCTGGCCCTTTGGCTCGACTCCGTTCTTGAGTCACTCGGGAGTGCTACTGGGTTCACTTCTTGGGGTTCTTCAACATCCCTTTCTTCCTCCTCCCTTTCCACCTGCTCCACCTCTGCAACATTGGGCCCGTTGGCACTATGGTTGTCAACCCGGCCTTGGATCCCATTTGTCTGACCTGCCCTTACCAGGGCAGTGCAAGGTTGCATTAAGCTACCACCACCACACTTCTTCTTTCCTGTGTGAATGTGAAGTCCCCTCAGAGTTGTTGTTTTTTCCCAGCCGCACCCACACTTCCTTGAGATCTTCTCTTTTGCCGATATCCTTGCGTTCGTTACCGTGTGGTCTGTCCTTGTTGGCCCTTCTTTCATCCCGCCTCTCGGAGGGCCGTCGGGTTGTTTTCTTTGTTTCTTCTTCGTAGTAGGCTTTGGGTGTCTTCCTCTTGGAAAACTAGAGGGTAGGGTTACTAGTCCGCCTCTCCTGGTGCAGTCTATCCTGCTGCCACCAGTCTTTCCTGGTTGTCCTCCAGTCTTCCCTGGACTCCAACTGCTCTATTCACAGTAGCCACTGTCTCCAGAGATGCATTATTTATTACAGCGAGATGGTCTTTCTGCTGGGCCTTAGGCCTGTCGCACCTCCAACGGTGCCTTTGGTGGACTATGTATGGCAGAGGCGTCCTTTTCTCTGAGGCAGGCCTAAACCTGACCACATACCGCACGGTTTCGCTGCAGGGTCTTCAGCTGGGGACCACCGCTCATTGACGTTTCGCCCCTTAACCCAGAACGTCTCATGGTGGCCGGGCAGTGAACAGGGACGTCTCCCTGACACCCCTTGCAGCAAAACCTAATTTGATGTTACTCCCCAAGCCTTGTCTCGTCGTTTCAGCCAGAGCCAGTGGCTTGCTTTCTCAGCTTCTTCAGAGAGCTTTTTGGTGGATCTGCTCATTGTGACTCCCCGTAGTCCCAGGTCCTTGAGCAGACGTGATATTGATCTGCCCACAAAACCTCTGGCTCCCACCTCCACCGGGTACAGCCTCACACTCCATCCACTTTCCCTGCACTCCGCAACCAGGTCTGCATACTTCCCCTTCTTTCTCTCGTAGGCAGCTTCCAGACCCTCCTCCCATGGCACTGTCAGCTCAATCAGTATTACTGACTTCACAGCTGCAGACCACAGCACCACGTCAGGTCTTAAGGTAATTTTGCTCATCTACCTGCAAAAGGTGGGTGACCTGTAAAATGTCTTGGAGTGACACATGACAAGAAGTGCTGACGTGTTTAAAGAAACACACTTTATTATATTTTAAAGAACAGACAAAAGAAAAGCTTTTAATGCTCTTGTCTGATTCACTGTTTGTTCAGAGACGTTCAGTGGAACACTGTCTCGTGAAACAAGTGCATGTAAAGAGTTATCACTCCTTTATCTCTGTTTCATTCAACTGAAAACTGTTTGCTGCACATTATCTCCGATCATCTCGTGAGGTGCTGTGAGTTTTGTCCTCTCTTACACATTGTGGACGCAACTCTGCAGGTTCAGTAATATATACAGGTATCTTTGTATTAAATAAACAAAGACAAAAGTGATTAAATAATAAGGTATTACAAGACACGTTCACCTTGAACCTAAAATTGAGTTCTATTTTTTTCTTTAGGCAGTATACTTGTGTGATGGCAAATGGATCTGTTGGAGACGGTAAATGTGGTTATATATAAGTTCTTTTTATCACTTAGTCATTTGTATTAGCTTTTTTGTTACATTTAAAGTGCAATTTGAATATAGAAATGTCTTTTGTTCAAGTTCTCATGTTTCAATAAGTTAATAACATTTTTAAAGAAAAATCAATAAAGCAAAAATATTCACCAACCTTGGGAATTCTAATCGGATATTGATATTTTAAATTATTATTAAAATGTTTTTTGCATATTGCCCAGCCCAAAATGGAAGTACATTTTTTTTTTTAAAAAAGTAAGTAATTTTATGGAGACCCACACAAACATGTGTAATTTTCCATATTGCAACATGTTACCTATTAATATTTGCATATTTGTTTGTTTTTGAGTAGTCTATGGGCAATATAAACATTCTATTTTATTGAAAAACTTAATAGGAATTAGCTGTGGGATCTGTGCCAATCGGGTTCCATCGGGTCTGTGTGTCCCAGCCGGGTCCGGGTCCAGATTTCAAATAATAGACTGGTCCAAGTCAGTTCTGGGTAGTACATTTATAACATTTCTCGGTTCTGCACGGGACAGGGTCCAAACTTTCAAATAATAGATGGTTCTGGGTCAGTTCCGGGTAGCACATTTCCTTGTCTCTTCGGGTTCGGGCACACATTTTTGGACCCGTGAAGACCTCTACTAAGGATGGCCGTAAAACATTCACATGTCTCCAGCAAGCAATGTCCTTCATAAAGTCAATGGAGGAAGTTATTTTGTGGTACTGACATTACTGCCTAGTTGACCAACTAACTGAACAACAAACTGAGTGCCGTTTTGGTTTCTTTTTGTGCTGGTTCCGCCTTGTGGTTGTAGTTTGTTTTGTGGAATAACACTACTTCGGGACAGTTTTGTGGATGAATCTGCATATTCTTTGTGCTTATGCCTCCTATTGTCTGGAGTTTGTTTTGTGGGGTATTTCTTGCAAGACATTGGAGTGATGAGGTAATCTGTTGCTCTCATGTAGCAGCCGAATGGGCTGGCTCACTGAACATTCGTTTGACTGTCTGAGGAAACTGATCGCTTTTTTTATTTTTGTGCTGGTTCCGCCTAGCAGCTGGAGTTTGTTTTGTGGAGTAACACACCTTCGAGACAGTTATGTGAATTAATCTACACGTTCTTAAATCGCTTCCTGAAATGCTGCAACCCCACCCATTTCCCCGCACCACTCCCAAAACGAGGGAGTGCAGTCTTCCATCCCCTAAGAATAATGGTATGGTCTGGCAACCATAACTCCGGCCAGGACCCAAACTTTCAAGTGGCTATCCCCAAAATTAATGACCGCCCCATCACCCAAAATGCAGAGTGTAAGGCAAAATGAAAATTGTGTGTCCAAAACGTCACACATAAATCTCTGAATCCTCAACCAAAATTCTTGTATCTTAAGACATCCCCAAAAATAAAGAGTTCTATCTTGATCTCTATAGTTCGGCTGAGGAAAACAATTCTCTTGATTCTTAGATAACCTTGGAGGAGCTTGGCGAGGTATTTAAGGCCTTGCCTACAGGCAAGATGGCTTTGCCGCTGAGTATTTTAGATCTTATGCTACAGAATTGGTTCCACTTTTGCTTGAAGTTTATATGGACTAATTTAACCCGTTTAATCCCACCGGCCACAATTGTGACCGTGTCTTTTTTCTTATTTCTGGAAGCACTAAAAGTGTTGTTTTTGGCTCTGGGCAAGAAATTCAACTTTTAAATGAAAAAATAGATTGTCTTGATTAAAATTGATCAGTGTCATGTGACTAGTGCGAATGGTCACATGACCAGATCAGTTTACTTCCTGCTTGCACATCTAGAAGAAGATGTCTTCCTCAGACTACTACAAAAAGAAGTAAGTAAAACACCTTAATTAACAAACAGAACTATCATATTTTGTACATATATTCTTAAAAGGGTCTACTACTCATATATTTTGAGAACTATACTCCTGCATATATATTTTGCTCGTAAGAGGTGTAAATTTGTTAATGGTCACAATTGTGACCGGTAGTATAACACAGTGTTTCAATTGAAATCACAGGTTTTAGCTGTTAATCCTAGTTATCATTTGTTTATTTTTTACACAGTTTAAAACTTTCAGATGTGTTGGACCTCCTAGACTTACGTGACCCCCCCAAGTGTTGTGTGCAGCATCACCGTCATTCCTACACTTGAAAAAGAGGCAATTGAAAGTGACTGTGATAGTGATGGCTCAGATTTGGAGTACCAGGGTGAAACGGCCCATTTACCAGGTGGACTATTGAATGGCGATGCAGAGGTGAACTATCTGGTGGATGAGACAGATGTTCGTGAGAACCAATTGGTGTGCCCCACCCCCCCACCTCAACCTCCACCCCCCACCCCCCATCTCCCATTGCAGCAGTCGGTGTTGAAGCAAACGCGCCCCCACTGCCATATCTTGGCGAGTCTCCCACAGTGACCAGCCGGAAAAGGAGATGCCCTGAGAAAAACGAGACCCCACAACACCAAAAAAAAACAGAAAACATCTCTTCAAAATACGAAAAACAGGGACAGGGTTTTTAAAAGATCAAAACGACCTGCCACGTCCAAGATTCCAGCTTTCGTGACCTATGGCCCGACTGCAGCAGAGTGCATAAAGCAAACTAGACCCGATCCAGTCGATTTGTTCCTGTTGATGGTACCCTCCTACTCTGAGGGAGCTCAATGTTGAGATGTCAAATATCTATTCAATGCAAACCAAAGGGAAGACACTTGATCTGAACATGGATGAGTTGCTGACTTTCGGCGGCACATGTATTGGTCATATTACCCTGATGTCTACAATGAAGCCATCTCAAATGCAATGAGAAGGAATCGCTTTGAGATAATGGCCTCAATCCATCTGGTGGATAACTCAGAGGCCACAAACGACCCTTTCTACAAAGTACGGCCCATCTTCAGTGCACTGAATGAGTCTTACAAAATGATGCCATACCAAAAATGGTTATGGGTTGACGAAAGCATGATACCTTATTATGGCAGGCATGGTTGCAAACAATTTATCAGGGACAAACCAATCAGGTTTGGGTATAAATTGTGGAGCCTTTCATCACCTACGGTGTACATGTATCATATGGAGCCCTATTGCGGATTGCACACACATCTCCCTGAAACTGGCCTAGGACAGGGCCCAAGTGTAGTCCTTGGTCTAGCTGAACAAGCGGAAGTTCCTCCAGGGTGTAACTTTGTACATGACAACCTTTTCACCTCACTAAGCCTCACTGATGAAATGACAAAACAAGGTTATGGATGATTTATGAATGAGCCTACCACAGATGAGTTTGCCAATTGTTTGTATTATTGTAAGTTTAAACATTGTGTTACTTAAACAACAGTAATAAAGTTATGAAGTAAATTCTAACCATATCTCATTCTTATATGTTAAATATGTTACTGTTATTTTATGTTTTAAATATGTAAATAGGTCTAATTGAAGAATTTGTATGAATTCTGACTATGCTGTTTCCCTAGTGACCGAGTATAAAACCTATTATTTCACTAACTTAACCAACATAAAATCAAAAAAGGCATAAAGTTTGTGTGTCAGGGAGGTCTAAAGAGTAAAATACATGTACTCAAATTGCAAGAAAAAATTTGGGATTAAACGGGTTAAGAATGGAAAGATTACGCCAACCATGACGCAAGCCTGGATCAGTCTGTTTCTTAAATATTTAAAATTATTAACTGTTTCTATTGCCTTTTGATTAATCTTAATTATAAAACCATTCAATTCCTTCCTTCTAATTGAAAAACACATTGAGATCAAACAGTTGTTTTGCAGCCACTGTGACACACCAGTCATTTAATTTGTTAATCAAGTCAAGTGGTTTTTATTGTCGTTTCAACCATATACGGTTAATACAGTACAGACCAAAACGAGACAACGTTCCTCCAGGACCATGGTGCTACATAAAACAACATAAGACAAACCCAGAACCACATGAGACTACACAGACTAAATAAAATACCTATATAATGTGCACATGCAAACATGTGCAAAAAGTATGGGACAGTACAATAAATTACAGACAATGAACAGGACAATAAATACAGTAAGAGACAGTGCAGCGCTGACCAGTACACAGTTGTGCAAAAAGATGACAGTTTCTAAAAATGCCAAATGTAAACATAACATACTATGAGATGAGTGTCCTATGCACATTACAGTTATTGAGGTAGCAGCAAGGTATATAGTGACAATAACACACGTGTGTGTTTGTCAAACCAGTCACTGAGTATTGAGGAGTCTGATGGCTTGGGGGAAGAAGCTGTTACACAGTCTGGCCGTGAGGGCCCGAATGCTTTGGTATCTCTTGCCAGACGGAAGGAGGGTGAAGAGTTTGTGTGAGGGGTGTGTGGGGTCGTCCACAACGCTGGTTGCTTAGCGGATGCAGTGTTTTTTCTAAATGTCTTTGATGGAGGGAAGAGAGACCTGATGATCTTCTCAGCTGTCCTCACTATCCTCTGCAGGGCTTTTCAGGGTCCGAAACGGTGCAAGTCCCAAACCAGACAGTGATGCAGCTAATCAGGATGCTCTCAATAGTCCCTCTATAGAATGTAGTGAGGATGGGGGGTGGGAGATGTGTTTTCCTCAGCATTCAAAGAAAGTAGAGACACTGCTGGGCTTTCTTGGTAATAGAGCTGGTGTTGAGGGACCAGGTGAGGTTCTCCGCCAGGTGAACACTAAGGAATTTGGTGCTCTTGACGATCTCCACAGAGGAGCCAACGATGTTCAGCAGAGAGTGGTCACTCTGTGCTCTCCTAAAGTCAACATCCATCTCTTTTGTTTTGTCAACATTCAGAGACAGGTTGTTGCTCTACACCAGTCCGTTAGCCGCTGCACCTCCTTTCTGAATGCTGACTCGTTGTTCTTGCTGATGAGACCCACCACGGTCGTGTCATTGGCGAACTTGATGATGTGATTCGATCTGTGCATTGCTGCACAGTCGTGAGTCAGCAGAGTGAACAGCAGTGGACTGAGCACACAGCCCTTGGGGGCCCCAGTGCTCAGTGTGATGGTGGTGGTGGAGATGCTGTTCCCGATCCGGACAGACTTAGGTCTCCCAGTCAGGAAGTCCAGGATCCAGTTGCAGAGGGAAGTGTCCAGGACCAGCAGGTTCAGCTTTCCAATCAGGTGCTGGGGAATGATTGTGATGAATGCTGAGCTGAAGTCTATGAACAGCATTCGAACATATGAGTCCTTTTTATCTAGGCATAACTTTTTATCAAAGCATAACAGAGATGTGGTCTGAGTAGCCACGGTGGGGACGGGGCTCCGCCCAGTATGCGTCTGGGATGTTTGTGTAAACAAGATCAAGCGCATTCGCCCCTCTCGTTGCAAAGTCCACATACTGATGGAATTTAGGGAGAACTGTCTTGAGATTCGCATGGTTGAAATCTCCGGTGACAATAAACAGTCCGTCAGGGTGAGCGTTCTGCAGTTCACTAATAGCCCCATACAGTTCACCGAGCGCTTCCTTAGCATTACCGCTGGGGGGAATGTAAACTCCGGTTATAATAACAGTGGTGAATTCCCGTGGTAAATAAAAAGGTCTGCATCTAACAGTCACACGCTCTACCAGCGATGAGCAGTAACTAGAGACTAGCATAGTTCTTGCACCATTCTGTGTTGATGTAAACACCCAAGCCACCACCGCGAGCCTTACCGCACAGAGCTGCATTTCTGTCGGCACGAAACGAGGCGAGCTCGTCTAGCTGGAATGGTAAACGTCCCAGATTACACTAAGTAACATAGGGCGGTTGACAAAGGTGGGATAGGCCTACCCAAGATTTTGTTTTATTCGGTCTCATAAATTTGGCTCATTGGTAATTTCCACCTGTGTATTGAACAGGAAGTTCTTGTCCCAATTTCACTATTGCAAACCCTTTCTATCAAACTAATCGGAGAAGTTAAATTACCCCCTATTATAGTGTCCAGAGTGTTTAATTCGGACATTTATTTAAAATTTGCCTCAAGCATATGGCTGGACCCAAAATTATGTATAAATAAATCCCCTTTCTGCTGGTCAGAGTGGATCATGAGGGAAGTTAAAACACTCAGTGACCTATATGAGAGTGGAATGTTGAGATCCTTTGAAAATTTGGTTCAACATTTTGGGATTCCCACATCTCAGTTCTATAGGTATTTACATCTGTGCCATCTGCTCTGTAGTATTGTTTTACAGTAGCATACACCCCCCTAAAGCAGCAGATACTCTGGGAGTGGTGATTACTTCTTTTGGAAAAGGTCATGAGGCATCAGTTTATTACTCGCTGATAATTCAGAGTCTGGGGGATGGAGCTTTAACTTCAATAAAGAGATTAAGGGAGAAAGATTTAAATTTGGTATTGAAGGAGGGAGTGTGGGTTGGGATTCTAAAAAACATCAAGTCTGCATCTAGAGAGGCCTTATACAATTCAAGATATTACATAGATTCTATTGGACCCCCTCTAGATTGTATAGGCTTGGTCTTAAATACACACCCACCTGCTGGCGATGCCAATCAGAAGATGGAGACACAACCCATGTTTTTTTCTTGCTTCAATTCACTCCTACAGCTCTATGTCCCCACTATCTCTCTGTTGTCAATGAACAAGTGGCTCCTGGTAGTCCCTTCGCAATGAGGCACAATCCATTTCATGATCATTCAGTTTCTCTGTTCCTATGTGATGGAATGACATTCCAACCTCCCCATGATCTGCTTAAACCATCTCAACATTCAATAACCAGCAGAAAACACATCTGTTCTTAGAGATCAACTCTAATTGCACTTACTACTACTACTGCTAATAATAATAATGATGAATGGGGAGAGCCGTAAACGGACACCTGCCTGTTGCAAATTTTTCTGTAAATTCTCTTATAAGACTGCTATTTTATCATAGTAAATTCCAAACATTGTTCACTCCAAAAGAATAGTTTATTGTTAAACATATTAAAGATTAGCAGACAGGTGGTCAACTCCTTTAGTGATGAACTGTTTCCTCACAAAAGCAGTTTATTCAATGTATTGAAGCATCTCCTCCAATGACATCCATTCAAAAATAATGGACTCTGGTCATCTCGCTTTTGTTCCTTTTTTCTGTTGTTGTTGTTGTTGTTGTTATTCAGAATTGTATCTCCTTAGCTCCTATAGCATTATAGCAGGGTTGCTCAATTAGTTTTCACCAAGGGCCATATTCTACCAACAATACAAAGCCAAGGGCCACCACCCTCGATGTTATAAAAAAGTGTTTGTGCTGCAGCTAAAATAATAATTATTATTACTATTGTTGTTTTGATTGTTTTTGTTAAAAGAGTCGTGACATAAATATCAAGTTATTTTTCTCAGTAATAGTAGCCTGTTCTATTTATTTAAATATTGGATTTATACAATATTATGTTTACATTTTATTTGTATATAGAAAAACAAAACTACACAACTTTGCCTGTTGAAAAAAAAAAACTAATCAAAATTAAATAAAAACTGAATGAAATAATGAAAAACAAAAAATTTCATGAACAATCTGTAACTCCATGTTCTCCATGGAACCATTCCTGCTCATCTCCAAATGGGACCTACTCCCTGCACTTTCCCTAATTGCAAATTCAATTATTAGACCTGTTAGCATTAATATTGTTATTGTTCTTCCTTTGATTAATGGGGGTCAAACTGTACCTGTATTCATTGAAATATACTCCCCATTCAATGAGAGAAGTGACAGCGACGGGCTGAAGCAATAGCTCTGATGTTGGGACTTTACTCTGCTGTTGCAATCCTTAGACACTGATCAAGATTTGTACTATCCTGGTTCTTGAAGATATTCATTATAGAAAACGATGACTCACAGATGTAGGTGCAGCTGGCACCCCTGAAATTTATATAATTGAACCGTTTGTACTGCAAATACCTGGTCTGTTCTTGAAAGGCTGCTTATTGTGTTTTGTCTTAAAATACTTTATTTAATGAATATCATATTCTCCTGGCTTTAAAAAATAGCAGCGATGTTCGGCAATTTGTTTGGACTAAGCTTGTATTAAAAATATCGCATAAAAAGACTCTTTACATGCAATATTTTACTGTACACAAACAAACTTCAGAAACACACTGCTATTTTTATTGCGAGGAAAATATGACAAAGTATTGCAATAATTAAAAAAAAAGTAAAGACCGTGAGCCAGTGATTACTTATTTGTAATATTAGGCCTATGCTTCGTATTTCATACTGTACTATGTTATTCTTAATGTGCACTATTGTGCACGTGTATTTGTATCACAGAACCTTGTCCAGGCATTAATCCAGACATTTTAAAAAGAGTAGCTGGGTTTGGGAGTCCGTTTACTCATAGCAAAATACATATTGATATGCGTCAACAGCATGGAAAAAATCGTCACAGATTTGGTGTGAACTGGCCTTTATCGCGGGCCAAACATTTGTCTCTCGCGGGCCGCCCGAGGAAGATTATGGGATAGTACAGTGTCAAGTAAGTGGATGTGCACTTCAGAATCTTACCGGATGTATTACCTCATCCAGGCACTGTTTTCTAAATTCTGATTACATAATAGAGCATAACAGTCTGGTTCCAGATATAAAAATCCCATTTATTTTTTCCATAGACAAATTGTTTTTCAATGATAACTTATAAACCTTTAAAGACCGACCTACAGTGAGCTCTGTGGTTGTTAATCGATGGTATATGCCTTAGTTGAAGTCATCAGTCCATGTTAATTTAACTTCATTGTTTTAAAACCGTGTTTAATAGCGGAATTCCTGGTAATCTACTACACTACCCATGGTCTAGCAGAGAGAGAGAGAGAGAGATCCACCAATCACAGAACCGCAACAAGCAAAGCCCGCCAAACTAGTCCAGCCACTTCCATGATTCACTGTGAATAACGCAAAAGTCTCCCTATACCCTAAAACTACATATATATTTTCATATATCGGAATATTTTGTAGTAAACTTAAAATAAATTGTTTTTATAATTACAATCGACAACATGATATATTTAAAAAAAAAAAAATTTTTTATTATGCAATGCTTCATGAGATTGTAGTCATTGCCCTTGTGAGAGATGGTAAGCACACAGTCTTGTATCTTTGGTATTTTTTCTTCAAATCAAATTTGTTATGTTGTGACCTTAATTGGAGCAGGCTGGTTAAGTTCATGGCTAATTCCAATCAAAAGTGATCATCCCCATGCTCTACTCACTGCAAAGGACAGATCTGTTTTGGGAAAAAAGTTTGGAAAGGAATATTGTTTCTATCCAAAATCTCCATGACCTTGGGAAATTGCAGTGAAAATTCATGCTTGGCGTGAAGGGCCTTAAAGGTGTGCAAAAAAATGTACTACTCTCTGAAAGATATTAATGAAATAAGTGTCCTGAGATGGTCTCAGTGACAGCTTTTGTAAACAACAAACAAAAATGTGTTTGTGTGCCATAGTCTCTGACAATTTCTGCCTGTCAATCATTTTGGGCATTCTCATAGTATTGTAGGTGCAGCAAATTATTGAGGCATAATGCCATTTTAGGCCATGTTTCTCAACAGTTGTCAGTTTAGGGCATAATGTTTGCTACTGTTGTTTTTGACATCAGTTTCTGCTCGTGGCTAAACCAATGGCTCAGTTTGTGAAAATTCTAGAATGACTAAAATCACTTACAGATTCTTTAAGATACCAAAGCATAGAGATTCATAATGTATTCTCTTTTTTGTACTTAAATGTATTCTTATGAAGCCACTTGACTTCAAACACATCTTGAATTTTAGGCATATTTTGTTTTTGGTTGAATTTTGTGTGACTTAAGTAAACACAATAGTAGTCTGTAGGAAAGTCTTGATTTTTAAGCACATTCTGCTTTAAGGTGACTAATGTGTGACTTCAGCAAGCTGTGACATTCAATATGCAATTCCCCACCAAAACATGTTTTTTGTGTGATTTAAAAAAAAATAAACAATAGATAACATATGTGTGGAACACAAGATGGCGCTGTTATCATAACTGTTGTAAATCCTGTTGGCTATGCCCTGAACATGTAAACATAAGTTATTAAAGCAGATAAAGATTCTCGTCAAAAAACATTATTCCGGAAATAATTTATTTATAATAATAATAATAATAATAATAATAATAATAATAATAATAATGCCGTTAAAAAATAATAATATAATATATACAGGCTGTTAATCAAAAGTTTCTCAACTGAAAAACATAACTGTAAGTGACATGGTGGTCAATTCTTTTTCTTTTTCAGATCTTAATAAAGCAATTTTATGAAGGCTAAAACTTTAGTCAATAAAATAATTGGAAGAGGGATGAAACGCCCTTGTGTGTGCCAGATATGCGCGCGCGTGTTTCGGGGTGGAGTTTGCACCGCCTTAATGCAACGGTGTAGAAATCAAATCACATCTGACATTACATACCAGCATTTACACAACAGGAACTTTCTGCTGGGTGACAAGGATTGCTAATATATCGATTATTGTCCAGTGGTGGACAACTGTTGATCGAAGAAACCAGCTGAGGTAAGTGCAAAAAGTACTCCCAAGTTAAAACACTTCAGCTAAAGCTTCTAAACTCTGTAAAAGGTGGGAAGTTTCATTTCGATGCAAAGATCTTCAAAACTCCGTTACGAGTCCGACATTGAATTCTCTTCGCTCTTGGTCTCATTGGGATTTAATGAAAACGTTGTGGTTTGACTATTATTTGAGAGAGAGAGAGAGAGAGAGAGAGAGAGAGTTGTGTGTGAATATGGAATTAGAGTGGACATAATGGCATTAAAATTTGACTTTTATGACGCGGAAGAATATGTTGCATTTATAACGGTAGAAACGAAGAGAGGCATTTACCCTTTTAAAGATAAACAAGAGTAAATTTTACATAACAGTTCGTTTCTACCTTTAAATTATTTATTTTCATGGCCTACAGCTTGGTAAACAATGAAGTGTCACACGCCACGGATTCCTTCACCACGGAAGCCAGTGTGAGACTGTAAATGTAACTTCAGTGAAAAGCGCGGCCTACAGGGACTTCTAATCTACACCGAAAACGCGTTAATAGATGTTCATAAAGCGTTGTTATTTTGTCACGTTGCTGGAAGCGTAAATGATGTGTTATACCTGTCACAGGGTTTTATCCTGAATGATTCAGAATACACAGACGATGCAAATATATCGAGTCTGACACATGCTCAAATCGATTCACTGTAGAGTCTGAGTTTTGACAGCTATGACTGTTGGAAAAGTTTCAACGTTAACATGATATTTTAGTCAAGAACGCGTCTGTTTTTTTTTCCTCTTTCTTATGTAAAGTTGGATGTACTTTCATCGAGGAAGTTGTGCTGAAGGAATATGCGCCCTCAGGGCTGAAATAAGTGAGCTCAGATCGGGTGTGGTGAGAGCACTTCAACAAGACCCGAATCTTACCTTGAAGTAGCAATTGCATGCTAAATTGTTAGTCATTTAATCCAGGGCTAAACCTAATTGTATGGTCATATAATGTAATATGACCTACATTATGTGTGTAGTTTTGGCAGCTATTGCACATGTCCTGTGAGCTGATGAACCCAATGCTGTGCTGCGTGTTAAGTGCTTGAAAGAGCATTCATTTGAATTGAGCCTATGTCACAGTCTATAGGACATACAAGTTTATATCAGATAATTTGTGAAGTGGTTACTAGTTTAATAGAGCCATTGGGGTTTTTGTAATTATCATGGCTGCTGATTTTTATAAATAGGCAAGAAGACTAGTCATACAGACAAACAGTAGAAATGGGTATTAAACGTGTAACATGTCTGTTAAAATTTTCTATCAACATAAAAATTTGAGATTACATTTATATGAACATGTATATTACCCATGTTCAATTGATGTCAAAGTTCTATTCATTTGGATAGTATGAAGACTTTTTCCAAACTCTGGTGCACACATGTGAGCTGCACCTTGAAATGGTGATCTGGGGTACATTCATGTGAATTCCATATTGACAATGTAACCGGAAATCGATGGATAGCCTATCTGACAAATATCCTGATTTCGATTGTGACACTCATTGAAAGACGACGGTTCAGGAAATAGTCCCCAAATATATTAAATAGGAGCCTAGGGTATGAAATTAGCACTATACGTATGGTGCGCAATTTTGCTCATCTATCCGCCACTGTCGTGGGTGACCTGTAAGACATTCCATGACACATGACAATAAATTGTGTTAGACACAAAGACACGCACTTGAAGAAACATACTTTATTATATATCTGATACTTGTATGTTTACCACTTTGTTATGTTTACTGCTTTTTCGTTTCATTTGAAGTGCAATTTGAATTTAGAAATATCTTTGGTTAAGTTTTTCGTGTTTCAATAAATTAATTACATTTTTAAAGCAAAATCAATAAAGCAAGAATATTCACCAATCCCTTGGCCGGGGGTTGACGATGTAATCGGACATTGCAATATTTTTTTATTCAAAATATATTGAACATGTTTCTTGCATATTGCCCAGCCCTAGTTTAATGCTGACATGAATGCAGTCGTACTAAATCTTGGGAGTGAACCGCTTGTGATGGCATATAATTTGCATCTTTGCAGGCTCCCAATCGCAATTATTATGGTACAGTGCATTTTTCAAACCTCCTTGTCTCCAAATAGGGAAGGGTATAGCTGCAGGCAGTGCTCCAGAAAGGGTCGGGAGCTCCAAACTGCCAGCAAAGATATTAACCCCTAATGCTTTCCTCTAACCTAACTGTGTGTGGACATGATGCCCCCTTTAGAGTTGGCACAACCCCCCTTTTACAGTAATCCAGCCCACTTCTGGAGTAACCCCACCCTCTTTTGAATATTCCAACCCCATTTGGAGATCTCCAGCCTGCAGATATACCTACTTGATTAAATCACCTTCAGAGAGCAATTCACTTCTTCACATCTCTTTCTTGTCTGGAGCCAGGTGCTCCTGGTAGGGTCTCCCAAGGCAAAGTGGTCTCAGATGAGGGGCCAGACTAAGAATGGTTCACAAAGACTCCATGAAAAAAACAGCAAGAGAAGGAGTTACCCTGCCCGGAGGAAGCCCGGGGCCCCCGTCTGGAGCCAGGCCCAGATGGAGGGCTTGTCGGTGAGCGCCTGGTGGCCGGGCTTGTCACGGAGCCTGGCCGGGCACAGCCCGAAGAAGTGACGTGACACCCTCCTCTACGTCTCTTGGGCCCACCAAACCACAGGAGTCGGGTGCACTGCCATATGGGTGGCAATGAAGGACGTGGGTCTCGACGGACCAGACCCGGGCGGCAAAGGCTAGCTCTAGGAATGTGGAACGTCACCTCACTTGGGGGAAGGAGCCAGAACTGGTGAGGGAGGTGGAGCATTACCAGTTGGATCTGGTGGGGCTTACTTTGACGCACAGTTTTGGCTCTGTATCTGTACTCCTGGATGGGAGAATGACTCTATTCTTTTTCCCAGGGTGTGAGTTTCCCAGGGTGTGAGGTGATGGGCGGGTGTGGGGATACTCACGAGTCCCCGGCTGAGCGCTGCTACGTTGGAGTTTACCCCGGTGGACGAGAGGTAAACCTCTCCTTATGCACCGAACAGCAGTTCAGAGTATTCGGCCTTCTTGGAGACCCTTAATGGAGTCCTGAATAGGGCCCCAGTAGGGGACTCCATAGTGATGCTGGGTGACTTCAATGCGCACGTGGGAAATGACAGGGACACCGGGAAGGGCGTGATTGGGAGGAACGGCTTCCCCTATCTGAACCCGAGTGGATGTTTGTTATTAGACTTCTGTGCTAGTCATGGATTATCTATAACAAACACCATGTTTGAACATAAAGATGCTCATAAGTGTACGTGGTACCAGAGCACCCTAGACCGAAAGTCGATGATTGATATTGTAATCCTGTCGTCGGATCTGAGGCCATATGTTTTGGACACTTGGGTGAAGAGAGGGTCAGAGCTGTCAACCGATCACCATCTGGTGGTGAGTTGGGTCAGGGGGTGGGGAAAGACTCTGTACAGACCTGGGAAGCCCAAGCGAGTAGTGCGGGTGAACTGGGAACGTTTGGAGGAGGTCCCTGTCCGCGAGATCTTCAACTCATACCTCCGGCGGAGCTTTTCAGGCATCCCTGCGGAGGTTGGGGACATTGAACCGGACTGGGCAATGTTCAAAGCTTCCATTGCCGAAGCCACAGTGGAGAGCTGTGGCCTCAAGGTTTTAGGTGCCGCAAGGGTGGTAACACTCAAACACCGTGGTGGACACTGGTGGTCAGGGAAGCCGTCCGACTGAAGAAAGAGGCCTTCCAGGATTTGTTGTCCCGGAGGTAGTTGCAAGGTACCGACAGGCCTGAAGGGCTGCGGCCTTGGCCGTGAGGGAGCATTTAAATCACACCATGCGCTGAGCCGTGTACGTGTTCTGCTGACACAGGAGCGGGCAGGTATTCTATGTGCAAAGGTGACCAGCTGTGTCAGACTGCACGTACCCTTACCCAATGCCCCAAAAAAAGTAGTCGGGATCCTTCTGGTTACCCTAGGCAGGGGAACAAGGCGACGCTTGCCAACCTGGGAATGGGCCAAGCCTGGCTGGGCCTCTTTTCTCTGCATAGAGCAAGAACGGCCGGGGCCCTTACATGCATCGAGGGAAGGGGGTCTTACCCAGTTTCCTATTCTTTCAGGGGGAAAAGACCCTGCGGAGACCACCCCTACCCTGAAGGGGAGGTAAGAGTGGTGAATACATCACATGGGTTTTTTAGGCGGCATGTGGAGATGGCGCAGTGGTAGATCCAGCCTTGCTAGGAGGGGGGAGTTGCTACAACATGGCGACCGGAGGGCAGCTGGAACTGCCTAAGGGAGATGCGGTCCACTTCGTTAGGGGACCGTACCATGGAAAATGCACACAGGGGGAGTCCGCGTAGGAGTTCTGTCCTGCGGAGCACCTATTCCAGTAGAGGGTAGATTAAGTACCCGCAGTGGATTGGGTCGGCGAGTTCCTCCGCTGAAGGAATCCAAACAAGTGGGATCTCCTGGGAGAGAAAGCGCACAGTTTTACCTCCGCCGAGGGAAAAGGGTGCCAGGCGCAAGCAATCCACCCGGCCAGACCGTTACCGAGTTCTACTGGCTCGGACCTGAGAAAACACAGGACGATACTGACTCAACCTGGAGATTGTAAAATCTCACGAAGGTATTAGGTGTTGCCCAACTTGCTGCTCTACATATGTCTGCCAGGGTGGTGCCCCTGGCCAGTGCCCATGAGGACGCAACACTCCTTGTCGAGTGTGCTCGGAACCGTAAGGTGGGGGCACGGCCTAGGTGTGATAGGCCAATGAAATGGCATCCTGTGGGAAAGCCTCTGTTTGAGACAGCATTCCCTTTCCGCTGTCAGCCAAATCAGACAAAAAGCTGCTCAGAACATCTAAAGCTCTGCGTGCAGTCCAAGTAGGTATGCAAAGCACATACCAGACATAGCAAGAAGGGGCTCGGTCTGCCTCCTCCCGGGGCAGCGCTTGCAGGTTCTCTACCTGGTCTCTAATGGCCGTGGTAGGAACCTTGGGTACGTAGCCCGGTCACGGTCTTAGGATCACATATGTGTCTGCCGGACCGAACTCCAGGCAAGTGTTGCTAACAGAGAACGCTTGCAGGTCCCCGACCCTATTGATGGAGGTGAGTGCGATCAGCAGGGCCGTCTTTAGAGAGAGGGCCCTGAGTCCAGCTGATTCTAGCGGCTTGAAGGGAGGTCTCTGGAGGCCCGAGAGGACCACTGAGTGGTCCCATGAGGGGAACCGGCTTGGCCGGGAGGGATTCAACCTCCGGGCGCCTCTTAGGAACCTGATGATTAAGTCGTGCTTACCCAAAGACTTGCCGTCTACTGCGTCATGGTGGGCCGCGATGGCAGCGACATACACCTTTAGGGTGGAAGGGGACAGCCTCCCCTCCAGCCTCTCCTGCAGAAGTAAGAGCACTGACCTAACTGTGCACCTCAGACGGGGGGCATCTATTTCCTGCGGGGTGCTCGACACTGGGGCTGAGAGCTGGGCCCGGGTTGAGGCGGAGCAGGGTTTTTCTTAGCCGCAAGAGGATGCCCTCGGCGAGCAGACGGGCATGGCCCATGGCGGCAGGCTTGCGGCGGAGCAGGATGTGAGATATGGCCTCCGTCTGCTTCTTCACTGTTGAGAACTGCTGGGTGGAGTCCTTGACGGTGTCGCCGTAGATGCTGAACTGGGAGACAGGGGCGTTGAGACTGTGCTGTGACCTTCGTGGCTCTAAGGGCGAGGTCGGTCGCTGAGCGCAGTTCCTGCAGCACTTTGGGATCAGGGCTACTCCTGTGCAGAACTTTCAGTGCCTTGGCCTGGTGAACTTGCAGGAGGCCCATGGCGTGCAGGGTGGAAGTGGCATGTCCGGCGAGGATGTTGTCCTACAGGCCTTGGAGAGGAGCACAGGGTGACCCCGCCAGGTGGTAAAGTTTCCGGAACCGCAATGGCTGTGGGGAGGACGGAGGGTTCCAGTCCAAGCCCACCCTGGCGGTGGCCCGGGAAAGCATGTCGGTCATCTGGGCGGCAGCCCAGGGGAGTCATCCGCGTCAGACGTCGCGCTCTCCAATGCAGTGGCGAGCTCATCCACTTGAACTCCAGAGGATAAGCAGGCTGGCTGTGAGGCGAGCCGCTATTGCTTCGAGCATGGACGGAAGTCAACGAGCGTGCTGGGGGGGCGGGTGGTCCGAGGGGGCGTATCCGGTGGAGCTGCACCCGCTGCCATCCCCAGATCGCCTCAATTGCCAGCCGCATCGTCCTCAATCCCATGGGAAGAAGGAGCAATGCGGGGGGCAGCTGGAGTGGCGTGCTTTCTATTGAAACGAAGCTGGCGTGCTTTCTATTGAAACGGAGCCATGACCGCAACGTTGCCATGGTCATGCCCTCGCATTGAGAGCATGAACCATCCACAAACGCTGCCTCAGTGTGATCGCAGCCCTGGGCATCCAGGAACTACACAGGGGCGGAATGGCATCTTTATAAAGATGCGTCCTGAAAAGTACGTTCAACGCCGCTGTGTATTGCTCTAATAGAGGAAAACACTCTTAAAAGAAATATCACTCTTTTAATGTGCTCAGCACTGTCAAAGCGCCCAGGGGCAAACTGCACTGCCGTACAAGGAAGGAGAAAGCTGATGTAGTGCGCCATAGATCCAACAGCAGAGAGTGTCAGAAGAACAGGAACGGGTGTGTGACTCGCAGCTCGCTGCAGTACAACCATCGGCTCCGGAGAAAATTATTTAAGACTAGCACACTGACCTAACCATGGTAATTGGGAGCCTTTCCTTCTGTATAATGTGTATAAATATGTAATATTAGTTAACAAATGGGATAATAATGGGCTCATATAAGTAAATATGTTAAGACTTCCTGTAGATTTTGTTGTTGACATCAACAACAAAAATAATGTCAATTGAGGCATGTCCTTGTACTGGAAAACCATGAACAAAACTATGCAGCATAAAAGGAAATGCAACCCAGGATACATTAAAACATGTTATTGTTACATGCTATTCTTTGTTTATTATAATTCTGTTAGCTTTCTGATTTTTCTATTTATTTTATTTTCAAAAGGGAGATATTTTTTACACATACTTCAATAAAATAAATGGTTTCAAGTTTCAATTATAATAAAGCGTTTGCTCAAAAATAAATAAATAAATAAAATAACCCTTCTGTTTTCACTGATAATACTAATTGTGTAATACCGTATACCGTGAAACCGTGATATTTTTTGAGACGGTTATCATACCGTGAAAATTTCATACCGTTGCAACCCTAATCACATTAGTATTTCATGTCAACTACACTATTAAGAATTCTGTTCATTGAGCATTTTTGATTGAAGTTTTGTTGTGACATAGAATCCACTCTGGTGACGTTCACAGGTCTGAATGTGGCCCAAATCTGATTTTACTCTTACATGTGACACAGATCTGTTAATTGGATGACAGTGTAAACAGCCACAAGTGCATTGAATGTGACAATTTCAAATCCGATCTAGGCCAGTTTCAAATGTGGAAATAAATCGATGACATGGACAAATGGCAGTAAGTGTTTAGAACCTGGTAAGAATTTTTCCTAAAAGTCCGCACCAGTGAGCTGTTACTCACCACAGAATTGAATGCAAAAACAGTATTTTTGTCCAGATTTTTTTCTAAATGACGGCACATGTGTTCGTTCTTCGATTTTGTATGAAGTATATCTGGGTCTTGTGAGATTAAGCGTGTTTAATGTATACATTAAAATAGAAAGAAATGAATTAAAATGGAATGCATTGTATTTTAAGATAAAACAATGTATTTAGAGGCAAAATACAACAAATTCAGTCATGGTGGATCACTGAAATGAACCACAGGCTGAAAGTGAACTGTACTCTGATCACCTTACGAGATTTAAAGAGCTCTGAAATCGTCTTGAGTGTTCACATATGGGTAAAAGATACCGTGACCCCTAAAACTAACCAGGTGTGAAAACACCCTAAGTACATTACATTAATATACAGGTAATATTGCAGAACATTCTTGAGCTTATACGTCTGCAAATGACTTATAAATGCTATGTTAGCCATCAAGAAAGTCTTTTCATTAACTTTCTGATATATTAATGGATAAACTGCATAAAAAAAATTTAAAAAACGTATTTAATTACAGTAACTGTACATATTATAATAATGAACAGGACAGGTTTTGTAATTGCATGTGGGTTAGTTTATGAGTGTTTGCTGTTCAGACCAGTGTATTATATGGGCTACATCTAAAATGTTATGTGAACCTTACAAAAAAAACAAAACAAAAAAAATTTGATATGAGCATAAAATCAGATTTGGACCTTATTCAGCTTCAGTAAGTACCAATAGTTTGGAATCAGTAATGAGAACGTAAATTAGGGCTATTCCACTGGCTCATTTGAAATTTTCAGTGGCCTTCCTGAGGCTGTCAGTTTTCTTGGGGGCTGTTGATGACTTGGACCAAATAATAAAGAAAATCATTCAATAAGTGCCCAACATAGATGGGAACTCCTTCAATACTGTTTAAAAAGCATCTCAGAAGTTGCTTGAGAAAATATCAAGAGTTCATGTCTGCAAATTCTATACAAAAGGGGACTACTTTGAAGATGCTAAAATATAACAGTTTTGATTTATTTTGGATTTTGTTTAGTCACAACATACAGTAATTCCCATAATTCAATTTATGTTATTCCATAGTTTTGATGACTTTACTATTATTCTAAAATGTGAAGAAAACAAAATATAATAATGAGTAAGTGTTTCAAAACTCTTTAGACTCTTTCAGAGGTTGCACTACGAATGATCATTATCCGTCATTTTGATGGAACGGGAAGATTAAAGAACTAAAATCATGGATGACCGATTAGTGTGTGTTTGGAGAAACGGGAAAGTTTTGTTCATTAATTTGGTCAAGAAAGCATTCGACTTGAAAGTCAAAAGTTTAAATCATTGCATATATACCAAAATTACATTTGGGTAATGTTGGATGCATCTTCACCAACAATAACAAACTTCACTGTTGTTTTTAAATACAGTTTTTATTATCAGTCTTAATTACACTTTCTGTTATGGACCAATTTTGAATGCACTTTTTAATTTCTATGTTTTTTTTCTTGCGGAAAAAGAAAAGTTAAAGCTATGAAAACAGATGTTTTATTTATTTACAAATATTATAGACCTACTATAACACAATATCTGATAGAAGCTTTATGTTAAAATATTTTTGGCCCACATGCATCAAAGATTTTTTTCCATTTGGCTATACGATGAAAGTTGAATAGCCCTGTCGTAAGGTTTCATTCACTATTGCAAACTGATTAATAACCTCTGTGGTTGAATTTTGAGTGCATATTTGTGTATTTTTGATTGTATTGACTGTAACCAGCCCTCCCAACACATTTCAAATGTTCCTGATCCCACACAACATGGAGTAAGTTTGAGGAAGCGTTCTGCATGCCGAAATGTTGTCAATCTAAACAAAAGCTATTTTCCCATTGCATTTTAGTTATTGGTGCTTTATATTTTCTGCTCTTGATTAGCTCAGGGAAAGAATGATGCCTGCCAGTGTACTCTGGTTATTGTCCTTTAAAAAACCTGAGACATGTTAGTATGTTATTTATTAACATGTCCAGTGCAGTGTGAAGAATGCTGCAGCAAGCCTGCGTGCAGACAAGCTCAATGCGGCCAGCAGCATGCTTCTCTGCACCCACCGCACCCTGTAACAAGCCTGCCATTGATGTACACTGTGTAGTATTGTAGTAGGCTTCAGAGAAATTAAGGGTCTCTTTGTGTTCAGAGGTCTGAGATAGGTTTGGAGGAAGAGAGGACGGTGACCTGTTCATCCAGATAACTCTGATCATCCCAGAGCCCTGTCAGACATCATGTTTGTACTTGTGCACACTCAGAGCTCCACACAGTCTTCACATTTAAACCTTGAGCTCTTGTATCTCTAATAACTGACTAGCTGCTTTAGTTTTTGGTGTTTTTTGATTAACTCTTGTTAATTTTCCATGAGAAGGACACATGTGGTGACAGGGTTGTCACAATACCAAAATTTCAGCAGTCGGTTCCATTCAAGCCGACTTTGATACCACAGAAAAAATAGATAATATGCTATTAAACACACTTTTTAGCCTATTTAAATGTTAGTTGTTGCTTTTGCTGCTATTCAAGGTTTGGCCGATGTAACATGAACCAGAAATGTGCCTACATTACAGATGAATGCTGATTTGAATGACATAAATGACAATAATCAAATTAATTCATAAAACTACAAAAAAAAAAAAAAAAAAATCTATAGAACTGTTGGTTAGATAAAATGCTTTTGTAAAGATCCAATTTTATGAGTCAAGAATATCAAGAAGTTTTCTTAGAGTTGCATCTGAGGACCTGAACAAAATATGCCTATTCATGAAAATGTCAAAATATTAATGTTTAATATTTTTTTTGAAAACTTCACAAACAGTATTGAGGTTCTAAAGAGGTCCTCTCTGTTTCCTCACTGTATGTATGTATGCACACACACACAGACACACATATATATATATATATTAGGGGTGTCCATGGTTAACTGATTAACCGTTAAAAATTGCGTAACCGAGTGAAACATTTTGCTCGGTTAAGTGGCGTCAATGGCGTGCATTGAATTTAGTTGTAATACATTTTTGCACCACCAGAGACTAGAGCGCTCCCAGACATTTGTAATGTCCACAAGAAGTAGTCTTGACCAGTTTTCTAATATGAAGCGGGCAAAGAAAAGCACAGCGTGGGAGCACTTTAAAATCGAGAATGACGGGGCAAAATGCAAGTATTGCAATGCAGTGCTTAGATATACTTCAAGTACAACCTCGTTGTTGTACCATCTCAACAGCCAACACCCGGGCACACCAGGGATGGAAATTAGCACCCGCCACCAGCCAAATGCGGGTGATTTTGTGTTGTGGCGGATAAACTCGCTTCACCTACCGGCCACCGTGGCGGGTAAATAAAAATAGCATCATGCGACGTTCGTCTGTTAAAGGACAAATTAGTTTGAATAAAGGAGGCGACACTGATTAGCAAGACAACTCAGTGAATGTGCTTTCCATTAAAGGAATCACACACACAGTAAACAAATCCTTAACAAAAAAACAGGGCTATTCTGGTGGGTGCGGTGACGCGCTCATGTAAGGGTGGTGGCGTGGCGCTGCCAATAAAGCTCCTAAAATCTGTCACAAAGAACCGGCAAAAGTAATGATTATGAATATGTAAAATATAGCAAGGAGCTATTTTAATTATTTATTAATAAACAAGTCTTTTCTTTGTCCGTGTCATTTGCAAAGATGAAGTTGATGATGCTGACTCGCGGTCTTCGCAGTAACGCACCAGAGAGAAATGCACATTTCTTACGGATTACATAAGCAGAGAGCAGTCTGTGTCTGTTTTCTTTAGTTTTGAATTATTTGTGAGGCAAGGCTACCTTATACACTGAGTTTCGGTTCATTTATGAGACGAGCTCCAGTTCACGCGCCGGCGCCTCCGCTTTGTGATTATATCGTCTGCTATATTTAATTCTTATTTATTAAATCCAGGCAATTGGTTGATGAAACATTGATTAAAATTAAGACACAATTAATACAAAACGAAATTCACTTTAAAGAAAGGTTTTGTGCTTTCTGTTTGATGTCTCTGTGGAAGTTTTAAAGCATCTTTCAGTGCCGCTTTCAGAGCGCTCACGTCCGTAACATTGTGTTTTCCTCGTATGCGAACTGAAATGAATATCAGTTCATGGATTGTGTGTGTAGGCTATAAGAGAGAAAGAGAAAATGCCAGTATTTCATTGAGACTTGAGATTAAATAAACGGCTTAAGTATTGTAGATCTTGTAGTATTAATTTTCACATGCAGTTACACATTGTCGGTGGCTGGTAAAAACATTGAGTGGCTGGTAGATTTTGAAATCCACAGTGGCCGGTGGACAAAAAAGTTAATTTCCATCCCTGGCGCACACTATGGTTAACCGAGTATTAACCGTTAAGGGCCTCGGTTAACGGTTAATGAAAAACTTGAAAACGTGCAGCCCTAAAAAATATATATATATATTTATATATACACAACCGGTCAAAAGTTTTGAAACATTTACAAATTCTTTATTATAATGTATTTTTTATCCACATTTTAGAATAATAGTAAAGTCATCAAACTATGGAATAACATAAATTGAATTATGGGAATTATGTTGTGACTAAACAAAATCCAAAATAAATCAAAACTGTGTTATATTTTAACATCTTCAAAGTAGTCCCCCTTTGTCTAGAGTTTGCAGACATGAACTCTTGATATTTTCTCAAGCAACTTCTTGAGGTATCACCCTGAGATGCTTTTTAAACAGTATTGAAGGAGTTCCCATCTATGTTGGGCACTTATTGAATGCTTTTCTTTATTATTTGGTCCAAGTCATCAAATTCAACAAACTTTTTTTTTTTTGTAATTACATTTTAGTACTATAATGAAATAAATTAATTTGGTGGCACAATTATATTTTTGTCTACAAAAGTAATTTCAAACATTTAATCATACGCCTTCAGATTAAAAGATTTTTAAGATCATGAGAAACATTTCAGTCAAGTGTTTCAAAACTTCTGACCGGTAGTGTGTGTGTGTGTGTGTGTGTGTGTGTGTGTGTGTGTGTGTGTGTGTGTGTGTGGGGGGGGGGGGGGGGAAATAAAATAAATAAATATATATATTAGTTATTATTCTTATTTTTTTGTTCACAACAACAAAATAGCTGCCTACTTGTTGGTTACACCTCATGACTTTGGGTGCGTTTCAATCCGCTCCCTAGCTCCCTATGTCGTGAATCAGTACTGTATATCGTAAACACTAATTTGGGCACTTGCAAGGGTGTTCATCCACTGAACATTGGGACACTTATGACTCAATCACCTGCGACTTGATTATGAGCTAGCACATTAAAACACTGCTGGTAATAATTGACAACATCGTTGTATAAATGACACTGTCGTGCATTTCCGTTCAAACTGAAATATTCAAACGTACAGTGTTATTATAAAAGATAATGGAAAGAAAGAAAAATATAAAAGACTGTATTTTAAAGCTTCTCACAACTCCAATATTAAGGTTGTTTAGTAAAGTGGTAACTTATTACTTCAAATATTATGTGAACGTCTTAGTGCTGGTGCTTATGTCTTCCCAAAGAACAGGATGTGCTCTTTCGTTCCCAGAGGAAGAGCTAAACTAGAAACACTCTAAACAACAGCACATTCACATGAGGAACTTTTACTGCTGGGACAAAACAAGCTTCAGAAAATGATACCACATACTGTGTGGAACATATTTTAATAGATTTATGTAAAGTTCATTGGCACTGAAGGCTTTTTTAAATGGTCAAAATCAGTCAAATATCTGTTGTTCTTTCAAGTTAGTTTATTATTATCAATGCACTTAACACTAGTTTACTATTCCTCCAGTTTGCCTTAGTATGTTGTAACAGATTTGGCCACGTGGAGTGAAATAGTGACTGGTGCTGGATTTATGTGTAATGGTCTACACTCGCTCCCATTTAGGTGATCTAGACTGCTGGTTTGTTTCTCTTGCCAGTGTTGGAAGCAGCCATATTTGGTCAAAGCAACTTCTATGTTATTCCAATGGCAAGATTATTTGGAGGCCAATTTTATTGCCTCAGCCATTTATAACAGTGTCATAGTCTATTTTAAGAAGACCTATTATACCCCTTTTTACAAGATGTAATATAAGTCTCTGGTGTCCCCAGAATGTGTCTGTGAAGTTTCAGGTCAAAATACACCACAGATAATATATTATACCATGTTATAAATGCCTCTTTGTGGGTGGAATCAAAAACACACTGATTTCATGTGTGTCTCTTTAAATGCAAATGAGCTGCTGCTCCCCGCCCCCTTTCCAGATGAGGGCTGTGCCATTACAGCTCGTGCTTCGGATACTACAGCAACAACAAATCAGAACTAATATGACTGACAGCGTAAATACCGGAGTTCTGCAATATATGTTTGAGAATATATATATATATATATATATTATACGATATATCGTATATACCGTGTATATCGTGAATGCAATCAGAGACAATGGTAACTGACAGTGAGCATTTTCGGGTTAGAAATAACGACGTAGCTCTGATCTCTGTGAATTCAATCAGAGACAATAGTAACTTTAGCTGCATTAGCCGTGGAATCAGCTAACAAACACATTCGGAAAGGCGATGTGCAAACATTCACAAAATCTAAAGTTCGATACTTACATCATCACGATATAAAGCTGGAACATGAAGAGTTGGTACTGATCCATACTTGAGAATAATTTTTTAAAATCTTTATATTGACACTAATTCACAAATCAGTCTGGTGTAAAACGCCGGGAGTACATGAAGACTCTTATGTTCACTTTTGTAGCCAACAACAGAACACGTTTGACGCTTACGAAGCTGAGACATTCTTCTTCTCACTGTATCTGCACCAGCGCAGAAAAAAAATGGCGGACTGTGTATAGATCACTCGGGGATCTATGATAATAGGGTGGAGTCCGTCACCAGTCATGGGCAAGTCCTGTTCTAACGTGATGTCACTTTAGAGCAGAAGCTAAAACCATTCATTTTGACACACTGCCGACTCACATTTATGTCCAAACACCACGTAAAAGTGAATTTTGCCTAATAGGTCCCCTTTAAAACACTACTGTGGATTGGCTGTGATTAATTATCATTATCTCTGAGACATGTAACCAAGTCACTATTAGATCCAACAGTGAATAACTGTCATTGAGGAAGCTTGTTGCAGAAGAATATTGTCCAATTGATCAGTCTTGTTGCTGAAATGTTTGTATTTTAAATATTTGTTTTTGCTGAGTTTTGCATTTCTTTCTAAGAGGTCCAGCAAGGCTATATGTTGAGGATTTTTTCTACTGGCCCGGTCAGGCCTGTGCTTCAGATTTTTACTTGCCCTGCCAAAATTTTCACTGGCCACAACACAATTTACAATAGCTGTTTTTACCATCATGGCTTTAAAAAAATAAATCTGTCCGAAGTAAAAAAAAATTCATATACATTACGTTTTTTTGTGAGAATATTTGATTTTGATCCTTCAAAGACAAAGAGAAACAAAACATACCTACAATGAATCAACATTTAACTGCCACTACTACCCCTCCCCAATCAAAAACCCCACCCAACCCCAAACAAACATCCCAGTGGTCATACATAGGCACACACACACACACACACACACACACACACACACACACACACACAGAATAAAAATAATAATATATATATATATGGGTGTCTTTAATACCAAGCATACAGTCTAGAGGGGGTCCAATAGAATCTATGTAAAATCTTGAATTGTATAAGATGCACCCTTGCATCTCTAGATACAGACTTCTCAACAGAATCCCAACCCACACTCCCTCCTCAATACCAAATTAAAATCTTCCTTCCATAATCTCTTGATAGAGGTTAAAGCTCCACCCCCCAGACTCTGATCTAGCAGGGAGTAATACACTGATGCCTCATGACCTTTTCAAAAAGCAGTAATCACCACTCCCAGAGTGTCTTCCCATTTAGGAGGGTGTACAGATCAGTTGGCACTACTGTAAATACCTAAAAAAACTGAGATCTGGGAATCCCAAAATGTTGAGCCAAGGGACCAACACTCCACTCTCATATAGGTCACCAACTTATCAATACATAATTTTGTGTTCAGCCAAATGCTCAAGGCAGCATTCAAATAAATGTCTGAATTAAAAACACTGGACATTTTTGTCCATACCAAGAGCAAATGCGAGATAAGTGGTGTAATTTATCTTCTCTGGTTAGTTTGATAGAAAGTATTTGCAATGGTGAAATAGGGAAAGGACTTCCTGTTCAATAAAATTTTGGGTAGGCCAAACCCACTTTTGTCAATCGGCCTATGTCATTTGTTGAAATGGAGTCTGGGAAGTTTACCATTCCAAATAAAGGATTTCACTATGCTATCAAATTGCTTGAAATAAGAGAGGGGGACATCTATAGGGAGTGAATGTAGCAGGTAGTTGAATTTTGGAATACAGTTAATTTTAATAACATTTACCTTACCAATCATCGACAAATGTAATGAAGCCCACTCACTCAAACCTTTTTATTATAGGGTCAAAATGAACTCTAACCAAATCAAACAAATTTGCTGGGAATAAAATACACAAATACTTAATGCCCTGTTTGGGCCAGTGGACGGCGCCCAGCTTGAAGGCCAATACTGGACAGTATGACATCAGAGCCAAAGCTTCGGATTTAGACCAATTGACTTTGTATCCTGAGAACTTGGAAAAGGAATGAATAATTCTGTGGAGGCAAGGGATATATCTAGTATGGTCAGAGACAAATAATAAAATATCATCTGCGTAAGCAGAAGCTTATGAGCCACACCTCTTGCCATCATCCTCTTTTTTTTATCGCAGCTGATAATGGTTCAGGGCAAGACGGAACAATTGCCCCCATTCAGACAAAAATTATCTGAAATTAATAAAACATTTTGTACTGCTGCTACATGTTGTCTATGAAGTAATTTAATCCAACCTATAAATGTACTCCTGAGCCCATACATTTCCAAAATCTTAAAAAGATAATCCCATTCTACTATATCAAATGCCTTTTTGGCGTCAAGTGAGATGGCAGCGACTGGAGACTGATCATTCATTACTGACCACATGATATTGATGAAACGCCTAATGTTATCAGAAGAGCTGTGGCCCTGAATAAACCCCACCTGATCTATATGTATAAGAGATTTCATAACTTTACGTAATCGGTGAGCCAAATTTTTTTTACATCTAGCTGGATCAGGGAAATTGGACGGGAACTTTCACACTCGCTTGGATCTTTGTCCTTTTTAAGAATCTGAACCTTTTTTAAGACTGAAGAGCCAATATGGTTGCGTAGGAGACCTGACTGGAGTCACTCAGCATGCCCTGAATTCGAACTTTCGACTCCGGGGATGGTAGTCAGCGTCTTTACTCACTGAGCTACCCAGTCCTTCTGCTATCTGAGAATGTTAAATATTAAAAATAGGGCTGCAACTAATGTTCATTTTGATAATCGATTAATCTAACGATTATTAGAACGATTATTCGACTATGCTGCGATTATTGCAACAAGCAATAATTAGCTCTTAACCGATTATTTTGCTTGTTTAAGCGTGCTTACTAACAATAAAGAGGAAAAAAATCGTCTTTTAAAAATACCTCTAAATGACATTCACTGAATTAAAGGGGGGAAAATACTTTTTATTAAGTTTAATTCAGTAAAGAAATTCACTGTAAAAAATACTATTGTTATCAAGTGTTTTTGTCTTGTTTTCCATTTAAAATTGTCTAAAAAAAATGCGTTTAATTGAGAAGCAACATATAAGATATTTAGACTTAAAGAAAATGTACATTGCTTCAATAAGTCATGAGCCATCACGTTATAATCTAGCTGCAGCAAGTGTGCGCTCGAGGGACAAGCGTCCCCGAGACAGAGTGTGTATCAGCCAGTTTCAATCTCTCCCCCTTTGATCAGGACATTCACGCAACTCATAGAAGCACAGAGGCACTGACCGCACAGAGAAATGCCAGTTTCAGAGTTTAGAGTTATTTACATGATCCGCTTCCGTATTATTTCAACTTTAATAAAGCTATAACGCATTAAAACTGCATTTAAGATGTAACACCGGGGTGTTTCCTTTAAAGAGCTCCGACTCAACTTATTCCACAAACGAGAGTGCTTCTGTATTTACTTACTTGGTATTTTTGAATAATTTCTCCTGAAGCTATTTGGAAAGTATAGAGCGCATCTGTGTAATTCTTCCTCTCCTCAGTCAGAACTGCATCATTAGAGTTTAATGTGATCTCATGTTACATTAAATGAGATCAAAAGACTATTCGACAACAAACATTTTTGTCTACATTTTTTTTTTTTTTATTGTCGATAATGTCGACTAATTGTTTAAGCCCTGTTATACAGTTGTGGTGAGAGAGCCAATTTATTATATAATATTAGAAAATCAGCATAATATAATGATTTCTGAAGGATCATGTGACACTGAAGACTGCAGTAATGATGCTGAAATTATGCTTTGATCACAAATTGCATTTTACAATATATTCAAATAGAAAACTGTTCTTTTAAATTGTAAAAAGAGTTCACAATATCAATGCTTTCACAGAATTTTGGATCAAATAAATGCAGTCTTGGTGAGCAGAATAGACTTAACGGTAGTGTAGGTCTAAATTTCTTTATGTAAAGAATGTATAGTCAGATATCTTCTTTTTACTTAAAACTTGATTTTGATCATCAAGTCTCCTTACATTCATTCTCTTTGTCACATTCCTCATTGATGGGTCCAGGGGAGGTGTCTTTGTCTCCTCAGGTGTGAATTACAATCATAATTCATGATCATTCACGCCTCCTCGCATATGACCTTTTTAACACTAAAATTGTCTTACAAAAGTATTTTGTATATTGTTTTGTATGAATGAGTGATCAGGATGATTTTCACATCATTATGTAGCAAAAACTCTAGGCTACAAGACCCAGTTCTCAAAAGTCTTGTGGACAAATGTTTAGTATGTGTTATATGGCCTTCTTTCAATGACTTAAAAATTGTGTTTTTTCAAAAACCACGCATAAAGGTTATTTTCTCAAAAATACAAACATGTACACACATGTTGCTCACATATTATTGTAGCCCAGTTTGTGCTGAATACAGTGTTATCAGACTTTAGCCATTAATGTGTTTTAAGCAACTGAAAAAAGCACAAATGTCAAGTCATGTCAAAACTTCTCCAGGGCCCAAAACACCCTCCGACCCCAGAGGGTTAAATTCTGGATACTATGCATGAACAATGGTAAATTGTCATAAAGGCCACTACAAAGCAGAATTGAATAACAAAAGCTTTAAAGCGTGGACACTCATGAATTAAGGATGAAGCGGTGATGCAGCCAGTAGAGAGCATCCTGACTGGCTGCATCACCGCCTGGTACGGCAATAGCACCGCCCACAACCGCAAAGAACTGCAAAGGGTGGTGCGAACTGCCAGAAACATCATCGGAGGTGAGCTTCCCTCCCTCCAGGACATATATAACAGGCGGTGTGTGAAAAAAGCTCGGAGGATCATCAGAGACTCCAGCCACCTGAGCGATGGGCTGCTCTCACTGCTTCCATCAGGCAGGCGGTATCGCAGCATCAGGACCCGCACCAGCCGACTACATGACAGCTTCTTCCCCCAAGCAATAAGACTTTTGAACACATGATCTCTCACGATCAACAATCAGCACTGCACTTTATTAATCTTCATCTTATTATCTCACACTGGACTGTCAAATATATTCTCCCCAATTCAACTAGTGTATATATATTTTTATATACCCTTATCTAGTGTATGTGTATTCTATATTGTGTGTATTGTTTACTGTACATTGTATAATAGTACTATGTTGTGTAATTATGTGTACATTTGATATGTAAACTGTGTTGTGTAAATATGTTGTTTATTGTAATTGGTATATGTCTCATCACTCTCATGACTGCTATGTTACTCGGAACTGCACACAAGACTTTCACCAACTGTTGCTCTTGTGTACAAAGTAGTGTGACAATAAAGGGATTTGATTTGATTTTGACTTGATTTGAAGTTATTACTTTTTCTCCTTTTGTAAATAATTTTTGTTTTAATGAATTTTAATTGAAAAATGTTACACTCAGTAACTCTTTGTTCATGTTATCATGGACGTTCAGTGACACCTAGTGTTGCGGATGCAGCACCATTAAAAATCAGAAGTTTTCAGTTACAGATGCATTGTAGAAATTCACTATTCACAATCAACCTTGATTAATTTAATCCAGCAGTGAAAGTGTCCATTAACAAGACGGTTACTGAGATTATGTTAGTAGTATTCAGTATTCACTGGCCATGTGATTCTAAAATGGCAGCCCCCATGAGGTCGCACATGCCCCATGTTGAATAAAACAGCTTTTATAAGGTTACTGATATGACTACATTCCTTATCTCATGTGAGTGGTCATGATTTTATACATATGTTTCAAAATTATAATTCATTTCTTCAGGAGTAAAACTTTTTAAAGGGGAAAAAAATTACTGAGTGCACCTTTAAATAATTAAGTCTGTTAAAAGGAAAACACTTGATTGTTTTGGATAATATTAATATGTAATGGAGTTAATATAGCCCTAGATAATTGTTAATTAAATGTAGCTGTTTTTCTGTAGTTAATGAGTAAATTTTGCTGCCCAACTCAAAATCAATGCTTTATTTTCAAATGTGCATTTCTATGTGACAAACATTCAGTATTAATATTGTTAACTGCATTTGTGATTAAAAAATTATTTCAATATTATTATTGGTTTCTGTCCTTTAATTTTTATAATTAATTTTGATGTATAGAATATATTGCATTTGTAGGTGTAATTTTGGTAAAAGTCTTGACACCTCACCGTGGGCCTCACTAATTTTCAAACCCTGGCTAAGGCCCTGAATGCCACTAATAACAGATTTAACTGTTTAACCTTAAATAACGGCACGCCGTCTTAACACATTAGCTTAATAATTAGTGATCTGTGTTTCAGCAAAATGCTAGAGACAGTAAACATATAAATGATTTCTCACTGCCCTTGTGGTTTGTGGTTGCCATTATGTCAGAACTATCAGCAACAGAACTATTAATAACCAATTCAATACAAATAAATGTTAGAAATTCACAATGAATGTAATTTTAAAGTAATTTTGGTAATACTTAATAAAAAGGTTTAATTTCTTTAACATTAGTTAATGCATTAGGTATCATATAACTGCAGCATATAACTTGCAAAAGTGTGGTAAATGGCACTTTAATAAAAAAATTAGATAGCATAGCAATTAAATGTTATATGTGGAATTCTATTCTCATTATTATAAATACAATTTCATGGCATGATACAAGTTGACAGAATGTTATTTTGTTTACATTTTTAAAAAGCTAAAAAAAAAACATTCTCACATACAGTACTATAGCTTGTGAAGTTATGTACTGTATATGAATGCTACATGTGAAGATGCCCCTTTCCCGGATTGCTTAATATCTTCTTCAGTTGCATTACGCTTAAATGCTGTCAACATTCTGGCGAGTAAACACTAAAATTTGCAAGTCAATTTTCTCCAACATGTCCATAGAGGGCTGCATGTTTGAGTTAAACAGAAGTCTAGTTTGTTTTCTGTGATAATGTCCAATATAAGAAGAGCCTTGTTATTTACAGAGTATGCTTTAAATAACGCTGTTTTAACCACTCTGAATAGACGGGGAAGACTGTAAGTGAGGATGCGATGATAAGTTGTTAAGGGTCAGCACCAGTTCGAAACAGTATTTCAAATTTCCAGCAAAATAAAGGGACAAACACGGGTCTCACCAGTCACCACTTATCGTGAACTGCGTATTGAGCTAACGTTTCAGCTAAAGTAGGAATTATTTATGCCATTAAACGTAGATGCTTAGATGCTAAAGAAATGTAGCCTTGCCTCAACAGAACATCAGGAGAGCACCTGGTTGATGATTAGTGTTGCACGGTATAACGGTACTAACGAAATATCGCAATAACAAAAAACGTAATGGTGTGATATTATCTTGTTGTTAATTTCGCTAGCATATTACAGTATGCTGCCATTAGCCAAATGTAATGTAATGTGAGAGTTTTGAGATGAAATCAAATACCATTTGAAAATAGTAATAAAAAAGCCTCTATTTGGCCAAGTGTTATCATTAAACAGTAGAAGGTTGTCAATAAATGTAATAATATACTGTCACATGCACTGCGCGCCAAAGGATGAATAAGAGGCTCCGCTCAGCCCTGTCATCTCCTCCTTACATGCAACACGCACAAATAAACACACAAGGCGTGCGCGTGCACATGAACACACACACACACACACACACACACACACACACACACAAACGTAACACACACTACTAATGCTTCCATAGTATCCATCTGCAGAGCCACAGATCAGTGTATTCAGTGAATAAGTGGCTGTGAACTCTCAAATGAACTAGGAAGCTTGATATAACGAACCCTTCACAAACAAGATGAACTTCAAATATCTTTCAAAATAAAAGTTCAGCTGAAATGAGAGCTTTATTTAACTGGATGCATGAAATTCAAAACATTATGACAGAAAAATATTACTGTTGTATAAAAGTGTAATATTCAAACCAGTCGCAATAATACTCATAGTAAGAATAATATAATATTAATAATATCATAAGCAAGTGTACTGAATATCAGAATGTTGTGATTCTGCCATGGCAGCCATTTTCCTCAGGTAATCAGATCATTTAATGTTTTCATTAATACTGTAAAGCTCTGTTGTGGATCTTTTTTTATGTTTTGTTTTTTTTTTACCAAAAATCATACATACCACAGTTAGTTCCGGTCTTTCAATCTGTTTGGATGAGAGACATTCCATGAGCACTGATGGTCTGACACCATCAGCACTCGGACGCTTCACTGTGTGTGTGTGTGTGTGTGTGTGTATCACTCCGCTAGTGTTCATGATGTTCTAAAAAAAAGTGTAAGAGCAGTGCAGATCTGTTAGGAGTTACAGTCTTTATTTTGAAATTACATATGTTAGCCAGCAGGTGGTGGCAAAAGATAATTTTTGTGTGTAATATGAGCCAGTTGGTGATGTAAAGTGAATCCTTTAGTCATTGTTTACATAGAACAGCACTTTGTGATCGCTCGTATTACTAATACATTACCAAAGCTTGGAAATAGCTTTAAACAGCTTTAAATGAACAACTTCAGGATTAAGGCTCATCACAGCTGAGAGAGACAACTGATTTATTACAGAACTAAAGGTGCTTACCTTTTTATCTGACTTTCCACATTGGATACATACTGTTTAAAATGGCAGAGGAAATCACTGTTTCTATAGTGAATTACTCTTGCGTACCGGCTATCGAAAGTAAGGGAGTAATACCCCCACTTGGACATCTATTTTCCACTGAGAAAGCTTACAGCATCTCTGCTTGGGTGTGGCAACAGGTGATCACACACGCGGGCTCGCTCTCTCGCTCTCTCGCTCTCTCACACACACACACACACACACACACACACACACACACACACACACACACACACACACACACACACACACACACATCCAGTCTATCCTTGTTCATCCAATGAGTTGTTATAAACAACACAAGCTGTGATATTATTTCTGAAGTGACATTTTTTTAATTACTAATGAAGGCTTGGACGCATCATATGTTTTGAATGGTAGATTCAAATGCGTTTTTATGACATTACTCGGTCTTTCCTTATTAAGCATCATTGTGAATATCCAAAATATTTGGCCATTTAATTTCCTAATAATTTGTTTACTGTCTCTCCGTGTCTCACAACTCAAACAATCAACTAAAGTGTAATGTGTTTCCTTCAGCACTTTTCAGCAGTAGAGCTGAATCTGTAGCACCACAGCATGGCAAAATAAAGTTGCTTTTGAGTGGAGAGCTTCAGCTCACAGTCTGAATTAAACATGATGAAATAAAAAGATCATGCACTGTGAAAGAATGCAAAGACATTGTGCTTTTCTGATTCCACTTAAAAACAAACACACAGCGTGACTAGTGTAGTCCAATTCATGAACAAATGACTCAGCTATGCTTATGAGCAGCTCCTTTTAATGAGTCTTTCTTTAAAAATACTAACAAACTCACAAGTTAACAATTGGTTTTGAATAAGTCTGACAATCTGGACAAAAACTGAATGAACTCACTGAATCAGTCAGAGTGGTTTCTGAATTAACATCTGACTCACTTACTGAACCGCAAGTCTTTTAGTCACCTCTTATTTTAAATGGAACTACATATGGTTTTATATATTCTACTTAAGATCCTACTTAAGGATGTGCACTTAATGATGGTGAAACTTAAATCAGTATCATTCTTACTGGTTATTCATATGACAGTGTGTTGTTAAAGAAAATACTTAATTTTCTATACCTGCAATAAAATTGTTTAACCATATAAAAAAAATAAAGTGACTCTTTCACTTCAAATACAGAAATCTGAAGGAAACACATGAACTCTGTTTTTAAGAGAATTGATTGAGATGCATTGAGAATAGTTTTGAAATCGGAAAATTCCAACCCCTAGTCTTTGATGTAAACGTCAATAGAAAAAAATTAAATTAGAGTTGGTAAGTTCAAGTGATTTCCTTGAATCACGTCAAATAGCCTAAGTGAATTGGTTTAGAACTCTGATTAAACAGTTTGTTAGCAGTATCGCTAAAATTGTTCACATCTCAGTATAGCTTTGTTTATGAATTAAAATGTTTAGTAAAATATACATAGATAAATAATTGGCAAAATTAGCGCCTAACTACCTCTCCACTGTAAAGGTATGCTTTTTAATATCACACACTTGAAAATGAAAAATAAATACTCAATACTAGAAGAAAAGCTACAATGTGCTTTATTAGAATACTAACATTAGCCCAAGACTAAATTACATAATTTTTATAGCTTACTTTTGAAACATATCAGCAGCATTCTCTGGGTTTAATCTATTCATTAAATTGATAGATGCAAAAAACAACAACATTAAATTAAAAATATAAATTACCAAAGAAATTTATTTTATAAATAACCAAAAAAAAAAAATGTTTTAATTATTATTTGGCCTATCAATTATTGCCTTATTATTGCTAATTATTTTAAATTATTACACTTCTTTTAATTAACCTTGCCCTATAATTCTGTGAACAAAATTTTTTATTTTTTTTCAGAATTAACTTTTTTTAATCAAAACTAGATAAGACTGTCAAAACTATATGTTTAATGCAGTTCTCTTTTAGAAATACTAGCGTTTTTATCTTCCTCTATTCGCATTTGCTGAGCTTCTTCATCTGCAAATGTATAACGCATAAAATAGCCTACGACACTAAAATAAATTCAGATGGCGATCAATTAAAGTCAAACCATGCAATATTAACATGTTGATTAGATCAGTTGGAGTTTTACATCATTAAAAGATCAATTCTATTAATGCGGGGCATAATAGCCTACAGTTAAGATTGATGCATTAGATTAGAATGATTTATTTATTATTTAAAATATTTAATAGGGGATACAGTATGTATTACTGACCTTTAGAATTTCTCTCCACATGTGAACAGATTATCAGTATTTTTTGGACACGTCTTTTAGGATTTCACAACAAACATTTGATTGTGGCAGTGACCTCCCCACTCACGTTCTCCTCGCCATCCTATCGTAGATTTTCACTCTATGCCAGTTGACATAAGAATAAGATTAAGATTATTCAATTAAATTGAATCTTAATTTTCACTATATGTCAGTTGACGTAAGAGTAAAGAGAAGAGACACAAGCATGTAGTTATGTCAAGCTTTACCGCAAGCAACAACTCAATAATAGGGTGTGAAAACAGACAGTAACCTTCACTCTGGAGGTCGAACATTATCCAGTGCTGCTAGATTTTAAATTAGTATTTGTTTTTATCACATTCTTTCTGGTCATATCAGAAATTCCATCTTTCCTTCATGCCAATAGTGTTTAACAAAGCTTAACACATGGTGAATTATTGCATTAAGGTCTGTTAACAGGTGCTTTGCCCGTCATAGAGCAATAGTGGAGCGCTCTTTTTTTTTTTTTTTTTTTTTTTTTTTTTTTTTTTTTTACTTGTATTTAAACATTTTGAATCTTTGCAACAATGACTGTTTTCACTAATTGAAAAAAAAAATCACCTTATTTTAATTTATTTTAGAGCAAATAAGTAAAAAAATAATTATATTGCATATCATAAAGGCAAAAAAGCCAAGTCCTAGTGCATCAGATGCTAGTCCTCAAGCAGTTCAGAAATGTTTTGTTTTTAATTGAAAAACAGACTCTGTATGGATTTGTGTAATTTATTGCTAAATGTGCTGAAATGCTCTAGCAGCTTAAACATCAAAGATCAGACCATAAAAGACATGAGGCATTGTTGAATAATGATCTAACACAGACCTCATGAACTCACCAGCCTCAATTTGCAATCCTTTTCAATTGATTCCATGCTTTGTGTGTGACATGTGTTTGTGTTGCATTCTTGTGGACCATGCTGCATTTATTTTCATCACTGTGTTGCCAGTGTTCGTCCCCTTAGCTGTTTGTGCATTGTGGTTTTTCCCAAGTATTCCATGCTTATCATATAACAAATGTGGCAGGAGTTTGGTAGGAGATGTTGTTGGCAGAGTTGAGGTTACGTGAGGATACTGAGTGAGATGCATCATGGGTTATTCTGAAAGGGACTGTCCACTCTGGGTGTGGAATTCATGATGTAGAAATGCTTCCAGGAAGGGAAAAAAAATTAAACGAAGTGGATCATGGGAAACTCCCATTTCTCGTGTTTCATTGAAGTCTTTGGATGTGTGAAATGTACCAGTCCACTAGTGATATTTGTAAACATTACCAATGGTCAAGCTTATAGATAAATGAGAAGATTTCAGATTGGACAGAGCTCTCCAGAAATGTGTCATTAGAGATTTGTACATTTCTAATTTACTGCTAATGAACCTCACTAATGAACAAATGTGGTATCGATATAGAGCAATTAAATTTGGGAAAAAATAAATTAACCATAATCAAAATTATGAAAATGAGAAGGCTTTTGTTGCAGCCACAATTTAAATACAGAGTTTTGTAAATGTAATTTATTGTAATTATTTGATATGTATGTATGTATGTATGTATGTATGTATGTATATCAAATAATTATTTAGAGAAATATTGTGATTGTGATTTGAACTGAGAAAAACTAGAAAAGATAGTAATGGTTCCTTTTGATGGATACTGTTTCAGAATCGGGTCCGATACTGTGCTCATGTACTTGTACTCGTAAAAATGCTCATACTGCAAAGTGAATGTGTAAAGCCAGCTGCTCATACATAAAAACACTATTAAACACATCATCATCTTGTGCGTAGTAGATGACAAAGTGCAAAGCCCTCATTCACATTACAGTGTGCAGCAAATACAGAATACATTTTTATTTAATTAAATCACAGCTTTTGCAGTTTAATAATGACATTGGGTTATGTAGCAACCTGCTTTTCCAGAAGTGTGAAGCTGTCATCTAAAATGTGCAGTACAAACTAAAAGGGTGTCACTACATTTTCTGGCAAATAAAAGTTCCATTTAATTGAAAAAAAATAAATAAAAAAAATAGTAATGATCACTAAAAATCACTAATGCATAGTTATCTTGTATTCAATATAATAATAATAATAAATAAATAATAATTGCATTATATTTAGGCAATATCTCACTTGTGTGATGCTCTGTTGTGCTGCACTTTATTTGACAAAAAAAAAACCCTCCAAAGTTTTATTTTGGATTGTGCTGTCAGGTTATGTATAAAAGCACGTCTTTTGATGAAAATCATGTAATATTAGGCAACTAACGATTATTTTGATAATCGATTAATCTAACGATTGATTGAACGACTATTTTACTATTCATAACGATTAATCAATCAGATATTTAGACTTGCTTTAAGAGAATGTATCTTAAATAGACAGTAAGTGTATTTTGTAAATAAGTGTATTTTTTACTTGCGAGTGCAGTAAAGATAAAATATACTTATATTCAAGATCTATTCTCTAAAAGCAAGTATCTTATATGCCGCTTCTCAGTTGAACGCGTCTTTTTTTAAAGGACTTTTAGATATTTTAAAATATTTGTATTTTTAATATTATATTCAACATTCTCAGATAATATTTTTTCTTCTGCAGGATAGCTGCTAAATAAAATGTACATTGTTTTAAAGGAGTTTTTGATATTTTTATTGGAAAACAAGCCAAAACAAAAACAAATCACAAATATATTTTGTTGCAGTGTATATTGGGGAGAAGACTCTCTCACCTTTCTGTTCACTTCAATCCATCTTTAACTTACAAAAAAACAAACTCTTATTAATAAAGCTGCGTATTGCCAATGTTCTTCATGATAAGAAATGCACAGTGACGTATATTATGATTCAATAAGTCACGAGCCATCACGTTATAATCTAGCTGCAGCAAGTGTGCGCTCGAAGGATGAGCGTCCCCGCGACAGAGTGTGTATCAGCCAGTTTCAATCTCTCCCCCTTTGATCAGGACATTCACGCAACTCATAGAAGCACAGAGGCACTGACCGCACAGAGAAATGCCAGTTTCAGAGTTTAGAGTTATTTACATGATCCGCTTCCGTATTATTTCAACTTTAATAAAGCTATAATGCATTAAAACTGCATTTAAGATGTAACACCGGGGTGTTTCCTTTAAAGATGCTCGGCATGCAGGTTTTGCTCCAGCTCCACTTATTCCACAACAAGAGTGCTTCTGTATTTACTTATTTATTATTTTTGCACTATAATTCCCTCATACTTTGCGATCTACATCAGCTGAAGCTGTTTGGAAAGTATAGAGTGCATCTGTGATTCGGCCATAGGTACAAGGGTAAAGGCAGAGTTTAATATCAAGTGTGATATTGCTTTTATACAACTCTTCAATGAACAAGTAAATAAGTAAGTAGGGAAAAATAAGAACTGACCCAAAAAACACTCTTGTATGTAGAAACTACTTACGCCACAGGATCTGCTATTGCTATTTCGAAAGATCTGCCCAAGCCTCCTACATAACTAATTTAAAAACCACACTTTATAACTAGTAATGACCGATTGGGCTGCTTCTAACAAGTGACTGGAGAAACAAGGATGTGTGTTTTAGTATGAGAGAGTGAGAGTGCTGCGACATGTGCTTTCGGAGTTATCCTACAATTATTTCACTCACGTTCAAGTGTTTTGTTGTTGGAGAGAAGACATGGAGGACATGAAGACGCCAGTTTCGTTCTTGTATATTGGTGATGCAAACAGTAAAGCGTCCCTGTGCTGATGTTGTGAGCTATCAGCACTCTTGGAATATCTCTTGTCCAATCAGATTTGAAGACCGGAACTAAATGTTGTAGAATATAAAATAACAATATGTTTCTGTAATAAAATCTTAACTTGCATGGGTCATTGCTATTCTATATCATTGAGCTTTTGTTTTGGTGAACAAATGCAAGAAGTTTCTGTGAGCTTCTGTGTGTAACTTAATTCACATGCAGTGCTGGGTATGTTAGGCCTACTTCTGAATTATAATATGGCACTGATTGCAAATTACATGATTAAAATTGAAGTCAGTAACATAACCTCTGGAATTACATTTTAATCTAATCTAACTGCTTTTGGATTCTTTATGGATTGCTTCTGGCCAAGGCTAATTCTTGTTTATTTGATGTCACTTGCATTTGAGTTGGATAAGTTTGTACCATTTTGACATAATTTTGCTTCAATGCATTAAAGAAAACTTACTTAATGGATCAAAATAATGAGAATATATATGATTTTTTTTTTTGGTTTTACTTGCTATTTATCTGTTTCTGAGTGAAAAAAATACACGTAAAATACACTGATCAGCCACAAAAAAAACATTTAAATGTGTTTCAATTCCAGTCCCCCACTCTCCATTCAAAAACATTGGAATACTTACTAAACCTATATCATTATATATATATTCCCCTAGGAGAAGTTGCGGCGCGAACACATCGTGACGCTCAGTGTCTCTCCAGATTCTGCAAATTAATGGTAATATGCTTGTTTATCTCAAGTATTTTCAGCAAAAACAGTTTAGCGTACATATCGTACACCCGACACGAACTCTTGGACATCGGTTCCTGCAATTCTGAAATCGTTATTAGCATACTTCCAGAGATCGCTAAACCAACGGGACCTCAGAACATCCCCACACCGACTGGAGGGCTCTTCAGACGGACATGCAAACAACGGCACAGGGGGTCACGTGCTGGAATTCGAGCAAGGCTAAAGTGAACTCAACATTGACTCGCTCTTCCAAGCCTTTTCCTCGCCAATGTTCGCTCGCTGGTGAACAAAATGGATGAACTGCGACTGCGGATCACCACACACAGAATGATTATGGATTGCAACATCATGATTTTCACAGAAACTTGGCTTAACAGTGGAATACCCAACAGCGCTATCGAGCTAGCTGGACGCTGCCTCCTCCATGCGGACAGAATAGCTGATGACTGCGGTAAGACCCAAGGTGGGGGTTTGTGCATTTATGTTAACAAAACGTGGTGCATGGACACTACCATCACCGAGAGTCACTGCTCAGCTAACCTTGAGTATCTCATGGTTAAGTGTAGACCTTTCTATTTGCCCAGAGTGTATACATCAACTGTAGTAACTGCAGCCTACATACCACTGGATGCTAATGCTAATATTGCCATGAAAGAACTGCATTCTGCTATCAGTAAACAACAAACTCTGCACCACGAGGCAGCCTACATTGTCGCGGGTGACTTCAACCACTTGAATTTAAAGACTGTATTGCCTAAATTCCATCAAAATGTATCATGCCCCACAAGAGGAGGAAATATTTTAGACCAAGTCTACACAAATATAGCTGATGCATACAAAGCTGCTCCCCTCCCCCATCTAGGACACTCAGATCACCTCTCTTTGTTTGTACTGCCCAAGTATTTAGCACTCATCAAACGTGTGGAACCAACAGTAAGGACAGTCAAAGTGTGGCCAGAGGGAGCTGACTCAGCACTTCAGCAGCGTTTTGGAAACACTGACTGGAGAATGTTCGCAACTCAGACCACCCATGACTCCCACACGACATTGATTCATATGCCTCCTCTGTTCTGGACTGTATCAACTCAAACATCAACAGTGTCACCACCCTCAAACGGATTACCACTTTCCCTAATCAGAAGCCATGGATGAACATTGAGGTAAAACTCCGGCTGAAAGCAGGAGACATTGCATTCAGATCAGGTATTGCTCAAGCCTATAGCTCATCCAGGGCTAACCTGAATAGGGGCATCAAAAAGGCCAAGCATAACCACAAGCTAAGGATCGAGGATCACTTCAAGAACAACTCTGACCCCCGACGCATGTGGCAAGGCATCCAGGCCATCACAGACTACAAAGCAACTAACTAGATCCCCCCTGTCACCGACACCTCCTTGCCTGATGAGCTGAACCACTTCTATGGCCGCTTCGATAGGGACAACAAGGAAGTGGCCATCAAGGCTGTGGTCTCTGCAGTTCACCAGCCCCTCACACTCTCCACCACCGATGTGTGTGTGTGGTACTGAGCAGGATTAATGCACGCAAGGCTGCTGGTACTGATGGTATCCCCGGTGCATACTCAGGGCCTGTGCTGTGCAGCTGACTGAGGTTTGGACTGACATATTTAATCTGTCACTAGCCCAATCAGCTGTCCCCGCGTGCTTTAAAACCACCTCCATCGTGCCGGTGCCAAAATACTCCAATGCAACAAGCCTTAATGACTACCGTCCAGTTGCACTCACCCCCATCATTATGAAGTGCTTCGAGAGGCTGGTCCTGGCCCATCTTGAGACCTGCTTACCACCCTCACTGGATCCCTTCCAATTCGCCTACCGTCAGAACAGGAGCACAGAGGATGCCATCTCTACGGCACTTCACTCTGCCCTGTTCCACATTGACAGCAGAAACACCTATGTGAGAATGCTGTTCATTGACTTTAGTTCAGCATTCAACACCATCATCCCCTCCAAACTGATCACCAAACTCGGTGAACTGGGCATCAATTCCTCCCTCTGTAACTGGATTCTGGACTTCCTAACCAACAGACCTCAGTCTGTTAGGTTAGTTAATCACACCTCCTCAACCATCACCCTGAACACCGGCGTACCACAGGGATGTGTGCTGAGCCCTCTCCTTTACTCCCTCTTCACCTACGACTGCACACCTGTACATGGCTCTAACACCATTGTCAAGTTTGCAGACACTACGGTGATTGGTCTCATCAGCAACAACGATGAGACGGCCTTCAGGGAGGAGGTCCAGCACCTATCATCGTGGTGCACTGACAGCAACCTGGCTCTCAACACTAAGAAGACCAAAGAGCTCATTGTGGACTTCAGGAAGTCTAAAGCTGGCACACACACACCCATTCTCATCAACAGGACTGTGTCACCAGCTTCAAGTTTCTGGGTGTCCATATCTCTGAGGACCTCTCTTGGACCCTCAACACCTCTACCCTGTTCAAGAAGGCTCACCAGCATCTCTTCTTTCTGAGGAGACTCAAGAAGGTCCACCTTTCTCCTCAGATCCTGGTGAACTTCTACCGCTGCACCATCGAGAGCATCCTCACCAATTGTGTCACAGTTTCGTATAGCAACTGCTCTGCCCATGACCGGAAAGCACTGCAGAGGGTGGTGAAAACTGCCCAACGCATCACCGGTTCCTCACTCCCCTCCATCGAGGCCATCCAGGGCAAACGATGCTTGCGTAAGGCGTGCAGCATCATCAAAGACTGTTCCCATCCCAACCACGAACTGTTCACCCCACTTCCCTCTGGGAGGCGTTTCAGGTCTCTCCACACCCGAACCAGCAGGTTCAGAGGAAGCTTCTTTCCTGCAACTGTTAACCTACTTACTGAACTCTAGCTCTGCATCCCGGTAACAACTGGAACCCCCCCCCCCAGACAATTTGCACTACCCTATCCCACCCACTCTGTCCTATTTATTTATTTAAAAATGTACATACTGTAATTACACCTATACATAGCCATTTTCTACTGCTATTCCAACTATTCATCCTGCACATACACTTATTATAACTGCTCTTATTATGTTACCACACTGCACATAGCTGTACATACTGTACATATCTGTCTATATGGTTCATACAGAATATCCATATTTACTGTTTCTTATTATATATTCTGCTAATACACTGCATATATCTATATTATTCTTACCACTATTTTAATGTCTCTGCTACTACATTGCACATATCTGTACATGTTGTTCATACACTGTTTATATTACATAGCCATATTTATATATTCTGCTCTTATAACACTGCAATATATTTCTTGTCCTGCCTTTGCACCACCTGTCTACACTTGAATATCACATTGCACCTTTCTACTTTTTTGCACTTCTGGTTGGATGCAAACTGCATTTCGTTGCCTTTGTACTTGTACTCTGCACAGTGACAATAAAGTTGAATCTAATCTAATCTAATCATCTGTAGGCTGATTTAGAATGAAACATATTTAATATTTAAAAAGAAGCAATACAGGGATCAATAAATTATGAACAATATACTGACATTGCCTGATTAATATGTAATCATGTATCCAAAAAAAAGTAACTGTAAACTTGAATCTAACTTGACCTGTTTCACACATTAATTGAATTCCATTAATTCAGCAAGTTGCTATGTTGCCTTTATTTTATTTTCTCTTTTTCTCACCCATTTTCTCCCCAATTTGGAATTCCCAATGTGCTCTAATTCCTTGTGGTGACGGAGGACAAATCTCAGTTGCCTCTGTGTCTGAAACCATCAATCCTTGCATCTTATCACGTGGCTTGTTGAGCGCGTTACCACGAGACATAGCACGTGTGGAGGCCCACACTATTCTCTGTGGCATCCATGCACAACTCACCACGTGCCCCACCGAGAGCAAGAACCACACATTATAGCGACCATGAGGAGGTTACCCCATGTGATTCTACCCTCCCTAGCAACCCTTTCACACTACTCCATGTTCCTTCATTGTTCTCATATCATGTGAAAATTATGTACTGTGTTATAAATAGCACCCACTGCTATATCAAGGTATACTGTAGAGCAAAATCTACACATTGAATGTACTAAAAGTATGCAAATGTAGATTCACATGGTATATACCATCATTCCGCCCAGCCTTAGCTGTACTGTGATCATAATTGGTCACATGTGCGGGTCAGTGAGTCATTTTAAACTCCAGTCTGTGAAGTGACCCCCACAGGAAGAGCCACTGAACTTCCCGAAGATTCTTCCGCTCTCGGATTTATGCTGTACAGGCTCACTCATTTCTGGTCGAGCAGGAAGCTAAACAATCACAATCACTTTAACAATCAGACAGATTGAATTAAAAGAGACCTGACTATCATCTACTGCAACAACAAAGAGCTTTTCAGCGTAAAGATTGACATCGGTCAGAAATCTAGGGGTAACCATCGTTAACAAGCTAAATTTCACAGACCACATGTCTAAGACTGCAAGATCATGTAGATTTACACTCTACAATATCAGGAAAATAAGACCTTTCCTCTCTGAACATGCCACACAACTGCTTGTTCAGTCACTTGTCATAACTAGACTGGACTACTGTAACTCTCTCATTGCAGGCCTTCCTGCATGTGCAATTAGACCTCTGCAAATGATCCAGAATGCAGCAGCACGTCTGGTCTTTAATGAACCAAAGAGAGCGCATGTTACACCACTCTTTGTCTCTCTCCACTGGCTGCCGGTTGATGCACATATTAAATTCAAGGCTCTAATGCTGGCATACAAAACAGTCACTGGGTCTGCTCCAGCATACCTAAAATCATTTATGCAGATCTACACTCCTGCCAGAAGCCTGCGGTCGGCTAAGGAACGTCGCCTTGTTGTACCAACACAAAGATGAATCGCTTATGTTTTCCTCTTTTGTAAGTCGCTTTGGATAAAAGCATCTGCCAAATTAATAAATGTAAATGTGTTCAGGAGATCTGGGATTTAAACATTTGTAAATTAAATATAAAATTGATGCATTGATTCAACAAGGTGCTGAAAGCAATGTTGGCCCATATTGATAGGATAGCATCTTGCAGTTGATGGAGATTTGTGGGATGCACATCCAGGGCACGAAGCTCCCGTTCCACCACATCCCAAAGATGCTCTATTGGGTTGAGATCTGGTGACTGTGGGGGCCATTTTAGTACAGTGAACTCATTGTCATGTTCAAGAAACCAATTTGAAATGATTCGAGCTTTGTGACATGGTGCATTATCCTGCTGGAAGTAGCCATCAGAGGATGGGTACATGGTGGCCATAAAGGGATGGACATGGTTAGAAACAATGCTCAGGTAGACCGTGGCATTTAAACGATGCCCAATTGGCACTAAGGGGCCTAAAGTGTGCCAAGAAAACATCCCCCACACCATTACACCACCACCACCACCAGCCTGCACAGTGGTAACAAGGCATGATGGATCCATGTTCTCATTCTGTTTATGCCAAATTCTGACTCTACCATCTGAATGTCTCAACAGAAATCGAGACTCATCAGACCAGGCAACATTTTTCCAGTCTTCAACTGTCCAATTTTGGTGAGCTCTTGCAAATTGTAGCCTCTTTTTCCTATTTGTAGTGGAGATGAGTGGTACCCGGTGGGGTCTTCTGCTGTTGTAGCCCATCCGCCTCAAGGTTGTGCGTGTTGTGGCTTCACAAATACTTTGCTGCATACCTCGGTTGTAACGAGTGGTTATTTCAGTCAAAGTTGCTCTTCTATCAGCTTGAATCAGTCAGCCCATTCTCCTCTGACCTCTAGCATCAACAAGGCATTTTCGCCCACAGGACTGCCGCATACTGGATGTTTTTCCCTTTTCACACCATTCTTTGTAAACCCTAGAAATGGTTGTGCGTGAAAATCCCAGTAACTGAGCAGATTGTGAAATACTCAGACCGGCCCGTCTGGCACCAACAACCATGCCACGCTCAAAATTGCTTAAATCACCTTTCTTTCCCATTCTGACATTGAGTTTGGAGTTCAGGAGATTGTCTTGACCAGGACCACACCCCTAAATGCATTGAAGCAACTGCCATGTGATTGGTTGATTAGATAATTGCATTAATGAGAACTTGAACAGGTGTTCCTAATAATCCTTTAGGTGAGTGTATATTCTACTGTGTAGTACTCATATTGGGTTGATACTGGAGGGTAAATGCTCTTATTCATTCTTATTCATAGCTACCATGTTTAAAAAACAATAATGGATAATTTCAAGTGTTGTCTGTAATTTTTACAGATAAAAAACAAGTCTCTATCCTGACCTTTATCTTTTAAAAGAACAATTGACTGATGAGTTTCTAGAGTAATAGGTTTACTTCTGGCCCAAATTTGACTTGCAAGTATAAAATGACTCTACTTAAGCAACTAAAACAAGACACTGTATTGCGATATCTAAATGTAATTAAACAGCACATCTGTTTTCTGTTGTTCTAATAATAAGAGGCTACAAAAGCACAAATCCCCAGCTGTAGATGAAGTATAGCTTTCAAAAAAAAAAAAAAAAACGGGTGACTTTTGGGATTTTGCAAGGAAAAGTAACAAAAACAATACTGCAGACCAGAAGACCCATAGAGAAAACCAGATCAAGAGCGTCCAAGGGTCCTCCTCAAGCATCCCCTTTGGGCATCGTTATGGGACAAATGTTAGTGTTGAGCATCTTTTAAATGGCCATTTTTAATTACTGAAAACTATAATATTGGCTATAACAAGACATCAAATTTACAGACACAAATGGAATGGCATACATGCAAACGTTTACACACAGAACTACTTGTATTGCCAATGCTTAAAGACTTTTAGTATCAGTGCACCCCTTGTTCTGACTTTTAATATTTATCTGATATGAGTGTTTATGTCAAGCATTTTTTGTAACAGATGCACAATTGCAGCTTTGGTCAGGGACTTCTTCATTTGGGCCTGTCTGAACAGGGAGGGACGGGAAGGAACATTTATCAAGAACTCAAACCAAGGAACAACTCCAGCCTGTGTTATAAGCCTGTTGTTTGAATTGGACTGAAAAACAGTTCATGTCTTAAAGACATTATTACGTTTTTTTTTTTTTTTTTTGGGCTGTTATGAAGATTTGAGTCCACAAATGTTTTAGAGATTACAGTACCCTGTAATGATGCTTTCAGACAGCTGAATTAAACTTATGATAAAATTCTTGTATCATAGCTTAATATGCAGACTGTAAGTATCCGAAGATTTATATTACCTAAAATGTAACACAATGGCTGTGTCATTATTAAAACTTTGCTATGTTTAAGCAGGTCATCCACACAAAGCAACGTTGATTCGGCAAATGGTGTGAGTTTAGGGTGGGACTATCTTTTTGTACAATCAATTAAACGTGGGAAGAGTTTACTGAAAACTGTTTGAAAACTGTGATTATTTTTGAAATTCGGTTTGGTAACTCTTGTGGTGCAGAAGTTACACAGTTTTCATTAGGGATGCACCGATCTGATACCTGGATCGGTATTGGCTCGGATACTGACGTTTTTAAATGGAAATGGAATACTGTGTGTTACTTATGTTACTGTCAAAGTCCAAAAATTACATAAAAGAACCATAAAAACACAATCTAGTTCATATGACTCATGCATTTTATTCAAAGCCACTTGAAGACGTTTGATAGCTCTGTGAAACACAAAAGACTGTTTAACAAGTAAATGTATAATATGCATGCACATCTCCGGCGCGTCAGTGAATGATGCGGCTCTGTTTACACAAACTCTTGCGACTATTTTTAGCCTTCATGTGGTGTGCAATATTTGAGGGCTACTCATGAACAACATCTCGGATGTAGATGCTGAAATGTTCGGTTCACTAATAATATGCATTTAGAATGGCACTGGAGGAACATTTTACCAGATTTTGAATAAGCAAATGAAACTGATGTGAACTTGCCTACAAACAGACACATACAGGATTCCTGGAGAGTTCAGAATGTCAAAATAAAAGCGTGAGGGTTTAGAAGTTGAAGTCAGTAGCAGGGGTTCTTGAACAGATGATTGAAACAGTGATGTAAACATAAATCCAGTTGAGCAGGGTGGCAAACAGCAGGTGAGTAATATCCAGAGAGGGTATAGACACAATGAACAGAGAACTCAACAGTCTTGTGATACTTGCAGGCAATAATGAAGACACAGGTATGTTTGACATAGTAGAAAGTTCTGGGGTCTCAGAGATACTATCGATGAGAACAGACAAAGTGTGTGTGTGAAAGCGGTATATATATGCAGTCCTTGATTAGCCACTAATGATATGCATCTGCTTGTAATCAGAACTCAGGGGAGAGTGAGCACTGACGGTAGTGAGAGAGAGAGAGAGAGAGAGAGAGAGAGAGCGAGCGACACCAGTGGATCCGTGACAAAAAGTGCTCAATTTAGATCTATTACTATATATTAATATTATAATATATTATTGTTATTATTTTTATTATCATCATTTGTTTACAAATTATAATAATGTTTAAGTTAAATGGGTTCCAAAAAATAACTGAATGAAAATTGAGCTGATATTTTACAACTAAATTTACAAAAAGGAGATCTGAATCCTTTAAAATCCAGATACAAGCTGAAAAAAACGGCTTCTTTTCTACTGATGACTTTACTGGAATTATACTGGAATTACTGTTAATTTTGCTGCTACATTATCCAGTATACTAGTTAATAATAAAGTGTTTCTCAATAATCTATACATTTCTATGAAATAATGTGTAGTTAGAGGTTTGTGTTTCTTTACATATTAAAGAATACTCCACACAATAATGTAAAGATATTCTAAACTGATTAATCAAAAAACAGCAACAATGGCCGATACTGAGATTTCTGATATCAGAATCGGAAGTTAAAAAAAGGTATCGGTGCATCCCTAATCATCCGTTTCATTAGTTGTGCTTGTGTTTTTTAATGAACAATTCCACCTTTTCCTAACTCAGCTGTAATTGCAGAGGATGCAGTAGCACTCTCAGAGCGCGCGCGTGTGTGTGTGTGTGTGTGTGTGTGTGTGTGTGTGTGTGTGTGTAAGCACATGCACCTCTTCATCTGCAGATAGCTAAAATTTCCTTTTATGGTGGTGAAGGGCTTTTAAAACAGGAAATGACATCCCTGAGTGCTGATTTAAAGAAAGAGCTGTTACTACTGCACTGCATCCCACACTGAGAGATGCCACTAGTGGGGAACCAAATTAAAACTTGAAAACTTCTAGATTTTTATTTAGATGTGTGATAACTGTAAAATAATGAACCATGAATGTGTAGTAAACAGCTCCGGTGAGGGTTGCGGGCAGAACATAACAGCCCTGCATGTTTGTCATTCTTCAGGGTTGTTGTTTGTTCTGTGTGTCTGGCACCAGACGTTGAGCTTATAAAGCTTACTCAAACACAAGTCATCTTAAAGAAATAAAATTCTTGTTGTCATTTACTCAACATTGTTCCAAACCCATACAGGTTTCTTCTTTGGAATAAAAGGCCAATATTTGAAGAATTTCTGGCCACCCCTTACATATAAAGAAAGTGAATGAGGACTGGGTCTGTCAAACCCAAATATTATCTAAAGTAGTCCATACAACTATATTCAAGTCTTCCAAAGTCATACGATAGATTGTTTAAGAATAATGATATTTATGGGGCCCAAGCAGCAAAGCTGCTGGAACCCAATATAATTTGTTTGGTATTGTAGTTCTTTAGTATTGTTATTATTTTTCGACCTTAAAACTGTTTGGCAATACAGTACAATACAGACAAGACAATACAGGTCATTGCAGAGATTCCAAACTTGACAAGATGGCCCAAAAGCCTACCAACTTCTCAGGCATACATATTAGGGATGGGTATTTTAGTCATTTTGTCTACTCGAGGGGCAATGACATGTACATAACTGTATATATAATAACATGTCTGTCAAACATCTTTGGTTGCTGCATTGAGTCTTGTACCAGTGTGTCGTCTATTCATTATTATAGACTGTTATAAAATAATCTGTTGCATAATGTACAAAAGTTTGCATAATCAAAATATAATGCTTAATATTTTGTCATTATGTGAAGGTTCGCTGCCCACCTCATTGAAAGAATGTGACAATGTGCGTCTGTCTGTTCTTCCTTCATGTTAACGTAGTAATCTTAGGAAGCACACACCAGACTTTTAGTGACTGTATGAACAGTGTATTTTCAAATAACAGGAGACACCATAACCATTGCTTTATAATATGAGTGTTAAGTTGAAGTTCAGTTTTGAAGACGCTGCACTCTGTTCCATTTAGCTGCACTCTGTCAGAATTTCCACCTTTCAACTGGGGCAAGTGCAACGAAATGACACTTTATATCGGACATCTAACTTGAAACTGGTGGGGAAATCTTCAACTCCCATTTTGTCGAGATGCAGGTGTGTGTTACGTCACCCAGGGCAGGGAGGTTTACTGTCAGTAACATTCACTTTTTACAGTTACAGTAGCATTTCCACTTGAGCATGGTTCGGCACGATTATAAACCTTTCTTTCCCCGGAATTCTCAGCATGGTTAGCTAATCCTACTCTGCCGTGCAGGTTGAATGGCTTTAGTACTTGGTGACTCACAATTGCCAATTTGCTAATGCCAAGGTAACTTTTAGTTGTCAAGTTTGCTAATATTTGTTAATAAAACATTGTGTATGTTCAGTGTACTATATGATGATGGTTTAACTAGTATTGTAGCATACATTTATTTTTTTACACACCTTTTTCATTATGGAAGCAGATTACTGCCATTAATTCAAAATATATCAATATATTCTCATATAGTACTTTCATATAATACTAATATTTTTGTTAATAAATATCCTTTTTTGCTAGTCTGGGAACTTTTTCCATTCTGCATGTTCATGTCTGTTGGCATACATGAGCCCACATGATGGCAAACCTCTCGTCTTTTTCTTTTTGCTTTCCTTTTTGTGTCATGGCCCTTGTCTATTTTTTTGTGTATTAGCAGAGTAAAACCAGGGGAAAAAAGCAGTCCTAAAAACTGGAACATGCGATCATCTTCCATAGCACACTCGCTCCAATGTTTACCTTTCACGCCATCGCCACGGATGGATCTGTTATGGACATTCTCCTGATTTCATTGCAACATGGTGGAAAAAGAAACTGTAACTGAGCCAACTGGCCTGGATTGGCACGTAGCGGTATATTTATCGATGAGTCGGACCAATGGTGGAAAAGAGGCTAATGGTGCTTCCCAATCAGAAGGCTGCACCCTAGTTGGGCTGGATATCTCTGCTGCCACGTCATCAAGCACCGCCGAAGGCAGTCTCAGTTGTAAGGCCCTTGGATGGCTGCCTTGTTTCACACCCTTTGTTTGCCATATTTTGGAGGACATATCAATTGCATCCTTGATTGCCTTTTATCACCCACAACCCCTTGCACATGAGCACTTACTAGACCAGTGGTTCTCAAATGTATTTTGTCATGCCTCACTTTGAAAAAATTTTGCACCCCCAACCCAAGCCCCCCACTTTCAAATCATACAAAAGGAAAAATACATAAAATGATAATGCTGCAGAGCAACCCATGGAAACTGAATCCATCATCTGCATTTAATTAGGAGAATATTTTTCTCTCAATGGAGACATTTACACTGCATAGTTATTTAAAGACATAATAATAATAATTGCAAGGATTCATTCCTGTGAATGTTAATCCACCTCAGTAGTATCTATAAATGTATTTTAAAGCTACACTATGCAACTTTTGGCCCTCTAGCAGTTAAAAAATAAAACTGCACTTGTCTTGTGGAAGAACATTGTTTTGGTTGTGGTTCCTATGTGTGGATGAGTGTGCTTCAAGACACCGGTGTACACAAGGAAAAAAAATAACAAAAGAAAGGAAAAGACTGATATGCGTTTTTTTACTTGTTGGAAACATGTAATAAATAAATGATGTTACAAAAGTTAGGCAACGTTTGTTAACATTAGACACAATGATTACAAGTCTGATAAGGTCAAACGTTTTTATAACTGCAGGATATTCTGGCCAAATAGACCATGATAGTAACTAATTTATAGATTGTCACTGTTAACAACTAGTGGTCACATCATTTCAAGACTCACATGTCCATGGCAAGCCTAGCACTAAAGGATTTATTTCAATAAATGAATGCTGTTATAAAGAAAAATACACATGTGTGCTAGCAAGTGAAAAGTTCTGCACCGATTACAGTATAATTATTGTATTTCACTATGTGATTACACCATATCAATAAAATACGTTACCTGTTGAGTAAGAAAAAAAAATCTCAGGTTCGCTTTTAAATCCTTTCAGATCTCAGAGTTGTCGCCACCTCTGAAAAGCCTAGCCGATGCTGATTCAGGTTTTATTTTATCACTGACTTTTTGCTTGTAGACTTTACTCTGTTAGGGGTTTCTTTGTTTTTACAAAGTGATTCCCTTGAGGTTTGCCATTTTGAATGATCCATGGTCAATTTTTCTCGTTGGTTGTGACAAACAGCTCCCACACGTGCGCTACAGTAGCCGGATCTCATTTTCTCGGTGTACGGATATGACATCAACACGCACTGGTGAATGAAGTATGAATGCAGTTTCCTGCAAAATCCGCCCCGACAGCTATATAGCTTATAATGTAAATTATTATTATAGGTTTATTAGTGTATTTGGGTAAAGACATGGTTTGGAATATGGATTTTTGTTGCACTCTCTCAATAATAAAATATTGTTATTTTTTAACAAATAAAAGTTGCATAGTGTAGCTTTAAACTTGTAGTTATAATAAAGGACTGTGATTGGCCCACCCTGGCCAGCGCTGAGAAAAGTACAGGTACCATATGCCAGCGACAAGACTGAGGGATTAGAGGATGTCAATAAGCTGTCAAAGTTCCAAAAGCACCATACAAGTCATCCTTAACTCTTGTGCCTTATATATCAATTCTTCTCAATCCATTCGATAGTGTTGTGTAAAGGACCGACAAACAAATTAGTGAATTGTCAATGGGAATGATTCTACAGAAAGACCATGCTGTTCCCTGCTCTTCAAACAAATCATAGAAAACAATCTTTATCACTCTGATGAACTGAGTTTTTAGATTTCCCTCATAGTCCATTTTTATTCATCATACTTGCATTTGTTTTAGCTCTAGGGCTACATTTAGGGGGATATAGCATCTGTTTTAATTGTATATGCACATTATAGTGGATATGTGATAGAAGACCCCAAGTGCGATTCTGGTGAATCCAAGTAATTCTAGGTTGAATGTTCTACCTGTCAATCAACCACTGCCCTAAAACAAGATTTTTAAGCTTTGCTACATGCGGCTTCAAAACGCATTCACATGGACAAGACCCACGAATCTTCTTCAGAATGTCTGCTAGGGGCGGCTGTGGCTCAGGTGGTAGAGCGGGTCGGTTACCAATCGCAGGGTTGGCGGTTTGATTCCAGGCCCACACGACTCCACATGCTGAAGTGTCCTTGGTCAAGATACTGAAACCCAAGTTGCTCCCAATGGCAGGCTAGCGCCTTGCATGCAGCTCTGCTGTCATGAGTGTGAGTGTGAATGTGTGTGTGAATGAGTGAATGGGACACCGTGTAAAGTGCTTTGGAAACCTCTAAGGTTAAAGAAAAGAGCTATATACTTTTATTAAATCCTGTACATTTTGTGTGCTTTATTATCATGCAGTAACTGGCAGCAGCAACACACTGATGTTATGATTAATATATGCAGACATAAAGTCACACAACCTCCCTTCGAAATCTGAATCTGTCAAATGTTTGACAGCATTTGTAATAATTATCCATATTATATTATTTATTTATTTTTTAAATCGGCAGATGAGTTCTCAGCTAATGCAGCCCCTGGCCATGCCAGTCTTATTTTTTAATTCTAAATCGCAAGCTACAAGGAATTAAAGCTATCTCCTCCTCTGGCTTTATGTCTTATAGTGAGTGATAAATAGTGCAAAAATGAATGCGATTGCTCGGAATTTGCCAGGTTTAAAGTTGTGTCATGTACGATTGCAGCTGTATGATTTTCAGATGAACTGACTTGTAACATGTGCCCACGACCTCCCGAGTGTCAGAACTCGCACCATGTATGCCTGGCTTAAGAGCATACCTAACACTGCTGCATGCTTTGTGCAGTTCACGCTGCGGTGCCTGCCGAAAGTTTAAAGAACGCAGGAGAAAAGGCCGAGGTGAAGGAATTGCGCACAATGATTCTTGCGTGTATTGATAGTGGTGTGTGAGGGACCGTCCAAAACATTAGTGTTAATTCATCGTTTCCCCCATTTGAAACTGCCGTGCGCAAGACGTCTTTGTTTACATAAGCACATCGAGAATGCACCTGACACTGCTACATGTTCCGTGCATTTGCGCTGCAGTGCATACCCAAGGTTTAAACAAGTCTGGAGAAAAGGCATAGGTGAAGAAATTGCGCACATTGGTGTTGTGTGTATTGTCACTATTTCTGAATTTGTTAAAGTGATTTGAGAACAGGTCAGTCTTCCGTGCCTCCCCTTACAGTACCTTTGCGCGCCCCCACGCAGCACGGCCCACATTTTGAGAACCAATGTACTAGACAGTCTCATTCTAGAGCTGCGTGTTGAGGAGGAGTCTAGCCTACAGCCTCAGAAGGACTGATCGAGGAAAGTCACAGCTTAACTAGGCTGCAGACTTCCAATTGAGAAGCACCCAAAATGTACATCTCAGATTTCCATTCATATTTTTCATGCCATTTTTAATTTTCTAAAAAACTTTTTCAATCTCCTCCTGGCCCATAGGTCTGATACACCCAAAATGTGGCATGTGTATAATATATGAAAATGTTTTACTCTTATCAGCAAAAAAAAAAAAGAAAAAAAAAGTTAATTGTTTGGCTGTTGTTCATTCTTACTTGCCCAAGGCTATATCTCCTCTAAATCCTTCATTATCCCTGAATCAATTGGTCATGTGAATTTCCATCAGAATTTTTTATTAAAAATTATCATATAGCTACGTATATTTTTTTGTATGTGTGTGTAGCATATTGGTTGGAATCTTCTGTGCAAACTCGAGGATGAAGGATGTGTAAAGTTTATTTTTATTGAGATGCTTGTAACATTATAGTATGTGCATAAAAATAACAGGAAAAATCAATAATATGCCACAGCCATTTATCGTGAGTCATTGTAAATGGCTGAACATCCTTATAAATAATAAATGCATAGAAATTAATTTGTCGAATCATGGGACACTGACAACAATAGAGATTGCAACAGAAATGTGATCTCCAAACTGCTGATAGGTTATTAAATGTTCACTTAATATTTATATAAAATATTTGCCAGACTTTAATTGGTCTATTGCAGAAATATTGATATCATATGACACATTCAATTCAAAAATCTCTTTCTTTGTGGATCTATATAGTTTAATTCCTACTATGTGTCTCAAACGAAACTATTTCAGAAGCTTCAATTCCATGAGTTCCAAAAATGTCAAAACCTGTGACTAGTTCTTGTAAACAGCACTTTGATTCCCGAGGGACTGATTCAAAATATGACGTCTGGGAATTGCATAAAGCCAACCAACTCTCACCATGATTGATAGCATTATTCATCAGATATGAATTTGTCATCTTAGTCTGAAACTACAGATGAAATAAATACTTGGCACTTTTACTGTTGTATATTTAGTACTAATGTGCTCAGAGAAATTGTTTATCACCCACAGCAGGAGAAATACTGGTTATGACTTATAGCCATGTGGTGTGCAAGCTATTAAAAGAGACATTGTAGACAGAGTGATTATGAACCTGTGCTCTGCTTGGTATTTATGTAGAAGAAAAAAAATCAGCTCTAGTTCAAAATATCAACCAGAAACGAGAAGTTGTCCAAAAATATCTGTCAGTCTCGTCAAGTTAGGGTCTGATGTTCACAACATTAAACAATGAACTAGTTTACAAAATGAAAAATAGAAACGAGTCTACATCATGATATGAGTATTTTATATCACGATAATTATATATATCACATTATAAAAACATTTCTGAAAAATACAGTTGATAAATTAAAACTAATTCTTATACAATATCATTTTCTATTTATTTGGAACTTGACAAACATAGTCAAAGAAATAAAAACTCAGTTTGCTAAATTTCACATTATGCCACATTTCAGTCTGATGTTTTTGACTAGTATTATTATTATTATAATCTTTCCTCAAGAAACTCGACATCCTCTCAAAGCAATGCAATAAAGTAATACAAGTAAAAAAAATATTCAACGAAAATAAACACTTTTCAAAACGGGACACTTTTTACGACTAAAACATTCTACAGTACACCACTATCCCACATAGGCTAACCATCGTCAATATTTTTCATTTTCAAAAACGTAAAAAAAAAAAAAAAAAAGTCACATGTGGCAAGAGCGCTAAATGGGTATTGAAATAACAACAAATTTGCTACTTTTCTATTTTGTAGATTTGTTCTTGCAATGCCACAACAAATTACAGGGATGCAAACTCATGAGGGGCTAAAAAGACAATCACTGGTCCATGATAATTTTTTCTGGGGATATTTTAAGAATAAGCTAAAAGCACCAATTCCAGCTATTTTAGTGATTCAAGTTTATTCAAGTTTACAATTGTGCAGAATTAGCTGCAAAATAAAGAGTATTTTGGTGAGGTTTGCTTCTGTTTCACAAATTTGTTACATTTTATTAACTGATTAGTTCAGTGATGCCTTCTAAAACAAAAAATATGATCACGATGTTCTTTTTCATATCATTTAATATCGATATTTATCACAATATTGAATCACATTTGCACGTTGCACATTTTTTTGAATTTCCAAAAAAGAAGAGAAAACAAAATCCTAAACAGTCTAAATAGTCTTTACAAAACTGCATTGGGGGTATTTTGGCATTTCACCCTCTACAGTGCACAATATAGTTAAAAGATTCAAGTAATCTGGTCAAATGTCGAAAACCACTTCTGAATGCACGTGATCTCTGATCCCTTATACATCACTGTCTTAAAAAATGCCATTCATCTGTAATGGAAATCATAACTTTAGTTATGGGGATAACTGTAGTAAACCTTTGTTAATATATACCACTCGCTGATGCATCCACAGATGCAAGTTAAGACTTTACTATGCAAAGCAGAAGCCATACTGTCAGCACTGTCCAGAAACGCTGCAGACTTCTCTAGGCTCGGTCTCATCTTAGATGGAAAGTAGAACATTGTAAATGTGTTTTTTGGTCTGAAGAGTCCACATTTAAAAAAGTTTTGGAAAAACAAGGCCGTCGTGTTATCCGGGCCAAAGAGGAAAAGGGCCATCCAAACTGTTAGTAGCGTCAGGTCCAAAATCCATTGTCCGTATGGGCCAGGGGTGTGTCAGTGCCCATGGCATGGGTAATTCGCACATCTGTGAGAACACCAGGAATGCAGACAGATATGTAAAAATTTGGAGCAACATATACTGTCATCTAGCACTGTCTTTTCCATGGATGCCTCTGCATTTTCCAGCAGGACAACTTAAGACCACATACTGCCTGGATATCAAGTGGATGGCTATGTAAGAAGAGAGTGTGGGTGCTAGATTGGCCTGCCTTTTTTATAGTAACAACATAAAAAAAAATTTAAATGATGAAATTCACAGTGTAAAACATAAAATGTGTAGTTGAAGTGCTTTCAATATAGCAAAGTATGAATATAATTTACAAATCACCCATTTTTGTTTTCATTCTGTCCCAAGTTTTTCGGAATTGTAGTTTTTTGGCAATAGAGAGCATACACTCACCTAAAGGATTATTAGGAACACCATACTAATACTGTGTTTGACCCCCTTTCACCTTCAGAACTGCCTTAATTCTACGTGGCATTGATTCAACAAGGTGCTGAAAGCATTCTTTAGAAATGTTGGCCCATATTGATAGGATAGCATCTTGCAGTTGATGGAGATTTGTGGGATGCACATCCAGGGCACGAAGCTCCCGTTCCACCACATCCCAAAGATGCTCTATTGGGTTGAGATCTGGTGACTGTGGGGGCCATTTTAGTACAGTGAACTCATTGTCATGTTCAAGAAACCAATTTGAAATGATTCGAGCTTTGTGACATGGTGCATTATCCTGCTGGAATTAGCCATCAGAGGATGGGTACATGGTGGCCATAAAGGGATGGACATGGTCAGAAACAATGCTCAGGTAGGCCGTGGCATTTAAACGATGCCCAATTGGCACTAAGGGGCCTAAAGTGTGCCAAGAAAACATCCCCCACACCATTACACCACCACCACCAGCCTGCACAGTGGTAACAAGGCATGATGGATCCATGTTCTCATTCTGTTTACGCCAAATTCTGACTCTACCATCTGAATGTCTCAACAGAAATCGAGACTCATCAGACCAGGCAACATTTTTCCAGTCTTCAACTGTCCAATTTTGGTCTTGCAAATTGTAGCCTCTTTTTCCTATTTGTAGTGGAGATGAGTGGTACCCGGTGGGGTCTTCTGCTGTTGTAGCCCATCCGCCTCAAGGTTGTGCGTGTTGTGGCTTCACAAATTCTTTGCTGCATACCTCGGTTGTAACGAGTGGTTATTTCAGTCAAATTTGCTCTTCTATCAGCTTGAATCAGTCGGCCCATTCTCCTCTGACCTCTAGCATCAACAAGGCATTTTCACCCACAGGACTGCCGCATACTGGATGTTTTTCCCTTTTCACACCATTCTTTGTAAACCCTAGAAATGGTTGTGCGTGAAAATCCCAGTAACTGAGCAGATTGTGAAATACTCAGACCGGCCCGTCTGGCACCAACAACCATGCCACGCTCAAAATTGCTTAAATCACCTTTCTTTCCCATTCTGACATTCAGTTTGGAGTTCAGGAGATTGTCTTGACCAGGACCACACCCCTAAATGCATTGAAGCAACTGCCATGTGATTGGTTGATTAGATAATTGCATTAATGAGAAATTGAACAGGTGTTCCTAATAATCCTTTAGGTGAGTGTATGTTGTAATTTTGCAATATTTCTTATGTTGAAGAATGCTGTTCTACAAACACTGTTTATTCGATTTCAAAGGTCAGACTGGTATCAAATATAATATCTAAGTTCTTCGCTGATGAAGTCGATGTAACTGCATTCATCGAGAGTCAAATAATATTTTGTAGGTTTTGGGCCTATAGTTAGTACCTCTTTTGTTTCATTGATACACTGCATTCAAAATTGTGAAATTTCGTCAGATTTTAAATGAAATATAAAGCTGGGTATCGTTGGCATAACAGTGAGAACTTATTCCATGATTCCTGAAAATATCTCCCAGGGGAAGCATATACAGGGTGAAAAGCAGAGGCCCTAATACTGATCCCTGTGGAACTCTATATTTAACTTTTGTTTGGTTTGACAATTCCTCATTTACAAATTACTACAAAGTAGTAGCTGTCTGCTAAATAGGACCTAAACCATGGTAATGCAAGTCCACAAATGCCAACATAATTCTCTAGCCTATTCAAGAGAACGTCGTGATCTATCGTGTCAAATGCTGCAGTAAGCTCTAAAAGCACTAGAAGTGATAGGCAGCTGCGATCAGATGATAAGAGCAAGTCATTTGTAACTCTGATAAGTGCAGTCTCTGTAGTGTGATGGGGCTAAATCCAGACTGAAATTGTTCATATATAGTATATCTCTGTAGAAATTAACATAGTTGGGAGGATAGTACTTTTTCTAGTATTTCCGCCATAAACGGGATATTGGAAATCGGTATATAATTAGCCAGTTCTCCATGATCAAGTTGTGGCTTCTTAATAAGTTAAAGTTTCTTGTGACATGTCCTAAGGATAGCGAGGAGTTGATAATATTAAGAAGAGGTTCTGAGATTACAGGGAATACCTCTTAAGAACTTAGTTGTATTGGATCTATCATACATGTTGTGGCTTTTGATGTTTCCATAAGTTTTGTTAGCTCTTCATGACCTATGGCAGCGAAGGATTGAAGTTTACAGGTGCTGGTCACGTAAATAGAATATCATCAAAAAGTTGATTTATTTCAGTAATTCCATTAAAAAAGTGAAACTTGTATAATGTATACATTCATTCCACACAGACTGATATATTTCAAGTGTTCATTCCTTTTAATTTTGATGATTATAACTGTCAACTAATGAAAACCCCAAAATCAGTATCTCAGAAAATTAGAATATTGTGAAAAGGTTCAATAGTGAAGACACCTGGTGCCACAATCTAATCAGCTAATTAACTCAAAACACCTGCAAAGGCCATTAAATGGTCTCTCAGTCTAGTTATGTAGGCTACACAATCATGGGGAAGACTGCTGACTTGAAAGCTGTCCAAAAGACGACCATTGACATCTTGCACAAGGAGGGCAAGACACAAAAGGTCATTGCTAAAGAGGCTGGCTGTTCACAGAGCTCTGTGTCCAAGCACATTAATAGAGAGGCGAAGGGAAGAAAAAGATGTGGTAGAAAAAAGTGTACAAGCAATAGGGATAACCGCACCCTGAAGAGGACTGTGAAACAAAACCCATTCAAAAATGTGGGGGAGATTCACAAAGAGTGGACTGTAGCTGGAGTCAGTGCTTCAAGAACCACCACGCACAGACTTATGCAAGACATGGGTTTCAGCTGTCGCATTCCTTGTGTCAAGCCACTCTTGAACAAGACACAGCGTCAGAAGCGTCTCGCCTGGGCTAAAGACAAAAAGGACTGGACTGCTGCTGAGTGGTCCAAAGTTGTGTTCTCTGATGAAAGTAAATTTTGCATTTCATTTGGAAATCAAGGTCCCAGAGTCTGGAGGAAGAGAGGAGAGGCACAGAATCCACGTTACTTGAAGTCCAGTGTAAAGTTTCCACAGTCATTGATGGTTTGGGGTGCCATGTCATCTGCTGGTGTTGGTCCACTGTGTTTTCTGAGGTCCAAGGTCAACGCAGCCATCTACCAGGAAGTTTTAGAGCACTTCATGCTTCCTGCTGCTGACCAATTTTATGGAGATGCAGATTTCATTTTCCAACAGGACTTGGCACCTGCACAGAGTGCCAAAGCTACCAGTACCTGGTTTAAGGACCATGGTATCCCTGTTCTTAATTGGCCAGCAAACTCGCCAGACCTTAACCCTATAGAAAATCTATGGGGTATTGTGAAGAGGAAGGTGCGATACTCCACACCCAACAATGCAGAAGAGCTGAAGGCCACTATCAGAGCAACCTGAGCTCTCATAACACCTGAGCAGTGCCACAGACTGATCGACTCCATGCCACGCCGCATTGCTGCAGTAATTCAGGCAAAAGGAGCCCCGACTAAGTATTGAGTGCTGTACATGCTCATACTTTTCATGTTCATACTTTTCAGTTGGCCAACATTTCTAAAAATCCTTTTTTTGTATTGGTCTTAAGTAATATTCTAATTTTCGGAGATATTGAATTTGGAATTTTCATTAGTTGTCAGTTTTAATCATCACAATTAAATGAAATAAACATTTGAAATATATCAGTCTGTGTGTAATGAATGAATATAATATCCAAGTTTCATTTTTTGAATGGAATTACTGAAATAAATCAACTTTTTGATGATATTCTAATTATATGACCAGCACCTGTATGTGAGGAAAATTATGAGACACTGTTTTCTGAGGTGCTGTGTCAGATAATAGCATAATTCCAATTTTATTTCTGATTATATTAATTTTATCAGTAAAGAAACTCATGTTTACACCAGGCATCCTAAGAATGTGGCTCAGATGAAGCAGCTCTGTAAGGAAGAATGGTCCAAAATTCCTTCTGAATATTGTGCAGGTCTAATCTGCAGCTACCAGAAAAATGATTGGTTGTGGTTATTGCTGTCAAAGGAGGATTGACCAGTTATTAAACACAAGGGTTCACATACTTTTTTCCACAGCACTGTGAATGTTTAATGGGATGTGTTCAATAAAGACATGAAAGATTATAATTATTTGTGTGTTGTTAGTTTAAGCACATTGTTTTTGTCTATATTTGTAACTTTGATGAAGATGAGATTGCATTTTAAGACCAGTTAATGCAGCAACAACAACAACAAATAAAAAGCAGCTAATTCCAAAGGAATAATAATGCTTTTAATAATGCTTTTTCTTGATCTCACATCAATATTTTGTGAGCAGTTATTTATTTCTTTGGTAAGTCACCATCCGCTTCACATTGGAATCCTGGCTGACTATACATTTCTTTACATATCAAACACACAGACAGTAACAGTAGTTCTAAATTTGGCACTGCTCCATCTTTCAAGTCTCTTTGAAAAGTCTGAATCAAATCATTGCATACTTTTTAGAGACATAAATGTAATATGATAATTGATTATAACCATACAGTATATTAAATAATAAACCGAAATAAACAAGAAATGTGATTTATTTATATATATATATATATATATATATATATATATATATATAAATATAATAACCGTCTTTTAAGAGTAATCTGAATACACTGGACCCACTGTGTGTTACATGCTATAGATTAAGTAGCGGGCAGCACTGTCGTTGAAATGCGCTGCAGGAAACATTGTTAGAGTAATTTAGTTCAGTGTTTGTTCCGCATTGGTAGAAAATTTCACGTGCGAGAACAGTCAACAAAAAACCAAAGGGTTCCGGTATTTTGTAAAATACCGGTTCCCAAACCTACATTTTTCTCAAATAATATTTATGTAGAATACGTTTAAAATACGTTTATGTGACAGCTTAAGAGTCACTAACAAGTCATTTTAAGAGAGAAATGTATGGGTTATTACTTGAGTGTGACAATTAACAAGGAGGAAATAAAGACATTATTCTGAATTAGTTCTGAAAAACAAAAAAGTGTTTTAGAAAGTAATTTTCTGTCTACGAACTTACCTAACACTTGTTCTTTTTTTCACCAAGAGTGTTTTTGAGGCATTTCACTCCATGAGCATTGGGTTTTTAAGATGGTGTTACTTAAAAAGTATTTCAGCTTTGAAAAGCTCATTGTGACCCATGCATTCTGTTCTGTTCCATTCCAAGAACGCGACTTTTGTAAGAAAAGCATGTGATTGGTGTTAATTGCTTATTATACAGGGCTTTTTAAGATTATTGGACTAGATCTGGGGTTGGCAACCTTTTTGACATGGAGTGCCATTTTTTCATTTTCTTGGTTAATGGCTGTGCCGATGTCCAATATTTATCAATCTATATTTGGTGGAATAACCAAATAGTGCTTTAATGAAAGAAAACCTGTCCTTTTGCACAAAATGAGTTAACATTTAATGTCACAATTTAGCTTATTTGATTACTGATCACGAAATTGTATGGAATCTTAAATATTTCTTAAATTACATCATACATTTTTCAAAATCATGCAGAGCTGGGTAATTACTAGCACGTAAACAACAGCAAGAGAGAGGAGCAGGCTGTTTTATTTACATGAAACGATTTAAATCGTTTAATGTAATTTTGAGTGTTTTAGGATGGTGTACCTGTATGCTGGGCCTGAAATCTCAAGGATTAATAATGGTGTTGTTCTGAAAACAAAAAGAAACAAATGAAACACGGAAGGTCGGCTGTAATCAGTGCAGCCTGACTGAAGGAAAGCTGGCGCATTTTAACTTGCACGATTTAAACAAAAGTGATCTGACGAGACAGTTGGGTACTGCAGTCTCATCACATTTTACATTTTTGTTTAGCCTCAGTAAAGGGATTAATAGAAACAAGGAGGTGAGAACCAGCTTGAGAATATAAATAATATTTTAATTATAAACTTATCCAAAAAGACAAACACACAAAGATCCGTAAATCTCTCTCTCTGTCCCACTGCAGTCTCCAGTCAGTCTTTATCCCTCTCTGAGGCTTGAATAGCCTGATTAGGGGGCGGGTGTGAGGAATCTCAACCCGGCCCCGCCCTCCGCCCTGCCACAGCCTCCCATTCTGCTCATGAAAACATGCTGCGTGATCATGAGAAAGGATTACATCAAGATGCAAACTGGAATGCAGGTGTGGAATTTCATATCAATAAAATAGTCTACTCCTCTCTCGCCATTGCTGGCGTACCAGTGATTACCCCTCCAAATGCCAATGCTGGTATGCATGCTATAGGTTGCCGAACCCTGGTCTAGATGTTCAGACTGACTAGTAATTTTTTTAAGTTTTTTAAAGTTTATACACATCCCTAGTAAGACTAAAACAAACTAAAACATTTGGTCAGTTCGGAAGATTGAAGAATCACCCAGTGCAAGACCCTCCGTCGGTTAATAATGTGTTCTTTTCATAGAGCGGACACTAACACACTTGATGTCATTATGCTGTCTGCCTTTGTTCTGAACACAGTTTATCACTCCACAACTTCATTAATCTTAATTACTGTGGGTGAACAACACACACACACACACACACACACACACACACAAAGGACTGCTCAATAATAGAATTCCTTGTTCAGTCCAGACACATGCACTGTTTCTGAAATGGATCCGGTTTTGACATTTTAGCCATAACAGGCCTTTTAAACCTATAAAGTAATGTTAATTAATGTAATTATTACTGGAGACGTTATTATCTCTAATGTCAAAACTCATTACGGGAAGGGGATATTATTAGAACATGGTGTGTTTAATAGAAATGCATCAGGAAACTAAACTTTAATGACATTCTTTTAATGAATTCTCCAATAAGTATTCCTCGTAGTTGAAATTTTGGAAAAAAGGACCATTACTACTAACATGACTCATGTAATCCTTCAGTAATCATCACACTGCAACGTTCCAGGACTGCAGAGATGTTCCTGCTACTCATCCGCTGCTTTTGAAAATATTTGATGACTGTATAGCTCTGTGGAAACATCACATCGATAATATGTTAGTGGTGTAGCGATCAGGAGATTTGAGGCTAGTACTGATCACTGTTATTTTAACATTGTGATCGACCGATACCGATATTTCTTAGATTTTGAAGTGATGTTACTTTTGACGAGAGATGCAACAAAAAAGCTATTCCAAGAAGCGATCTCTCTCAGTTTATGAGTTTCTCCCTTTCGATCCCTCAAACCCAAACTCACACACACACACACACATGCACAAATGCACTACCTCATTACTCCAGTAAGTCCTCGAGAAAAGCAGCAATGAAGGCTCGGACTGTATTAAAGAAAGACGCTGAATCTGTGGTGAAAGAAAGTAGTTTCTCATAAGAGTGTTTTAGGGACGAAAACCAAAAAATTTCTTGAGATAAAACACTGAACGATGTCTTAAGGTGTGGTAACCCTGTTAAATGGAGAATAATTGACTCCAGCCCATTGAATTCTTTAAAAATAATGTACACCCGAGGTGTAATGGTCACTCTGCTGCACATTGTGACCACATTACCACCTCAGGTGTGCATTATTTTTCAACAATTTAGTGGTCCGTCGTCAATTATTCCTTACAGAAGTTGGGCATAGTCACTTTGCCATCAGTGTAAACTAGAACTGGGTTAAAAACAAAACAAAACAAAAAGATCAAATATTTTCAAAAGCAGTGGATGAGTAGCAGGAACATCTCTGCAGTCCTGGAACGTTGCAGTGTGATGGATTACTGAACAGAACAGAATCCAAGATTTAGCTTGTAGGCATTTCCCAATGTGCCATTAGAATGCATGAATAATTTTAAATCATCTTTGCAAGGAATAGGAAATGAATTGAGTATTGAATATTCAAGATATGATCGCAATGACTTTGCTGATGATATAAAATTAAGTAATATCGTGAGTATGTCCGTTGTAACTGTCATTGATAATGCAGAAAGAGACATTTGTAGAAACAATGAATATATTATTTTAATTGTGAATTAATATAAAGCATTCAAATGTGTGTCTGTTTGAGAGAGGGAGAGAGCGATTGAGCGTGTGCGATTTCCAAGCAGAGATGAACAGTAAAGCTATAGCTGCTTATCTCCTCTCCTCAGCTGTATTAGGCAGCTTGCTGAAGATAATGGAATTTTGCTTATATACTTCCTATTTTCTCTGTGTTAAAAATAACCGTCTGAGTGGGGCCCTTCCTTAATATTTTGTGGTAGCCGGTTTGTTATCTCCTCCAGCATGATGATTGTTTACATGTGATTACTTTGACTGTTGGGTCTATCAGCTGTGATAAGCTTCAATGCTGAAGCTTATTTCCCAGTTGTAGTGTAGTAGTAATCCGAGCAATCATGAAGCAAGAGACAATGCCGATAATTTTAAAGAAACCAATCGCTGACTGACATCACTGACTCAAATGAACATTAGATCCGCTCTCTCTTAACAATGGTCTTTTGTCACCACCTGCTGGCTAAAATCTTTAATGTCACAGGGAAAATTGAAAAGACACACATCTATCTGCTTTTAACACATCTACGCTGCTCATATACTTTTAGTTTAGAATGCCACGAACACAAGCGGAGTTTACAAACAGTAAAGCATCCGAGTGCTGCTGTTCTGAGACATCTCACGACGTCTCTCGTCCAATCAGATTTGAAGACCGGAATGCGCTTCAGAGTTAATAGGTGACATGCTGTTCTGTGCAGATGTGGGGCATATGGACTCATGTTTTAGTGTTATAAGACCAGTTCACATGCTGCATCAGTAAGTCATACAGTATGTACAATCACCCAACAAAGCAGGGAAGCTGCACAAATGCATAAAACATCCGATCTGATCACAATGCATCTTGGATTTATTTACACCTGTCATTTAATATGGTCAAGTGCTGTTCGATAGCGATCCGATCACCAGAAAAGGTGTAAATGAGGCCTCTGTGTGCCTAGGCCTGATTTGCTTAAATGGCTAGGGATCTGACTCATTATAGTCGGGGCTATCAACAGGCCAGCGGGTGCCAATAGCCTCGGACATCGAGCCGCGAGTCCAAAATCGATTTGTGTTCCCCCCATCAGGCCAACAGCGTTCCCTAAAACCCACACTTAACATGCCGCCCTGGTGTCAACGTCACACACAAGCAAGCAAGCTAAATCTGCTATAAGTTAAATCTGAGGTATCATGTAATTTAATTTAGTTATTTAATAATGAGTTTATCTCGTATGTAAACATTAGCTAGCTAGCAAGACAAGTTAATGTTGAAAATTCACCGACTATAACTGCCAATGCGTCCCGAGTGGTCTCTCCACTAACAGCAGGACAAAGTCCAAGCAAACTCCATGATTTCGAACCAGGAAAAGTTTTTGCCTTGGGCACCACTTTGTGCATTTTAGCGGATATGTACTTGTAACGCGGGGTTAAGATGGGCAAGGAGGAGGCGAGAACCGGCTTGTCAACTTAAATAATAATTTAATAAAGAACTTAAACAAACAGCACAAACACACACACAATGGACATGTCGTGATTGATCTCTCTCTCTCGAACCGTTGTCACCGGCCGCCTTTATCCCTCGCACGCCCCATCAGGCCAATTGGTAACCGAAAGGTAACCGGTGGGCCAAAGGCCATTTGTCCTGCGGAAGCAAGATGAAGCTCAGGAAGTGACAGTGGGAATGCAACTGGCCCTGGCATGGACTAGCACGCCCTTATTTGGCCCGACAGTGGAAACACGGCTATTGTTTACCTGGACCAGGAAAGCCCAGAGCTTATTTAACTAGAGACTTGGCCTTGCTATGTGTGGTTTTATTTAAACGAATGTCCTAAGAGAGCGATGTGTGCCAGTGCCTTATTTGGCTACGTCTTACCAACTATATAGTGGTTACGGAAGTATTTTCGCCATTCATTTTTCCATAGGGATTTAATCAAATCCTTTGTGAAAGAGTGTAGTTCTTCACCAGTAAGTCAAGTTTTTTCAACCATATACAGTTAGTACAGTACACAGCGAAATGAGACAACGTTCCTCCAGGACCATGGTGCTACATAAAACAACATAGGACAAACACAGAACCACATGAGACTACACAGACTAAATATCATACCTATATAAAGTGCACGTGCAAACGTGTGCCAAAAGTATGGGACAGTACAATAAATTACAGACAATGAACAGGACAATAGACACAGTAAGAGACAGTGAAGCGCTGACCAGTACACAGTTGTGCAAAAAGATGACAGTTTCTAAAAATGCCAAATGTAAACATAACATACTATGAGATGGTGTTCTATGCACATTGCAGTTATTTAGGTAGCAGCCAGTAATAAAGTGGTAATAAAGTAATAAAGCCAGTAATAAAATTAAAGTGCAACTCAGGACACGTGTGTGTGTGTGTGTGTGTGTGTGTGTGTCAAACCAGTCTCTGAGTATTGAGGAGTCTGATGGCTTGGGGGAAGAAGCTGTTACACAGTCTGGCCATGAGGGCCCGAATGCTTTGGTACCTCTTGCCAGACGGCAGGAGGGTGAAGAGTTTGTGTGAGGGGTGTGTGGGATTGTCCACAATGCTGGTAGCTTAGCGGATGCAGTGTTTATTGTAAATGTCTTTGATGGAGGGAAGAGAGACCCCGATGATCTTCTCAGCTGTCCTTTCTATCCTCTGCAGGGCTTTGCTGTCCGAAACAGTGCACGTTGCAAACCAGGCAGTGATGCAGCTGCTCAGGATGCTCTCAATAGTCCCTCTATAGAATGTAGTGAGGATGGGGGGTGGGAGATGTGCTTTCCTCAGCCTTCAAAGAAAGTAGAGATGCTGCTGGGCTTTCTTGGTAATAGAGCATATACTGCTCCTGTCTGTATCTTTAACTCAGTTTCTCAACTGGTTTTGTAGTAATGTCCTCTGATTATTAATAATGAACATGTACTGCTCCCGTCTGTATCTTTAACTCAGTTTCTCAACTGGTTTTGTAGTAATGTCCTCTGATTATTAATAATGAACATGTACTGCTCCCGTCTGTATCTTTAACTCAGTTTCTCAACTGGTTTTGTAGTAATGTCCTCTGATTATTAATAATGAACATGTACTGCTCCCGTCTGTATCTTTAACTCAGTTTCTCAACTGGTTTTGCTTCAGGACAGATTTTACATTGGACATCAAGTGTTGACCTGCCATAGATTAAACATAACCTGTATTTAATGTATCCTGGGTTGCATTTCCTCTTATGTTGCATAGTTTTGTTCATGTTCATGGTTTTCCAGTACAAGGACATCTAAATACTGACCCTTAACACTTAATAAGTTTAATAATTTTTTAAATCATGTTTTTTAACTATAAATAATTCTTATTTACATTATTCATGATGTTAGCCAGAGGGGAACTGGCCCCCCACAGCGAGTCTGGTTTCTCCCAAGGTTATTTTTCTCCATTAACCATCATCTTATGGAGTTTTGTGTTCCTTGCCACAGTCGCCTTCGGCTTGCTCACTGGGGTTATTAATACAATTATTATTTAATTATTTTTAAACACGATAAAGAATCATATCTTATCTAATTCCACAACAAGGCTCCAAACAAAAAATCAATTAAGGAGCCTTTGGCTCCTATAGGGGGAAAAACAGGCGCCAAATATTTTCATTTTTAACTCCTTCCATTCCTTTTCGTCCCGCAGCTCACATGCAAGAAAAACTGCACGTGCTAACAGTGTAGTCTGTGGAGCATTCTTCGCAATTATGTGATCACGTGCATTTTTTATGCTTGTTACTGTCACCGTGTTTCCTCACAGTCTCTTTTTTTTTAAATGGTTAGTTCCTGCAATGAACTCCGTTTTCCCCGCTATTTCTTTGATAAAAACTTTTGTAATGTATTTGGGGAAATGTAATGCAAATTTTAAAATCAAAGGGAGTAAATTTTTACTGTCGCCAATGGCGACCTTGACAGAAATTACACTCGCAAATAAATTTATTTGGTCATAAATGCGACCATTTTTAGTCGCAGTTTGGAGCCCTGCACAAGGATGATGATTTATCGACTTTATAGACATTACATTTTTATCGTCTGTTAATGCTGAACTTCTGTAAAGCTGCTTTGAAACTATGTGTGTTGTGAAAGGCGCTATACAAATAAAATTGACTTGACATCAAGTGACATTATTGTTGTTGTTGTTGATGTCAACAACAAAACTCAACAGGAAGTTTTCTCTCCCACTTTTAAAAATGTAAGAACATATTTACTTACATGAGCCCATTATTATCCCGTTTGTTACCTAATATTACATATTATACACATATTACACAGAAGGAAAGGCTCCTCTTTACCACGGTTAGGTCTGTGTGCTAGTTTTAAATAATAGTAATAATAATAATAAATTAATGCATTTATGAAAAATAAATTCCAGCTGAAACACATCTTGACACTTTAATTACAACTGCCACTGTTGATATAAAATGAGGTCTAATAGATTCTACATTTAGATTATTTCAAATTAAAAAACATTTTGTCAAAATATAACGGTTACTTTTACTCATGTAAAATCCTGAAACAAATATGTAAAGGTGATGGTGTGATCACCATCAAAGTAGTTGTGCTAAGCTTGTAGCATCATACACAGAAAGACTTGAGGCTGTAATTGGTGCCAAAGGTGCTTCAACAAAGTATTGAGCAAAGGCTGTGAATACTTATGCACATGTGATTTTTTTTATTTATTTTTTTAAAATAAATTTGCAAAGATTTAAAACAAACTTCTTTCAGGTTGTCATTATGGGGTATTGTTTGTAGAATTTTGAGGAAAATAATGAATTTAATCAGTTTTGGAATAAGGCTGTAACATAACAAAATGTGGAAAAAGTGAAGCGCTGTGAATACTTTCCAGATGCACTGTAATCTAATCTAATATAATATAATATAATAGCTATTCATGTTGGCTGGGTTCCAAAAACAACAGTGTAAATGTTTAATGGACCAAGACTAAATTTGTCCAAAAAGAGAGACATAATTTTTATGGAATGTGGAAATATGTTTATATTTCAAATATATTATTTCTTCATGTAATTTATAAGTTTTAAAGTAAATCATAAATTGCTATTTTACTATAAGATTCCAAGTTAAATGTCAGTTAATGACTTCCTAAGGTGTATGAAGCAAACGTACACCTTAAGAAGTTTGGCTATTTGGTTGACAATTAATCGTCATAATTGCGTAAAAAGCCCTACAACATAATCGCAATTATTCGTCAGCCAAATTTGACAGCCACTAATTTCTTTAAAACAGTGTCTATCTCATGCTGGGCGACACCAGGTGACTGTGTTTGTTTTTGCTTACTAATGATCTAGCTGATTTGGCAGTTCCTATGATTGCATAATGTTTTAGTTTTGGTATACAGAGAGAAAAAGCAAACCTTTTCTTTTTTATTAACTTCTGTTCTTGAAAGTGTGTCCTGGTAGTGTTTAGCTGTTATTTAAAATAAATGCTGAATAAAAGTGAGAAAGGCACTTCTTGGTTTTTGTTCCTTGTTTCTGATTTAAGATCTGAATGAAATCTGTCTGTAAGAGGGAAGTTTAAACTCTCCCCCTTCAATGAAAACACATGAACATTGCCACTGATTTAGACCCACTGGAACCAAACTGAACACACAACATACAGCATTTACTACAGCATCTCTACAATGATTTATTTCACTCATCATAGCGGTTTATTATTGAGAATATTAATAAAACTGCATCTTGCTTTGACCACAGCTTTAAGTGAACATTTTAGAGCATAATCAGTAAATTGCACACTAGTAATTTTCTGATTTGTAATGTAATAATGTAATCTATAAGAAAGTAACTAATCTGATCTCAGACATTTAATGTAACAATCTAATTATGTGATTTTGTAATATGATTGGGTAATCCCAATTACATGTAATCTGTTTCTCCCCTTTTCACATGCTCAGGTCATAATTTTTAGACTATAAAGAGTTTTTACAGTTTGTTTGTGTGTATATTGGTTTTGCAGGTGTAGCAGCGGCACAGTCGCATAGTGTCAGTCATGGTTGTGCTGTCGCTGAAGATCGGGGTGGGGAATGTAGTGAAAACGATGCAGTTCGAGCCCTCCACCGTGGTGTATGACGCCTGTCGCATCATCAGAGAAAGAGTTCCAGAGGCACAGCTTGGCCAGCGTGAGTCATTGCAAGAATATAACTCAGAGCCAAACCCTGGCTGTTCCATGTGTGTGTGTGTATGTTTTAATACCAAATGCATTTAAACTCAGCAACAAAAGAAACATTCAACGTCCAACTGCTTTTATTTTCAGCAAACTTAACGTGTAAATATTTGTATGAACATAAAAGATTCAACAACTAAGACATAAACTGAGCAAGTTTCTCAGACATGTGACATCTGGTCAGTATCAGGTGTGGCCACCAGCTCATTAAGGACTGCAGTGCAGCTCGTCCTCATGGACTGCACCAGATTTGCCAGTTCTTGCTGTAAGCTGTTACCCCACTCTTCCACCAAGGCACTTGCAAGTTCCCGGACATTTCTGGGGGGAATGGCCCTAGCCCTCACTCTCCGATCCAACAGGTCCCAGACATGCTCAGTGGGATTGAGATCCGGGCTATTCGCTGGCCAGGGCAAAACACTGACATTGCTGTCTTGCAGGAAATCATGCACAGAACTAGTAGTATGGCTGGTGGCATTGTCATGCTGGAGGGTCGTGTCAGGATGAGCCTGCAGAAACTTGTTCACATGAGGGAGCTGGATGTCTTCCCTGTAACTCATAGCATTGAAATTGCCTGCAATGACAACCAGCTCAGTCCGATGATGCTGTGACACACCGCCCCAGACCATTACGGACCCTCCACCTCCAAATCGATCCCGCTCTATGAGGGAAATTGGACAGTATCTCTTACGCTCCCTTAGATCTTTGTCCTTTTTAAGAATCAGACTGATCCAGGCTTGTGTCATGGTTGGCATAAGCTTTCCATTCTTTAATGATTCCGTATAAACTTCTAGCAAAAGTGGAGCCAGTTCTATAGCATAAGATCTAAATAATTCAGCGGCAAAGCCATCTGGCTCCAGAGTCTTGCCTCTAGGCAAGGCCTTAATTAACTCGCCAAGCTCCTCCAAGTTTATCTCAGAATCAAGAGAATTTTTTGTAAAATAGTATTATATCTCTATTTCAATCGGGTCAGTTCTCTCTCAATTCAGACGATACGTACATTATTCCACCGGCTACAGTTCTCCATGTCCTCCAACTTCTCTCACACACGCTCCAAATCAACCTTGGTCACTAGCGTATTAACAGATAATTCCCTCTCCGATCACTCCAGATCATCGATCCATTTCTCGAAAGCCCCCACACTTGTAACCACCTCAGTGAACTTTGCCTCCATGGCAGTGATCTATCAGCCTATCACAGCAAGATCATCCAAGTCAGCAACAACCTTCATCACCATTGCCGACATGTTCAGCATCTCTTGCTCCATTTACCGCATTTTCCCTTCGAAGTAGGCTCCCAGGCTCACGACCTGCTCAGGGGCTTCAGCTTGAGCACATAAGTGTCTTTTAATGTCTCCAGAGCCCAAAGATTTTGAATTTCTTTGACACATTGGCCTCCTAGAACAGTTATGGAACAGAGTGTATCGAATCTCAACGGTTTATGTCATTAAAAGTATTAAAACTAGCAAAGTGCACATAGCTTGCAATTCATATGTCCGATCCTCGCATGGTGTCATGTGACTCCCATTTGTATGTCTTTATGTTGAACGTGTTTGCTGAAAAGCAGTGCGTGTATTGAATATTATGGCTGAAAAGTCTTGTTGTACACTGAAAAGTGTCAATAAAAATGTCTACGTGTTTTCAAGATGGCCGTGTGTGTTTCTCACTCTCAAACTGCACCTCCGGCTCATCTTTATCCCCCTCCCGGCTGATTAGGACAATTCAGCGTTGGCCGTGCGTCCTCACGGCCCAGCCACGCCCTCCTCGTCATACAACCATTTCAACACCAATTTCAAGTTAGTAATTTTATTAATGAATAAGATAGCAGCTCTATTTGTAATACAAAAAGTTAATTGATCAATTCACGGTATTGGCCTAGAAATTCCAGATTGGAGCTTGTCTTTGCCACAAACCTGCCAAACTAGTGTTGTAATTACTAATATTATTTAAGTAATATGAAAACCTCCTGTTTCTCATGTCAAATACAAAAAGCCCATACAGTCGTGCTGCAATGGGTTCCCTCTCACTGCAACATACTAGGCAACAATGCCACAGACACTCTGGCAAAGGAATGCACTACAAAGGAACAGAGTGACAGGTCAGCCACCTACAAAGAAGCCAAGACCATCATCAAGGCAAAGCAACACAACAACTGGCAGCAGCAGCACCCACTATACAACCGAAATGACCCCTACCACCTGCTCTCAAGGGCAGAACAGGTTCTCATATTCAGGCTTGAGGCCCCAACCGAATGAACCACCACCTATTCACCAATTTCAGATTTGGCCAGTCAGACCAGTGTCCCTGTCAGACAGGCAGCATGACAACAGATAACATCTACTTCAGTCCTGCTCACAACATGATGGCCTCAGATGCCAGATCTGGACCACGGTGCAAAGACCACTTTGGCAGTCTGGAGGACCTGCAGCGCATGGCAACCTTTGCGCAGTGAACCGGTGTGTCCAACTGAGTGATCGGCAAGAAGAAGACATATCATATTTCAAAATTCAGGCAAAGCATTTGACTCAAATTAGAAAGGTATTTGATCATATTTCAACACCAGGTATCTCTGAAAACAGCACGTCCTTAGATTGCATAACATGTGATCTCTGCAGAAGTTTATTTGAGGCTTTTAAAGTTTTAATTTTCCACTCTTTACTGATCTGAAATTGCCATGAGGGTGTTCAGATATATTTTCCATAAACACCTTTTAAAACAACTCACAGCTCTCTCTGCACAGACGGAACACAGGTCACATTAGCCATATTTGGCTAAAATCCCCAAATAACATCTGTTTTTTGGCTTTCCATTTTAATATTTCCTCCCCCTAAATTCCATATCCTCCAAAGAGTGAAAAAAAAACTACAAAAAAAAAAATAAAAAAATAGAAAAAACAAAAATAGTGGAAATCAAGAGTAAACTCTTGCTTTAAAGGGCCTGTATGAGTGTTCGGCTGTTATGTAATAGTGATCTGTGCTGGACGGTCTCTGCTGCATACTTGTCCTAACCTGTGAATCATTTGTCTCTATGATGGACGGCTCTCATCCAAACTCAACAGCTCATGTGGAATGTGCAGCAGTCTTAACTAGCTTGTCAGTGCTTTATAACAAGCATGATTATTTGGGAGACACAATCTAATCCATGAGAATGAAATTGTAGTAAAATGGTCTAGTGTGAAATGTGTTTATAAAAATTATTAATTACTAATCTTATTTAATAACTCATGGGAAAGGTCAGAATGTTTTTGCAAATCAATTAATGTCTCAGTATTCTACACATCCCGCCATACCATGTGTGTTTGTTTATTAAGTATTTTGTATATTTTGATTGTGTTTTCAGCTACAAATAAGAATGCTGTACTTCTAAGCTAATTTTATAAAACATTTTGCGATTAAATGAATTCCTCAGATTTTCCACCATAATCAGTGCAGAAAATGTAGTAAAGTCTTCAGATTCCTCTGGACATGGTTTTGACACATTTATTAGGTTGTAACCCCAACAATCTCTTCTGTTGTTCATGTAGCTAGTGATTATGGGCTGTTCCTGTCAGATGAGGACCCAAAGAAGGGCATTTGGCTGGAGGCAGGCAAAGCACTGGACTACTACATGCTTAGGAATGGGGTGAGTTTCTTTTTCTTTTCTTTTTTTTTGACATATTTTGAACCTATTTAATGATAATGATAAAAGCTGTTTCTTGTGTAGATTACTCGGTGATTTCAAATTGATAAAATTTGCATTACACTTAAGTCTACTGTGTGAAAATCTATTACAATTATTATTTTTCTTAAAGCCAGAAAATGAATGTGAGACATGAATGTGTTTATGGGTATGTTTCTTGCTTCAATTGCGAGCGTTCCCAGGTTCAAATCCCGGTTGAGCCCTCAGTTTATTTTACAGGCCAATAAGGTAAAGTTGTATTTACAATGGTAGGCTTTGGGATGGCAATTTAAGTAATTTGATCATGATTAATATGTGGATTATTTTTTGTATTTAATTGATCAGAAAACAAACTAATTTTAAGTCCTGTGTTTTATTAAAAAAACATGTTTTTCCTTATCTATCCTAATGTTCTGCTTTAGTGTGCACAAACGCTATGAAATAATATAATTAATTTATATTTCTTAATTTATGCAATACATAGTGTGCAGAAAATCTAAAATATTTGTCTAAAATACAAACCTTACAATATAAAAAATACAAATTGCTGATAGCTTTTCACATTATCAAAACTAAACAAAAACAACTGTTTGTCCACAGCTTGAAAGCAGGAGGTCAATTTAAATAACTAAATGACAAATAATATTAAATAGCACAAACTGTTAACTGGTGTACAAACACCTATTATTAGGTTCAGTATGTACCTTGTCATAGACACCTGTGTGTTTCGTAGGACACTCTGGAGTACAAGAAGAAACAGAGACCGCTGAAGATCCGCATGTTGGATGGGACTGTTAAAACTGTCATGGTGGATGACTCTAAAATTGTTAGTGACATGCTAATGACCATCTGTGCCAGGATAGGTAAGTTAGTGCAATTAATGGCTTTGACCATATAAGAAAGCAGTCCTAAAAGTGGAATCTCCACTCTGAATGCTTTTCAGTCATTTCTGCCTCAGAACTTTGCTGGTTTATATCAAACATGTATAACAGGTTTTAAGTCTGGATCGCCAATGGGTTACCAGAGGCTTCAGTGCTTACACCCCTGTTCTTCTTCATCTTCATGAGAATGCTTGTCTAATAACATGGTTTAACCACGAACATTGCTAATTAGTGGTATTTGCAAAGTCAAGCATCACTCAAAATCATGCTGGCAGAGATATGTGAGGTGCATTATAGTTCAACCCGCGTACATAAGACATGTATCCCATGTCTTATGGTTGGAGTTGGCATTAGTTCATCCTCTGAAGTCCATTGTAATAGATTGAAGTGATGTTTGGCTGGCACCGGCTGTTATTAGTCATCATCACTAAGAGAAACTTGTAGTGGAATAGAGCTGGATCCAGCCAGTTCTGGTGACCTCAGGATACGAGTCCCGAGATTGAGACAGGGAAACAAATAAAATAATATAAGCATAGATGCCATTCAATTTATTGCAGAGTTATAGATCATGATCAATGTTTCTGGTTTCTGGTTCCGGCAGACTAAACTAAAACAGCCTAATTGTGGGTTGGAGGATAAATTAGGTGTATGCCTGGCTAAATAGATGAGTCTTTAGTCTAGACTTAAACTGAGGGAGTGTGTCTGCATCTAGAACAGTGTTAGGGAGACTATTCCATAGTTTAGGAGCCAAATATGAAAAGGATCTACCTCCTTTTGTGGATTTTGATATTCTAGGAACTATTAACAGGCCAGAATTTTGTGATCGTAATGAACGTGATGGAATAGTGTGGTAGAAGGTCACTTAAGTACTACGGAGCCAGATCATTCAAAGCTTTGTACGTAGTTAACAGAATTTTAAAATTAATATGAAATTTAACAGGGAGCCAATGTCTGGGACCATTTAGTCTCTGAAGATGACATGTTCCGATGCAAATTATGCAAGCCTCAACATCTAAGAGCATTTGTTTACAGCCCTGCATTTTATTTGCAGTATGTTGGAAGGGAGACATTGCTAATTTGGGAATGGTCTTATTCTCAACCGGCTGTGTTCCAAACTGACCCAAGCCCATGTAGATATATAGATTTTTCTCAACAAAAATGATTATGATTGCCCAGCAGCACAAATTTTGGGTAGGCTGACTGATTTTATTCTTCCATTTGTGGCAAAAGTTGTGGCCTCATAAGTAGGATGCACCAATAGGACAATGTTTGGTTGTTTTTACAAAGTGTGTTACTGATTAATTGTAAATACACCATCAGTTTTTCATATCTGTGTTTTCATGCTTCTAACCGATATGCAGATTGTTTTAATTTGGTCAATAATTGTCAAATATAAATATCGTCAGCCGATACATCGGTGCATCTCTACTCATAGCAGTTCATTTGCAAGTGATCCATTCAAAATTATTTTTTTTAAATTTATTTTGACGGAAATTAAAACGAGGCTGTGAGGGATAGATTTACAGTCTCTTTAATGGATGGTACAGTTATTTAAAGTGTTTTTGGTTCTACTGATGAAACTGAAAAAATATGTCTAAGAAATTTTAGTTGACAAAAACTCCAGAAAACTGGATTTAGACGTGTTCTAGGAGCTCTTCGATAGCGTTATACAGTGCATGTCATTGAAGTGCGGTAAGTCTGTCCCTCACATTCTTGTTTTCATTCCTCTCAAAAATCAAAGATGCTGCTATTGTGAATAATTCTGCACATCTGTCATATGAGCCTGTTTTGTTTCGGCCAGTATAGACCTGACAAAACATGTTTAGTCTTTGTCATGCCTGTTTGGTCACTTGTTTGACTTATGGCTTGTTGGTTAACGGTTAATAGCTGGTTAATACTGCCGGTTATTGGAGTAATAGAATTTGATTCTATAAATTTGTCCTGCATTGTTTGTTATGCACATGAATGTTACCTCATATTGTGCAGCTGGTTGAGGAGAGGTGTGCCATTTCGGTCAAGTGATCAGGCTCTTTTGATTTGGGCGAGTAAGCCACCACCTAGCAACGGCCTAGCAACCACCCACAACACGCTAGTATCGTAGTTTTGACTTTTTCAATAGCATGCACCACTCACGTTTTCTTAAGAATATGCCAACATGATTTGTGCACTTTATTGTAAGGCATTTTGTTGAGTACGATTTTCCAGTAAAATGTAAATGTAAATAAAAGAAAATAAAGATCGCTTTTAGAAGTTTAATTATAATAATATGATGATTGTAAAGCATTTTGAATATAATAAGATTTGAAAACACTCCCTGTCTCTCAGGCATCACAAACTATGACGAATATTCGCTGGTGCGTGACTTGGGAGAGGAGAAGAAAGAAGAAACCACCGGGACACTAAAGAGAGACAAGACCCTCCTGAGAGATGACAAGAAAATGGAGAAACTTAAACAGAAACTTCATACAGATGACGAGTGTATGTAACATTTTTCTTAGCGTGAATCCAACAAATAGTGATTCATATTGTTTGCTACTTTATGGAGAAAGTACAATACATCCAGTACAATACAGCCAGTATATTCTCAGCATGTTGACAACACACTTGCAGTCAAAATATTATACACGTAAACACCTGGGTAGTGTTGCTCCATCTGTGTGTAAGGTCTCACTTAAAGGGGTCATGTCATGCTTTTTTTAATTATTTTGTGTACTTAATTATTTATCTTGAGGTTTACATAGTACTAAATTACCTTTCATGCCCTCTGTCTGAACAGTTTTCTGTGCTGCCCCTTTAAGACTTCAATATACAATGCCCATTGTGTTATGATTGGCTAACATTTTTAAACAACACAGAAACCCCCCCCACATAACACTCATGGAATTGTTTTGAATAAATAAATGAAAACATGTAAGGGATTTACCTGAAAGCACTCAGTTCACTCAGAGGGGTTAATACATCTGTATCCCGCTTGAATGGACTGTTGGCCTTGTGTTCGCCTCTGTAGTGAGGCCGCTTAAATACGCCTTCCTTTGGAAACTCGGTGTCGCAACAACGATCATTTTCACCAGTTGATCGTGAATGGGGATTGCCATTCAACTATTAAAATGCTTAAATACATGACATGGGCATCCCGATACATTTATTTCTGCCAAAGCACAGGACATTGTGTCTAAAACTAGACAGATGAGAACTGTCATTGCATTTCTTCTAATTTTATAAAATAATTATCTCTCACATCAAAAGTTGGTGAGAAATTGTGCATTTCTTTGGCAAGTAACTGAGTAAAAAAAAAGCACAATCCGCTCTGCATTGTAGTCCTGATCATGGTTTATTTTTTGCCTAAAAATGGCTGACAATACATACCTTGCATATCAAACAATAAAGACAAACATTAGTATTCAATTTGTTACTCAACATGTTGTGTCCAGTGTTGCTGGTTCAGCTACATCTTAATGGAGTGGTAGTGGCATAGTGGGCTAAAGCACATAACTGTTAATCAGAAGGTTGCTGGTTTGATCCCCACAGCCACCACCATTGTGTCTTTGAGTAAGACACTCAACTCCAGGTTGCTCCGGGGGGATTGTCCCTGTAATAAGTGCACTGTAAGTCACTTTGGATTAAAGCGTCTGCCAAATGTATAAATGTAAATATTTCAAATCATAATAGTTCTCAAAAGAATCTTTAGAGAAATGTGCCGACCAAACCATATAATCCACATTGACGAGTTCAGGAATAAAAACAAGCGTTTTCATGCTTCAAAAGGCTATGCAGAGGCGCCACATTTCCACAGCCAGGAATATGTGTGTGTGTGTGTGTATATGTATGTTATGCTAATAGTGTGTCTTTTTCATTGTATTAAAGTTTGCATTCATAGTAACACAGTTTTGAATATGGTCACCCTACCGTTCTTTCAATTTCATCACCGTCTAAAATAACATTTAAACCCAGTTCATATTTCTCACTGGCAAAAATTATTTTGTGTGCCCTCTAGTGTACAAACACCAAAATAATTGTCATAAAAGTCAGAAAAATATGCAATGAAATAACTCAACCTTTTGCGGTTAAATGCATCTACTCGTGTCGTGCCACACAAGTATCTTTTTTTGTCAGCCAGGCATATTGCTAGGTGACATAGCTTAGTGATAGCAAGTAAAATAATTCACTGTTTAACCAGACTTGCACATGTCAGTTGTCCACGATTTTAGTTTTTTTTTTTTTTTTTTTTTTCCCACACAGTTTAAAATGTAATTTATATTTAAGGTTAGATTCATAGGGAGTTTTGATACTGATAGTATAAGTTCAAAAGCTTTGATGGCAAGTGTCAGACATTCAGCAGCACCAAATAATTTCCACATTCTCAATCACATTTGCTTGCACACTAGAGACCTGTTTTTACATCATTGCATGATGTTTTTTCAGCAAATAAGCTCAACCTTGCTAATAGTGTCAAATGTGACATAAAAAAGCACCTTGAGCTTGAGCAGCACAATTGCAGAGATACTTACCCGCAATGCTCCAGGCACAGAAGTGAATGCTATTCTTGCATACCGCGACACGATGAACGTGGTGTTTTCAAGTTATGCAGTTATATCATATCTAGCATTCCCTTCTCAACCGGTAAGCCATTTATTCAATATGAATATGATTAATATAACGTAAAAAAACATGTAAAAATATCTCAAAGTCCAATAGCCTTCGAAGAGCTGCAAAAGAAAAGGAAAGAATTTATTGAAACTGAAATGATTTGTCTAGTGATTATTTGAGTGATTTTGTTATATTGTTTAATTTGTCACCCTTCTGTAGAATGCTATAACAAATGCTATCATGTTTATTTTTAATAGCACAATAACATCTGATTTAATGTGATGAAGTTCGTATATGTATGTAAACATGTAATTTACCACAGTTGTAAGGTGCTGGAAAAGCTTGAAAATGCTTGAAAAGTGCTTGAATTTGACTTTGGAAAAGGTGAAAGAATCCTGTATATGTCAAAAAAATCAAAGAACATTTTATTCCTCATGACATGACCCCTTTAAGTTGGGTAACAAATTTCGAACTAAAGGCTTAGTAACTACTAGTTAACTAGACTTAAGAACTGGTGGTGCCACCAAATGATGCACTTAACACAAGACTTAGTTAGTAGGTCGTAAGCTCTCCGTAAAGTAATGTGTAGTCACATAAAATGACATTTACCTCTGTTGATCCAATAAGCAGTCTTCAAATTTGTAAACAGAAGTGTTGAAAACCCATGCATTTCAGTTTTATCTTGTTATGGTTTATGTTCTTTTTTGTCTCACAGAACTTTCAGTGTAATAAATAATATTTCCAAAACTAAATGTAAATTAAATAAGTAAATACAATAAGTATATGTATATAATAATATTCAGTAACTATATCTAAAATTAATAAGGGGCAATAAATGCATATCAATACAACAGACTTATTAATATCCTATTTATTTAGTGTATTGAAACTTTGATGTTGCCGGCCTCTAAGAAGTCTTTTTACATAATGATCTCTCTCGTAAATGTCACCATCATCATTAATGTCTAAAGGATTGAAGTCTGTCACGCATTTTTATTCCAACTGTAACTCATTGACTTTCCAAAATATTTAGTGTACACAGAAGGTTACGTTTCACTTAAATTTAATGTTGCAGCCTTTACTTAGTAGTGCATAAGTTGTAACTTTCGCAAGGCTGGTGCAACCAGCTCCTGAAGTCATCAAAACTATGACATAATACAAATGGAAGTGTTGGAATAATGTATTGAATAAAACGTGAGACAAATTTAGCTTCTAAGTAGCCACCCTTTGTCTAGATTACAGCTCTGCAAACTCAATCATACTTCTTGATGTTCAATATAAAGATGCTTTAAAAAAAAAAAGATTAAACATTGGATGATTTGTCACGTATGCTGTGGCCCCTGTCACAAAGCAGGATTAAGCAGCTAGCTAGACAAATGTAACTTTAACTTTAAACTCTGAAGTCGTGGTACCAGATAAGTAGATAGGCCTTCATTGGTGTTCCTCATCATAGTACATACACTAATCGGCTAACCTGCTCCAGGGCTGGCTATGTTCCCCATCAGAGATCTCATCCAGATCCTGGACCAATCAGCTGTGAGTAAAGTGACAGTCACTCCCCCCAGTATTTCTCACTCCAATTTAAAGTGCACTTCAACGAGACATTCTTAGAAATTTACAAAATAAGCTATTTATGAACATTATATATTGCAAGAAATATATTTTTGGCAGCCTTGCATTTGTTTAAAGACACTTGAATTTTTCAATTATTCATGTAGTGTAAATGTGTTTTATGTCCTCTTTTGCTTGTGTTATAACTCTTTTTACATTATTATATTATTTATCAGAATTTTCATGAACATCTTAGGCGGAAAAGTACATTTCGCTGACTCTCTCGTGAGATGTGACTTGCGCTGTCTCGCACGCGTTTGGCTGTTTGCTTCATTCGTGTGAATGTGCTCGTGAACTAATCATAACCTTGGGATCAAAGCCTGAATTGTTAGAGAAAGTTTGTAACAAGCGTCTTGATACCACTTAACCCTAATGAAGCCTGATTGGATTTGGTGAGTTTTGTCAAACTAAAACCAATCCTGGATTCCAGAATTTATTGAGCTATCTGAATTTCACATAAAAGCACAATTCATATTTGTCTAATTAATTCATTTCATGAGAACCATACATTCAGTCATGTGTGCCCAAACATAAATGTTTGGATGAATCTAGTTTACCGATGTGAAAGCTATGTTTTGATGGATGTTCAGTGAATTGGCTGGATCATGGGCGGACGCTGCGAGAGCAAGGCGTGGAGGAGTCAGAGATGCTGCTGCTCAGGAGGAAGTTCTTCTACTCGGATCAGAATGTGGATTCCAGAGATCCTGTACAGCTCAACCTGCTCTACGTGCAGGTAAAGTCCAGCAAATATGACCTACAGGTCATTCATCAACGGAAAATTACTACACAGCATTCATCAGATTGCTTGTGTAAAGTCTCAGGCTGGATCCTCCTATACACTCTTGTGTGGTTAACTTGGTTCATTTTGTTCTCATTCAGCTGTATTGCTGTTCTTCTTCCAGGCCCGTGATGACATTCTGAACGGCTCGCACCCCGTCTCCTTTGAAAAGGCCTGCGAGTTTGCTGGATACCAGTGCCAGATCCAGTTTGGAGACCACAACGAATCCAAGCACAAACCTGGATTCCTCGAGTAAGCTCTTCACATATTTACTTTACCTGAATCTGATGTTTAGATGCCTAGTTGCTTCATCAGTTGCTTCAAAATATAATTTCTTATTTCTTTCTCATGATTTTGTGGTGAAATAAGAACTGCACACGCTTTCGACAGTTTTCGTGAGATATATCAAACGACTGCTTCATTAACCTGCATCAAAAATTGCAATTATGTGTTCTTGTGTTCTCTCATCCAGTTTAAAAGAATTCCTACCCAAAGAATACATCAAGAACAAGGGGGAGAAAAAGATCTTTCAGGTGAGATGTTCAGATACAGGTTATCTGTTGGAAGGGGCAATAATGAAAACACACGACTCTAACCCAGACAAACATTATGGCAAAATAGTTTTTCCTTATTTGATATTCTTATAGCTTGTTTCTGTAAAAATACTGTATATAAAAGTTTTAATATAACATCAGGCATTCTGGGAGCTGTAGAATTCACATAATTCAGAATTGTGAATAGAACCAAATTTACTACTGTGTATCATTTGTTTGTATTAGTATAGACCTTGACAATTAACACTTGTGTCTTTTGACCATTCAAATATTAAGCAAAACTGAGCAAAATTGAATCAAATTTGAATGAGAGACACTTATTTTTTCCCCTCTCAGGCACATAAAAACTGCCAGAACATGACAGAGATTGAGGCTAAAGTGAGCTATGTCAAACTAGCCAGATCTCTCAAAACATATGGTGTGTCCTTCTTCTTGGTCAAGGTAAACATTTCGCTCTATTATCATTGAATGTCTTTTTCCTGTTTTCTTGCATTAATGGTAATGTAAATTCTTTTATAGGAAAAAATGAAAGGAAAAAACAAGCTGGTTCCTCGTTTGTTGGGCATCACTAAAGAGTGTGTGATGAGAGTAGATGAGAAGACAAAAGAGGTGATTCAGGAATGGAGTCTGACCAACATCAAACGCTGGGCAGCTTCTCCAAAGAGCTTCACCTTGGTAACGATCACATTGCTAATGAATATACAAATATATCTGCTGTGTTTTCTATCAGACAGTTGTATTCTGAGAATACCTTGCATTTGAATAGAACTGACACCATGAATTTGGCACGTAACTTTATTTACATTTTGTTCAGTCCAATTGAGTCAAATCTGCTATTTGCTCGGCATCAACCAAGGGAAACTGTGTTGTTAATAAAAGCTAAATAATTGCATGAATGTTAGTAAACTATGTCTGATCTCTGTGGGATGGTCAGTTTTGTCATAGTCTAATAACTATATATGCATTTTCGTGTATATTCTACACAGTTTGGTGAAAAATAAATACGCCCCATGGGAATTGTTTGCTTTTTTTTTTTTTACATATTTGGACAAGCAAACATTTGATCCTCTTTGAAATGGTGCCTATTAATAAAGTTGGTATGCTTGAACAAAACCACAAGGAAAATGACCTTTTTCAATAATTTATTCAACAAAAATATTAATAGATGTGATACTCTTCTGTGTAAAAATTAGGTACACCCCTACATTAATCACACCTTCAAATCCATACAATTAGAATCAGGTTTTTTTAAGATGGAAATGTTATGGTTTGGGGTTGCTTCACTGCCTGAGGTACTTGACAGCTTGCAGTCATTTATTCAACTATGAATTATGCATCATATCAAAGAGTGCTTGAAGATAATGTCCAAAAGTTGAAGATGAACCAAAAGTGGACCTTTCATCATGATAATGATCCTACACACAGTAGCAAATCCACCTTGGAATTGTCTAACAAAAGAAGATATGGCGGGTTATGGAATGGTCTAGTCAAAGCCCAGATTTGAATCCTACTGAAATGTTGTGAGGGGATTTGAAATGGGCAGTACATGCAAGAAAACCCTCAAACATCTTGCAACTGAAAGTATTTTGCAAGGAAGAGTGGTCAAACATTTCAGAAAGCTGATGTCAGAGACTGGCGTACAATTATTCAACAAGTTATTTCTGCTAAAGGGGGCAATACTAGCTTCTGAGGCCAAGGGTGTACTTACTTTTTCCTCAGAAGAATATGACATCTGTTGATATTTTTGCTGAATAAATAATTGAAAAAGCGTATTCTCCTTTGGTTTTGTTCAAGTATATAAGTTTTATTATAATAAAACATAATAAAAAATTTTATAATAATAAGCAATGTTTACTTGTCCAAATATGTTAAAAAATCCATCAATTTCCATGGGGTGCTCTTATTTTTTCACATGATTGTGTATAGAAATATATACATATATAAATATGTATGTATGTATATATTATATTTGTATTATTTATCTAACTACCTACTAATATATAAAGTATATACTGTATAATCTGACTTTTGCCTAACATAAGCAAACATTTACACTACAAAGTGCTAATAAAGTACAGATGAATACATCTTCCATATTACCAATATTGTTGTGAGTGGGGAAAAATAAACTTGGTTTATCTGTGACGGTGTCACTTACTGGTCCATTTTCATTCAAAAAGTGTGAATTTTCCCATTTGCGTGAGACTTGAATTGAATTGGACTTGGAGTGGACTAAGACTTTAGAGTTCGGCTCAGCTCAAACAGTAGGTGAGGATATTTTGCCATGATGTGTGATGGTGGCTCAAGCTAACAGCCTCACAGCCTCTGAATACACACGGGAAAACACTCTTTATTAATGCTCTGATATTCAACAGAGCGAACGCTTCATTACTTTTGGGAATGTAGACTTTAATAGGCAACTTGGTTACACAAACACCAACAGAATGTGGGTTTGCATTTTGAATTTCTCCACAGTGTGCTTTCATAATCCCCTTTGAGTGCTGCAGCAAGCTCGTTTGCTCGAGGGACAAGCATCCCCGCCTCAGAGTGTACATCTATCTGCCGGATGCAGTTTCAGTCTCTCCCCCTTAGGTTGGGACACTGCACAACTCATAGAAGAGGCACTGATCGTGCAGAGAAATGCCAGTTTCGGAGTTTGAAGTTATTTACATGATCTGCTTCTAAAAAGCTATAAAGCGTTAAATATAACTGCATTAAAGATGTAACGCCGGGGTGTTTCCTTTAAAGATGCTCGACATGCGTGTTTTGGTTATGCGGAGCAGCTGCTCCGGTTTCACTTATTCCAAAACGAGAGTGCTTCTGTATTTAATTATTTGGTATTTTTTTATAATACCCGCATACTTTGCGATCTACATCACCTGAAGCTGTGAAAGTGTAGTGTGTGTCTGGACTGTTAGCTGCGTTTTCTTCCTCTCTATCAAGCACGAGCTGCAGTGTTGCTCTCATGTGTCATCATTAGAGTTAGACTGTTCGACAACAGAAATTTTTGTTGACCATTTTTATTGTCAACATTGTCGATAACGTTGACTGACCGTTTCGACCTTAGTATTCTTCTTTGCAGGACATCATAAGACACACCTGTTTGACTGCATTCAGTTGAAATGTACTGTATAATTTACATGGATGATTCATGTGTATTTATATGTACAATGTTTCTTCTTCAGGACTTTGGTGATTATCAGGATGGTTACTACTCTGTTCAAACCACTGAAGGAGAACAGATCGCACAACTTATCGCTGGTTACATCGACATTATTCTCAAAAAGGTTTTTTTTTTTTAAAGGTTATTTTTGATCTCACAAATGTATTGGACCCACAAGACTAGTCTCATTTCTGATGACATTGTAGGGTAAGCTGGGGTTTTGCAATGGGTCTTACATAAGAAGCACACCTTGACATGAGCCTTCTTAATAACTATCAAACACAATAATTATTTGGCATGACCTAGAGTTAAGCTTTTGTTGATGTTTACAACAATTTTAGAGATTTTGATGGAGCACAGATATTTTAGTCATACCTGTCTTATTTTTAATAGTCGTTTAACATGCAAAGTAATGAGAAATTGCTGGCACTGGTTCTCTGGAATTCCTCACCAAACTTAAACGTTTTTATATTTTTGGTTAAACACACAATCTGCTCTGGCAACAAATGCTTCCTTTATGTCCCTGTCTCAGTATATCTCCTGAACTCATTGTGGTTGGAATCTTCTTTATCTGCAGAAAAAGAGCAAAGATCACTTTGGCCTGGAGGGGGATGAAGAATCAACCATGTTGGAGGACTCAGTGTCTCCTAAAAAGTGAGCCTCTTTTTCATGGTTCTTTCATGTTCGTCATTGTGTTGGAGTTTAGTATGGTGTTATCCCATGCACTCTCAATATCACATATGGTGGTCCCAAAATGTATTTGGACACTTATGTTTCACTCATACTGGAATGAACATTAAATGAAGTGCAGATAGCACAGACCTATCACCTGGGAGCTTGTGTAGACTTCAGCAATGGGAAAATAATCTGTATCCTACTTTATTTTCAATGGAAATCCACTGGTATAAGCGATTAATCGTGAATAAAATATTTTAATCGACTGACAGCACTAATAATCATATAATAAAAGGTTTTAAGTAATTGCATAACTTTTGATAGTTAATGAGGATTAATCGCAGATTATGAATGTGCTGACAATGTACTCTATATCTTTCTTGTTAAAATGTATTTATTTAACAAAATGTGATCATTTTGATTATCATTTTCCTAACAAAGCCTTTAATAGAATAAAGATATAAATGCACTAAAATAGCACCAATTTAACCCTCATATGGGATTCAAAAATGGCACCTCCCTTTGGTATTCGCTTTTTTGACTGGAAGGGTCATATGCGTAACCCTTATTTTTAATGATGATAATGATACCATTTCTTCTGTCCTGAAGTAAGAGCAATACAATTATGCATTTCTTTTGGGATTTTATGCTTTTATGATCTTATTTACATGTAAATGTCTAAATTTTACCATTCATTTGCATATACAAATAAGCACATTTAAAAAAAAAAAAAAACTGACAGAACTGACACTTCTATATGTTGAAACATGAAGATAATATGAGAATGTAACATAAATTGGAGGCAGATTGCTGCCATCTGGTGAACAAAATATAAATAACATGACTTAAACCATGTCATGCGAGTAACAACCAGTACAGATGGCTGTGTAGTCTGATGGCATGTTGTAACCTAATTTTATATTTTATCACAAGATATGCATTTGGATATATATTTATAAATGATCAAAATATTATTTATCAGCATTTTAAATTTGATTTGAAGTGTCAGTTTTTGCAGTTTATGTCATTATACTGCAATCACCAGGCTGTGCATCTCACAGCCACCACCAAGCACTTAACTCCAGGTTGCGCCGGGGGGATTGTCCCTGTAATAAGGGCACTGTAAGTCGTTTTGGATAAAAGCATCTGCCAAATGCATAAATGTAAATGTAAATGCAATCAAACCTGACCATGGTGTTACAAGACACAGAATAATCATTTTTCTACCAATAGTTTAAAACATAAAAATGTAATAACTCAAATTAAATGCATAATAATGGCAAGAAAATTAACATAAAAAAACAGAAATGTTAAAAAATTCTGAAAATACAATTAGAGTATAAAACAAGAATCAAAGTAAACATTTTACAATTTTAAACTTTCTATAGTAAACTTTGGGTTACAGTTGTAACCTTGGTTCTCTGAGGGAGATGAATGAGACATCTCACTATGGGACACATCTCTTGCGTGGTCATCCATGCAATCACGCCTAACAGGCTGCTGGCCAGTGCACCAGGGAAGCCCCGCCCCTTCCCTATATAATCAGTTGCACTGGCCCAAAATAGCATACGTTACAGCTCTTCCATGCGGATGAATTAAGGACCCTCTGGTGAGATGTCTCACTCATCTCCCTCAGAGAACCGATGTTACAATCGTAACCTAAAGTTCTCTTTTTGCCGACTCTTTCAACATCTCACTATGGGATATAGATAACGCCCCGTCATCAGAACAGGCCTACCATCAAGGCACCTGGACAAATTAGGATCTTTCATCCCTATTTTTTTTTTCTTCTTTTTTTTAAGACTCTGTCTCCAGCACTGCCTGTGTTAAAGTGGATCTTGTGATATCCAACTTATAGAACCTGCAGGGAAGCCCAATCAGCTTCCGCACAAACATCGTCTATGGAGTTTCCCTTGAATAAAGCCAAAGAAGCACCCATTCCCCTTGTAGAATGGGCTCTCACACTTCCTGTTAACATCTGTCCTTTCACAGAATAAGCCAACCTAATGGCTTCCACTATCCAGTGAAAGAGTCATTGTTTCAGTAGTGTCTGAAAATCTCTTTGTGTTTCGCAAGCCTTGTGAGGCACAAGGCTTGCGAAACACACAAAGAGATTTTCAGATAATCAAAAGCTCTGCATCTTATTCAGATATATTTGCAATGCCTTCACTGGATATAAGTGATGCAGTTTTTCTTTGTTTGATGAACCAAACGGAGGAGGGTAGAACACTTGAATTTCTGTATCCGTATATGTATAGCCAGGTGTAATCACCATGGTCACAACTCCAGGTTTGGGTGTAAAGTGACCTTGGAGAAATTTTGTGTAAACCTAACATACTTAACGACTGGCTGAAGATGGCACACCCCATTAATTTTCTTTTAGTGAGAAGAACAGCAGACAATGTGCATTTTCTCTTGAGGAGAACAGATCTACGGCCGCCTGGCCATATCTGCTGTCGCTCTAAGAGATAGCAGGTGTTTCTTGCTCTATAACAACAATTTTCTCGCCAGGGCATGTAAATGCCTTCAGCGAATGGCTCCCTGCCTGTTTATATATGCAACTACTGTTGTATTGTCTGATCTGATCAACAATTGACAGCCTCATATTTGTGGGAGGAAATGTCTGAGGGCCAAGAACACCGCAAGAAGCTCCAAACAGTTTATATGCATCTGTCTGACCAACCTCATCCATATTCGGGGTCGGGGAGACACTTCCCTCCTCCTATCGTGGGTGGCGGTCTTCCTTCGACCCCTCTGCGTTTCTGGGGGATGGCAGGGCTCACCTCCGCCCCTGGCAGTGGCTCCATCGCTCCAGGTGGTCGGGGAATCCAGTCCCCACTCGACTCGCGGACGGTGGCCGTTCACCACATCTGGGTGGTCGGTCTACTCCCTCCTCCGGTGGATGGCAGCGGCACTCCCCTTGGTGGACAGCAGTGTCGACTCCACGACGGGCATCCCTCCTCCTTCCCGGGTTTCAGCACCAGTGTAACGTAGTTCAATGGAAAGGAGGAGGCGAGAAACGGCTGGTCAATATAAATAATATTTTAATTATAAACTTAAACAAAAGACGAACACAAACATGACGGACATGTCCGTAAATGATCTCTCTCTCCCACACCATCCTCTGCAGTCGGCCTTTTTCCCTCTCGGAGGCTTAATTAGCCTGATAAGGGACCGGGTGTGTATAATCACAGTCCGGCCCCGGCCTCCACCCTGCCACACTCTTGTTCCCTCCTTTTTGCTTCGAACCGCTGCCACAGCCGGTCCCAACAGGCCCTTAGGGTCCTGAAAGTTTAGAGAGAAAATGTCATCTTTTTCGGCCATCGTGGACAAATTCACCCATAGAATTCTCTGGCCCTCCACTGCCAAACCCAGAGTTGTTCCTGTGGACTGAGCCAGGCAGTGTGAAGAACACAAAATAAGGTCCGTTACTGTACAAATTTCTGTCCAGTGCTCCGTTATGCCTTTTACCTGCGACAAAGCTATAGACATATCCAACTCTGCGATGTATGCCAAGAACAGAGTGATCACATTGGTAGCACGCACCTTCTGAGCTTCAGATTTGTAAATCTTTTCAAATATCAAGGCTGAGAAGCGATCAGATCTTTGAGGCTGCTTGGTGGGCGATCGTGGATAAACTGGCCCCTCTCCTCCATACCTGCTATGTCCAGTGAGGAGAAGCCATACACCAGGACTCTAGATGAAAGTGGTTTCTCCCAATAATACATCAGATCCTCCACGCAGTCCTGGAAAGGTGGGAGTGTCTTATGAGCTACGGGGGTGGTGGGGAGGAGAAATTTCCCATTTAGTCTTGAGCGTTTTGCGGCAGGGAAAGCCGTTGGCCAGTCGACGACTAGTCTAATTGCTGCCCGTCTGCAAAATTCATGAAGAGTTGTATACCCTGCTGCTGATGGTTGTTCCTCCGACCCTGTAAGGCAGGGGTGTCAAACTCAGTTTCTGGAGGGCCACAGCTCTGCAGAGTTTAGTTCCAGTCCTGCTCCAAAATGCCTCCTTGTAATCTTCGAGCACTCCTGAAGACCTTGATTAGCTTCTTCATGTGTGTTTAATTACGGTTGGAGCTAAACTCTGCTGGACTGTGGCCCTCCAGGAACCGAGTTTGACACCCCTGCTGTAAGGTATTCAGATGAATCCTTTTGGGAGACAACCGCATCCTTCTCACCATCGCCATTATCCTCGTTTGACAGAAAACACAGAAAACTTTATGAATAAAGGCATCAAAAAAGAACAAACAGTGAACAATAAAAAACAGTAAGAACAGTAAACAGTCATGCAAAGGGGTCACTCAGAATTAGTTCTTTGATCTTTGTTCTGTTTGTGTGTGTGCGCGTGTGTGTGTGTGTGTGCGTGCGCGGTGTATCTGCATGTGCGTGTCCTGCATTGTGAGTGTGATATCGTCTCACCCCTTCATTTCTGTGTGTGTGTGTTTAACATTGTGGCTGATTTATTGATTTTATTTGAAAATGTAAAAAAAAACAATAACACTTTGTGTTAAAGTCTCACCAGTTCATCGGGTCCTTCGTTTATGTGTGAGTGTATGTTTTTTTCACGAGTCTCACTCTTTAATTTCTGTTTTTTTTTTTCTCCCTGCATTGTGACTGAATTATTGATTGTATCTGACATTATATCTTTTTTTGGTCTTTCCCATTCATTTTCAATGGTTGGTCAATTTTGACTGCGAATACTAAGGTTTCACTTTCTTTTAATGACTACTTAGACTTATCGAATCAAGTCAAAAAATGTTGGGATGTTTAGATAGCAAATGAAGGAAAAGTCACCAAGTGTTGTACTGCTCAGATAAAGGAAACCATTTTAATTAAATAAGGAAAATGTATTTTGGTCAAAAGTGATCGAATACCATAGGAGTATAAATTACACTAAATGTTTCCCAAAATCTAAGCAAGAGGTTTACTAAATAAAAGAACATTGCAATGGACATTAAATCTCTTAAACCCTCATCTTCCACAATATTAATCAGATGGCATGATGTGACTAGACACTTAATATCCTGTGTCAAAAGAGCGGCATATAGCAGGTGAGTTGAGAATAGCCCATTATACTTTAACAGCTTCTGTCAAATCTATGTATGGACAAAATAATAAAAGTAGTATGGCAGAATGCCATTCCGACCATGTCCAATGTCTTGTTCTGTTTTAAGTTTCAAAGTTGAAATTTATTGAACTCAAAGCAGCGCGTCCACAGACCGTGCACAGAAGAACAAGATCCCTCATCAGTGCCTTTTATTGTGTGTTTAGCTTTTAGCTGATAGTTAAGGCTTAAAGTATTTCTGTGGTAATTAAATTCCACCTTACAAAGGCTGAAAAATATTTCTGTTTGTATTGTAAGAAGTCCTTTCCCTATCACTTGACACAGAATTGCTGTTGTGTGTGTTGTGGTGTGCATCAGTGTCATGACCCTAGACACATTACAAAGGTTTTGCCATATTTCAACCAGTGTTTAGAACTCACACAGAGCTGAATAAAATGTATATAATGTGAAAAATTGGAAAGTTAATAGCGTTAAAGAAAAATGTACGGGTTGAACATTTCAAATTGATCGCATGCTTTAACAAGGTAATTTTAACAGCTCTAATCATTATTATTGTAATGTTATTGTTAAAACTGCATCTTAATGTTGTTAGAAACAAAAGATTACTTAGATTAGTAAACCAGAGATCAAGAAACTTCACACGATGGCTTTAATATAGCAGTTAGAAGTTATGTAAATATCCATCACCCAAATGTCTATTTGATGTGTGTGTTTATTTTTACGTTGTTTGCTCATTTGCAATAACGTTAATACTTTGTAAATCTGATCTTTTAACAAAAAAAATGTATGCCAAAAAATGTTGCGAATAGATTGAAACATAGATCATGGATTACTGTGTAATGGGATCTATTTGCTTTCAAAGCTGTGCACCACTTGTGTCCAGTGTCGACTGTGTAACGCTTAAAATGTCAATGTCATTACATCTTCTTGTGTTTCTGGGAACGCTGAAGGACATGAATCCATTTTTTAGAAAGTAACTTAGAGTATAATATAGTATATATAATATAATTACATTTCCCATGAAATAATCAGTAAAGGCTGCAATCTGAATCAATGTGTTTATTTTTAGCCCCATTGCCTCCGCTTCTGAGACCATCAATTCATACATTTTATCACGAGGCTCGTTGTGCATGACACCGCAGAGACTCTGCATGTTGAGGCTCATGCTACGCTCCGTGATCCATGCACAGCTTTACCACATGCCCCATTGAGAGCGAGAACCATTAATCGCGACCACGAGCAGGTTACCCTATTTGACCCTACACCCTCTAGCAACCGGGCCAATTTGGTTGATTAAGAGACCTGGCTGGGGTCACTCAGCACACCCTGGAATCAAACTCGTGACTCCAGGGGTGGTAATCAGCATCAATACTCGCTGAGCTACCCAGGCCATTTGTAGTGGATTAATTTTTTGCGATTAAACATAACCTCATTTGTTTTTTGAAGTTAAATGTTTTGCTGGAAAAATGTGCTTGTACTAAATGTCTTTAAAATAAACACCATTTGTATATTCATTCATCCATTTTCAATGTGGCTTAATTTTCCAAAAACACATTTTTGGGCCACAGTACATCAGGCATCATAAAATACAGTAGCTGTTTCTCAGCCATATTATAAAGCTGTTTTGCTGTATGTCTCTGTTTTGTTCTAAATCCAGCATTATTTCTGATGTGTTTTAGGTCAACAGTGCTCCAGCAGCAGTTTAATAAGGTTGGGAAGGTGGAGACGGGTTCTGTGGCTCTACCAGCTATCATCCGCTCTGGTGCCGGCGGTCCAGAGAGCTTCCAGATGGGCTCCATGCCTCAGGCCAAACAGCACATCACCAGCGGGCAGATGCACAGAGGACACATGCCCCCTCTGGTCAGATATACACCACTGATGGGTTTACTTCCATATAAATAGCTTTATATGTGTAAAGCAGATATCCACTTCAATTATGCATAAAATAACTGTGCAATGTCTAACTACAAACTCAGGACTTGTATAACAGTGGCTTCAGAACACATTCAGTCCTTCTTAAAAATATAGGATGGGCTCTGCTTTTGATTTAAGTATATTATGAGGTGTGTGTGTGTTATTTTGTTCTCTCCACGGTTCTCTGTATAATGTTCAGTATGGGCTTTACAGTGATTTATAGGTACTGTATATGTGTTCCAGACTTCAGCTCAGCAAGCTTTGAATGGCACCATTAACTCCAGTATGCAGGCGGTACATGCGGTTCAAGCCTCTCTCGAGGAGTTTGACACTCTGCCTCCGCTAGGCACTGATGCGGTGAGATGCATTGTTTATATATAGTACATTTGTCTTTTTAATCTCTGTCACTTTTGAACTTTTCATTTTTGCTGATTTTTAAGGACGCAATTGTGTAGATAGTTAAAATATACAAGGGCTGTTTCTTTTTAGATATACTGCAGTGTTTCATTTACATTCCACAGTCTCATTTGCCACGCCACGGTCTAATGAACCGAAATGTATCTAAAATATTTTTGCACTTCTCGGTGTCATAATAACATAAAATAAAAGGTTGTGTTTTGCACTCTCTCTCGTGCACCATTCAGCTCTTCAACCGCTGCTGTAAACTCACATGCTCACACACACTCGCAGATATATGAACTGGAGTATTCCTGGCTCCGTCTAACGTTATTTGGTTGAGGAGGTAATCTTTGAGGTAATTAATGTTAACTTACATTAAATGTATCCACTGGATTTATACACTACTCCACACATTTATTTATCATCATCAGTGTACAAGAGCAAACAGATACTGCCGAAGTTACAGTCATAATGATTAACGTTAGTGTTACTAGGGTAATTGGCATAACGTTACACTGCTTATGCCTTCACTAGCTAGCTATCGTTAGCAGTCTGAGGTAACATTAAAAGATAAAAAGCTGAAACTGACATCCCTAGTTTGTACCCTGCTTTTCAGAATGAGCATACAAAAATATTTTGAGAGATGTCAAACCCCAGATGAGGAAGAGACATGGTGTCTAAACCCTGGCTGGGAGTGAAGAGCATCATGTATATGGGGAAGAATTGCGGGTGCTGTTTCCAAACTATGATTGGATTGTTTTTGCAGTGATTAATATGTTTCAGCTGGCAACAATTCTTTTTACCCTAACTGATGCACTGTGTAGCTTCTCATTTCTTAAACAACCATGTCAGAAGATGTATCCTGTGGTCGCTGAAAGGATGTTACTGTGTTTCAGAAGGGGCAAATTATTGGGCTGCATCAAACAAAAAAAAACAATAACTTGTAGATTGCTTGTTGAAGTCGCATCATAAAAAATCATCAGTAGAACTTGCAGCTGTTTAATAGTAAAAGTAAGAGCACTTACACACAATCCGATGAGTACTTACAGGATTAAATCTTACTTACTTCTTACTTCTAAATCTCTGTGTGGCCACAAGAAAGCCACTTATTAGTGAGGCTAATTGGAGAAAAACAACTTCAATTTGCTAGGGAGCATAAAGATTGGACTATGGAGCCATAGAAAAGGGTCATGTGGTCTGATGAGTCCAGATTTACTCTATCCCAAAGTGAAGGGCGCATCAGGGTAAGAAGGGAAGCACATGAAGTGACGCACCCGTCATGGATAGTGCCCACTGTACAAGCCTCTGGAGGCAGTGTTATGTTCTAGGGTTGCTTCAGTTGGTCAGGTCTAGGCTCAGCAACGTTATGTGGCAATAAAATGAAGTCAGCTGACTACTGAATGTACTGAATGACCAGGTCATCCCATCAATGGACTTTTTTCTTTCTTGATGGCACGGGCATATTCCAGGATGACAATGCCAAGATTCATCGGGCTCAAATTGTGAAAGAGTGGTTCAGGGAGCATGAGGAATTGTTTTCACACATGAATTGGCCACTTCATAGTCCTGATCTTAACTCCATTAAAAGTCTTTGGGATGTGCTGGAGAAGAATTTACGGAGTGATTCGACTCATCAATTCAAGATTTTGACTGCCAAATATTTATGCAACTCTGGATTATTAGAGTGAATATTACTAATATGAATATTAGAGTATGCAACTTTTTGGACAGGGAGTGTACAATAGCCATTTATTCCAGTAATAATTTAGCACGCGACATTGCTGTATGGTCTCAAGCCTTTATTATTGCGGAAGAGGGAAGGAAGTGTGTATTGTTGTTTCTGTGTTTAACTTGGAAGGAGGAGCACTGTCAAGCTTGTTGTCAACTCAAACATGGTAAAATGCTCTCATCTCCTCTTCGCTCCACACAACCCTGGTGGCATGGGGTTACTTTAGATTTGTTTAGAAACTTGTACTGCCGAATATTACGCAGATGTGCAACTGAAGTAAATCTGGATCACTTTAAATATACAGTGTTTAGTGCACATTAGCAATGCTAAACACTACAGATCAGAACAATGCACATACGATACACTTAAACATTTGCGGCTATGTAATTTAGAGTGTCTTTGAAAGTAAAACAGTGATTGGTCAGTGGAGAACTTCTAAAGAGGGTGTTATAGGACAGTTGGGGTTAAAAGGGAATTTGGACGAGCTTGTGATTTGGTCTGTCATCTGTAGACACAGTCCATAATGAAAATGAACAACAATTTGCAATTTTATAGTCGCTGACTACCACCCCTGGACTCGCGAGTTAAAATCCAGGGCATACTGAGTGACTCCAGCCAGGTCTCCTAAGCTTGGTAGGGAGGGTAGAGTCACATGGGGTAACCTCCTTGGTTAATGTGGTTCTCGCTCTCGGTGGGATGTGCGGGGAGTTGTGCGTGGATCCCAGAATAGCATGGGCCTCCACACGCGATATGTCTCTGCGGTAACATGCTCAACAAGCCATGTGATAAGATGCGAGGATTGACGACTCCGATGCGGAGGCAACTGAGATTCGTCCTCCGTCACCCAGATTGAGGCGATTCACTACGCCACCACGAGGATTTAGAGCACATTGGGAACTGGGCGTTCCAAAGGCATTCCAAAAAAAATGGCAATTTTTCCTGTCTTATAATTTCATCTTTTTAGCTCACTAATACCTTTGACGGTTATTCTTAATTAACCATGAGAGACGGAAACTGTAATTAATTGAGCAGCCCTTGTTTAAATACTTACTTCCATCTTAATATGCGGAGAAACTATTTGAGCTGTCAGAATTAATGCTTTAATGCATGCAATTAATTATAAAAGTTCTATCTTTATATTGTGGAATGCAGTTTGTTAAATGTTGTTCTGTTTTCTTTCCTAAAATGGAAATAAATTCATTTTGACAGGAAAAGAACTGTATATATGGTGTCAGATTTCAGCATTTACAAAATATGCGATTAATTGCTATTAACGACAAAACAATTATGTCCCAATTAATTAATCCCAATGAACTGCAATAAAATAAAATCGTCTGACAGCACAAAAAACTATACAGTTCTGTGCAGAAGTTTTTTTAGGGATCATAAGTTTTTTTTTTTTTTTTTTTTACAGAATTTAGTAAAAATTAAAAAAAAAAAATTGTTTTTTTGTTTTTTTTATTCCACAAGACAACATAATAACCAAATTTACACACTTGGTTCTTAACCCTCTGGGGTCTGAGGGTGTTTTGGGCCCTGGAGAAGTTTTGACATGCCTTGACATTTGTGCTTTTTTCAGTTGCTTAAAAACATATTAATGGCTAAAGTCTGATAACACTGTATTCAGCACAAACTGGGTTACAATAATCTGTGAGCAACATGTCTGTACATGTTTGTATTTTTGAGAAAATAACGTTTATGCGTGGTTTTTGAAAAAGCTAAAATTTTAAGTCACTGAAATAAGGTCATATAACACATACTAAACATTTGTCCACAAGACTTTTGAGAACTGCATCTTGTAGCCTAGAGTTTTTGCTACAAAATTATGTGAAAATCATCCTGATCACTCATTCATACAAAACAATATAGTCATTTAACTTTTGTAAGACAATTTTAGTGTTGTAAGGTAATATGCGAGGAGGCGTGAATGATCATGTATATTAAGGTGATTCATACCTGAGAGACAATGACCCCTCCCCTGGGCCTACCACTGAGGAATGTGACAAAGAGAATGAATGTGAGGAGACTTAATGATCAAAATCAAGTTTTCAGTTAAAAGAAATAATCTGACTATACATTTTCTTTACATAAATACTTTACTTAATTTTAGACCTACACTACCGTTAAAAGAAGTCTCTTCTGCTCACCAAGACTGGATTTATTTGATCCAAAATACAGTAAAAACTTTTTTTTACAATTTAAAAGAACAGTTTTCTATTTGAATATATTGTAAAATGCAATTTGTGATCAAAGCTGAATTTTCAGCATCATTACTGCAGTCTTCAGTGTCACATGATCCTTCAGAAATCATTATAATATGCTGATTTTCTAATATGGGCATATTTAAAGTGCATTTTACTCATTTAACCTGAACACATATTTGCAAGCTTTGTTGATGATAATGAGGCATTATAAACACTAGATAGAATATAATAAACATTCATATTATTTGTATACCATATTACATATCATATTTATATTATACAGCATACAAATTAAATGTAACTAAAACTTGCTTATTAGGACATATTTCAAATGTCAATACACCGAATCCTGGCTGGCAAGTCTGGAAACAGTCCCACTAGTAAAATAAAAGTTAAAAAGTTTATATAAAATATCATGTCAACTAATGAAAACTAAATGACTTACACGTCTGAAATTGTAACCTCGGCTGGATCAAGTCTCTCTTCAAAATACAAATGTTCATCGGAATCCCGCTCTTCTTCTGAGGAAAATGTTAACTCTTCCTTACAATCCAGGAGCTTTCTTGCCTGTGTATCATTAAAAACGTGCAGAAAAATGAACAACATTTGTTTAAATCCTCACTGTCGGGGGGCGTGTACATTTGCATTGATTGTCTCAGCACATTAGCGTATGAATGGCGCGCTCTGCTGGTGGGTGGGATCACATTAGAGATAAATGAGCTGAGCCAGGAGAAACTGTACATCGCTTTGTTTCATACAGAGTACACTGCAGGAGAATATTTGTTTTAATTTGAATTGGTTTATTAAAAAGTAGACATTTTAAGCTTTCTTTAGACATATGTTTCATGTATTGATTTATTTGTATTTAAGTATTCGCGGAGTTTCAGGTCATTTTTGTGATGTTTTTCTGAAATATGCTCGTGAACACAGAGACTGCTGAAAGCTCACCCTTTTTATTTTCTTTATTTTACAAAAGAACAAGGTTTCATTGTTATTATGAGTGTACACAAATAAAAGTAGACCCTTTATAGTCTCTAATGATGTCTTACACTTATCTGTATACGCAAAAATGACGGAGTATTTTAAGTTGTTTCTGCTGTAATGACGAAAATATCCAGCAGGACGCGCCGGCGTGTCCGTCAACCCCAGAGGGTTAATATGGTGTTGCTTCCTCGATTATCAATGACCATATCTTTTGTGATAGATAAGTGTCTGCTTTGTCCTTAGCATTGAAACTGCCCACTGTTATTAAGAAAAATCTTCCAGGTACTGCAAGTTCTTTGGAAGTTTTCCAGCATTTTGTGCACATTTGAGTTCTACCTAACAGCGGTTGTTGACATCCAGTTTTTGACTCTTATGACGATTTGTTGGAGTCTCAACTATTACAAAAGTTGAATACAATCATTGATGCTCAAGAGGGCAACAGACATAATTAAGAACCAAGGGGATCTAAACTTTTGAACAGCATGATTCATGTGAATACAGTTATTATTTGGTCTTGTGGAATATGTATGTAAACATTTGTGTAAAGGGAGTTCAAGGGAAAGGAGGAGGCGAGAACCGGCTTGACAATCTAAATAATATTTTAATTATAAACTTAAACCAAAGGACACAAACACATATATATATATATATATATTTAAATGACTAATATCTTGGGGCTTCTGCAAGGGTGATGCAACCGCACAGCCTCAAGTAAACCATTTGTAGGTTGATTTCCCAGAAAGTGAAAGACTCTGCTTCACAGGGCCTGGGACAGCATTCCCGGTTGCCCCTCCCTGACGAAGGCCCTGGCTGGTGGGTGTGTAGAAGTTTGTGAGTGACTGGTGTTCCAATTCTGGGAAATCTGCTGAAAGTTGCATCTGACAAATGCTTGGATGAATGCAATCCAGTATTTTTAATACTTTCTCTCTCACTGTGTCTAATGTTTAGGCTTCTCAGGCATGGAGAAAGAACAAAATGGACGAGTCCAAACATGAGATTCACTCTCAGGTGGATGCCATCACTGCAGGAACTGCATCCATGGTCAATCTGACCGCAGGTGACGTCTACTTAACACTCATGAACACTTGATCCAATCAGAAAAACAATGTTTTGGATGTTTCCATTCTTTTTTCTGGCTGTTTATGGCGGTGTCAAAACTTTATTGGTCATGGATGTCACATCTTCGAACTTTTATGCTCAAATCTTGCCCTCTTCTGTCAGTCTTTCACACTCACTGATTAAGAAAGGAAAACATTTCTCATCAACATATGAACAGGAGCACTGTGAACATAAAAAGCAATTGTAAAAGACTGAATTAGCATTTAATTAGAGAAGTAGCTTTAGCCTTTCAATTTGTATTTGCTCCTTCAGGGATTGCCATAGAAAATATATGTTCATGCACAGAGTAAGTGAGATTTGAAAGATTTAAAAATAAAAAAGCACAGACTGTTCTGTTTCCACTTTATTACTTTTTATTAGTCATTTAAGTGTAGGAAAACCACAACAAACTACACTGATTAGACATTACATTATGACTACCTGCCCAATATGCTGTTGGTCCTCCACGTGCCTCCTAAACAGTGCCGGCCCATCGAGGCATGGACTCTACAAGACCCCTGAAGGTGTCCTGTGGTATCTGGCACCAAGACATTAACAGCAGATCCTTCAAGTCCTGTAAATTGCATGGTGGAGCCACTGTGGATCAGACTTGTTGGTCCAACACATCCCACAGATGATCAATCGGATTGAGATCTGGGGAATTTGGAGGCCAGGCCAACACCTTGAACTCTTCATCATGTTCCTCAAACAATTCCCAAACTATGTGTGAAGTGTGGCTGGTCGCATTGTCCTGCTGAATGAGGTCAAATCAAAATTTAAAACATATAAAAGAAAAAATCCAGGAGCAAATACTCAAGTGACAACATTAATAAACAACATGTGGCATACAAAATATACAGCGCAATAAACAGAATACAGTCTGTATAACTATAACATTAAACACTTAAGATAAGGATTATCAAAAGACAGAGAATACAGATATAAGAACAGATTTAAAACTAACTAGAGAAGGAGCAGACCTCACGTGAAAGAGCAGGCTGTCCCAAAGTTTGGGAGCTGCAGCAGAGAAGGCCACTGCCATGAAGGGGTGTATCTGGTCTGCAACTGACATCCACATGAATGCCCGGACCCAGGGTTTCCCATCAGAACATCACACTCCCACCACTGGCTTTTCCCACAGTGCATCCTGGTGCCATTACTTCCCCAGGTAAACGCCGTGCACGTGCACATGGCCGTCCATGTGATGTAAAAGAAAACGGGACTCATAAGACCAGGCGACCTTCTTCCTCTGCTTCAAGGTCCAGTTCCGACGCTTGCGTGCCCATTGTAGGTGCTTTCGACAGTGGACAGGGGTCATCATGGGCACTCAAAATGGTCTAGTCTAGTCATATGACAAGTGTGTTATCTTACTGACATTGTCTGTCAGGTGACCCAGCTGAGACGGATTACACTGCTGTGGGCTGTGCCATCACCACCATCTCCTCTAACCTGACGGAGATGTCAAAGGGTGTGAAGCTGCTGGCGGCACTCATGGAGGATGAGGGAGGAAATGGCCAACAGCTACTAGGTGCTGCCAAGAACCTTGCGTGTGCCGTGTCAGACATGCTCAAGACTGCCCAACCCTCCAGCACTGAGGTGAGACTGCTTGACACAAAGTTTTATGATCAAATGCTGCTGTAATATTGCAAAACTTTAAGTTTTTATTGTTAATATATATAAAAAAAGCCAAAAATAACAATTCTGTCAAACATAGTGATTGATATACTGTGCAGTATGTTCCCTTTACAAAAAGCTTCACTATGATGCTGCGCTGAAGAGCACTTTGGGAACACGTCTTAGTTGTGACCAGCTGTGAATATGTGTGCAACACGTCAATGAACATTGACTAGAATTTATAGCCTCTGCCGATGTAATCATTGGACGCACCTGGGGCAGGGCTATAAATAGATGCTTCACAGGAGCATCGTCAGATCTTTTGTCTTCAGATCATTCTGTGTTTGTGTGATATCACGAGCCTGTCAAACTTTCTTTCCTTTGTTAGGAGTTAGAATCTGTTAGGCAGTGCCTTCTCCTTTCTCTTTTCTCTTGAAGAAAAATAAAAATAAAATAAAAAATGACAAAATCATGGCAAACGATGCATGTTCCCCTGTCTCCGCTCCATGGCCGAGAGGAACACGCGTCAGTTTTTCTTTGTTTGTTTGGGGGAAGAGCATGCTGCTCTCGTGTTTGGGCGGGGCGGGTGCAAGCCTTGCGATCTGCTTTCGGGCAAAATGCTTCGCGCTCGTCTTGTTTACTTCCGGGAGTCAGCGCCCACATTTCATTCGTGGGGCTCTCGTATGGATATGGCTGAGGAGCGAGAGACGGGTTCGTCCCTTTCGCTTGCTCTCTCCCCAGATCCAGCTGATCCTTGTAAGTCTGAAGGTCTGGTGGCCAAAATAAATAAATAATCCATCCATCCATCGTCAACCGCTTATCCTTTACAGGGTCGCGGGGGGCTGGAGCCTATCCCAGCTAACATTGGGCGAAAGGCGGGTACACCCTGGACAGGTCGCCAGTCCATCGCAGGGCATAAATAAATAAATAAATTTGAAATAAATAAAAAAAGGGGGAAGGGAACGCTATATCTTCTATGACCTCCATAATGAGTATTCTCATCCATGGAGGAATCCTTATACTTCCCGTGTCTTCGTGCCCTCGACATTGAAATATTCAACTAATCGTGGGTGCTGAGGCTCGGGGGTATTCGATGATGCTGCCGGTAGAAGAGACACTTGCGGGTTATCTCTCGCCTGGCTCGGCATCACCGCTAAAGAGACCCACTCTGACTCAGGGCTCACTCTACCAGAGGGGTCGCCTCCTCTAAGCCTTGGCCAGAGGGGTCCCTCTGCAGCATGTTTGTGATGCGACAGGCTGGTCCTCTCCGCACACATTCATCAGATTCTACAGCTTGGATGTTCATGCCACTCCGGGCTCTTATGTCATTGAGTCGACATCTCAAGCTCATTTCTGAGCCCTCTCACGCTCTTGTGAGCACATTACGGACAGCCCCAGTGCGGCGGCGTGGGTATTCTCGTTCCCAAAGTGCTCTTCAGCGCAGCATCATAGTGAAGCTTTTTGTAAAGGGAACGTCTCGGGTTACGTAGTGTAACCCTTGTTCCCTGAAAAAAGCGGAACGAGATGCCGCGCTTTTCTGCCGCACTGGGATGCCCCGGGACTGCTCTTCAGACAAAATACCTGACGATGCTCCTGTGACACATCTATTTATAGCCCTGCGCCAGGTGCGTCCAATGATTACACTGGCAGAGGCTATAAATGCCGGTCAATGTTCATTGACGTGTTGCACACATTTTCACAGCTGGTCACAACTAAGACGTGTTCCCAAAGCGCTCTTCAGCGCAGCATCTCGTTCCGCTTTTTTCAGGGAACAAGGGTTACAATACGTAACCCGAGATGTTTTCATGAAATCAGACACACTCCCTCTCATTTGAATGAACTGGTGTAAACAGACTTGTAGTATATAAGTCTGTATATAATAACATAGTCTGTCAGTTGTATGGACTACTTTTATGATACTTATGATATATTGTTTTTTTGGAGCTCAACAAATATGGTCACTATGAACTTTTGTTGTTTGAAAAGGAGCTGTGTGAAGATTCTTCAAAAAGTCTACATTTTATATTCCACTGAAAAAATAACAGCAGTTATTAACAGTTATTAATTTTTTATTTTTTTTTGGTCCGATATTTTGTCCACAATATTTTGAGAGCTCAGTGGCTGATCGGCAATAATGATTATTTGCAGGATATAGTATACATACATATATGATGTTAGAAAATTAACTAAAAACAATTGAAAATGGAAATAGTATATTATCCATTGACAAGGATGCCCCTGATGTCTGTAGATTTTGAAACTGACACATAAGCGAACAACCACTTTTAATTGAGCATGCAGACACTGTTTTGGTCAATGCCAATAATACAAAAATGCCCAAATTTTATAGAATTTATCAGTTATAATGGTCTTTCCTAGTAATATAAATGTGTGTGTTTTCTCAGCCACGTCAAAACCTCCTGCAGGCAGCAGGTAACGTGGGTCAGGCCAGCGGGGAACTCTTGCAACAGATTGGAGAATCGGATGCAGATCAGCACTTCCAGGTGTGACAAACATGCTCTCACACTCTACTGTAACACACTGTCGCTGTTAATGATTAACCTGTGTTCTTATCAGTCTATAGGTACGGCAACTTTCACATACTCCAGACGGACTCACAAGTATAGTCACACACTGGTAAATTATGAGCAATTATGAGCAATTAATATTCACCAGCCAATCAGTCTTTTATCAAGCATAGTAATTCTTATACATGATCACAGTTTGACATAGGTCTTAATCAATATCGGATAGTCACACTGAGCCTGGCCTGAAAAAAATCACTTTCTTAATCATTTATTTTGCGTTGTTTTCCAGAAATAAATTGTGTAAGATTTGACTTAAAATTAATTATATATATATATATATATATATATATATTTATTTATATATATATATATATATATATCCCCTATTTTCAGAGAATGCATCTTGATTTAAGGTTTATTAATAGCTTTTGCTTGTTTTAAACATAAACTAAATTTAGCTAGATCTATGCTCAACAGAAAAGAAATTTGGCAATGGGTTAAGAAAAATACACCTAAAATATGTAGTAAGATATTATTCTCTGACAACAGGTGTTAATATCTTTTTTTTATGTATTTTTTTATCTTTAGATATTTTTACAGCAAACCAAATAAAAATTACTGATTAAGAATATGATTTGCAGTCTTTCTGTCCTGTCCCATCCCTTGAGTGTAAGTTCAAGGTGTGGTGACGGCCTCATATGACTTTATTTCCAGGCGTTCATTTCCTTTCTTTTTTTTGCATGAAACTCTGACTAAGAAAAGTTTCACAATTTAATGATTTTATTTAATCATAATTCATTCTCAAAGTTATGAAATTGCATCTGTTGATCTTACAGTTGAAGGCTATGGGTTACATTAAATAAAATTAAAAAATATAGAATTATCACACTGTATCAAACGTATATACATCATACTTAAACATTATACATATTAGCATTGAACTAGTATGACAGAATTACTTGACCCTAACAGTGGTATTAATACCAGTAATACCAGTGTCACATCCACTCCGGACTCTTCTCTCAATTTTTTCGAATGGGACTGACCTTCCACCGGTGGACAGCTCTTCCGGATGTAGGAAACCTCTCTCATCTAGAGTATGTGCGAGCCACGTTAGCGATCCATCACCTCTCACCACTACCAACACACTGGTCAGAGGAGGTCATTCACATCACCGCGACACACATGTTGACGCCTCTCTCAAAATTTTGCCCTTACACTGTGGGTTATGACGGGAAACCCTTTGCCACCACCGTCACCGCAACCTGCTCCGACTACCACAGAGTTTACCTTGTGTTATACAGCATTATCTTCCAAAGTGGATGATCCCCCACTGATGTTGGTGCGTTTGGCCATGAAGGCCATTCCTCACGGGTTATTAGCACACATGTCTGCCACCGTAAACAATCCAGCTCCCTTGGCTGCCACGGTTAACGAGCCAGTGCCCATGCCTGCCAGTCACTGCCAGTACTTACGACCACGGAGGTTGTACACCAGTCACTGCCAGTGCTTACAACCACGGAGGTTGTTCCCAGTCACCGCCAGTGCTCACGACCACGGAACTTGTTCCCCAGTCACTGCCAGTGCTTACAACCACGGAGGTTGTTCCCAGTCACCGCCAGTGTTCACGACCATGGAGGTCGTTCCCCAGTTACTGCCAGTGCTCACGACCACGGAGGTTGTTCCCCAGTCTCTGCCTGTGCTTATGACCATGGAGGTTTTTCTCCAGTCACCACCAGTGTTCACGACCATGGAGGTCGTTCCCCAGTTACTGCCAGTGCTTGCGACCATGGAGGTTGTTCCCAGTCACCGCCAGTGTTCACAACCATGGAGGTCGTTCCCCAGTTACTGCCAGTGCTCACGACCACGGAGGTTGTTCCCCAGTCTCTGCCTGTGCTTATGACCATGGAGGTTGTTCTCCAGTCACCACCAGTGTTCACGACCATGGAGGTTGTTCCCCAGTCACTGCCAGTGCTCACGACCACGGAGGTCGTTCCCCAGTCACTGCCAGTGCTCATGACCACGGAGGTTGTTCCCCAGTCTCAGGCTCCTTGCTCCAAGCCTTCCACGGCTCCTTCCTCCAAGCTTTCCACGGCCTTGTCCCTCGAACCTCCTGTGGCTTCATCCCTCGAGCCTACCATGGCTCCACCTTCCCTGGCTCCGTCCCTCGAGTCTTCCATGGTTTCATCCATCGAGCCTCCCTTGGCTCTGCCTTCCTTGGCTCCATCCCTCGAGTCTTCCATGGCTCCGCCTTCCACGGATCCGCCCCTTGAGCTTCCCATGGCTCCGCCTCCCATAACTCCAGTTGCTCTGCTTCCAGATCCGCCTATGGCTCCGCCTCCTAAGTATCCACCTCCTGTGACCAAATCAACTCCCTGACTCTGTCCGTAATCTGTGGCCGCCTCCTGATCCTGTCCCTGCTCTGTGGCCACCTCCCAGGCCTCCTGACCCAGTCTCTACTCTGTGGCTGCCTCCCAGGCCTCCTGACCCAGTCCCTAATCATTGGCCACCTCCTGATCCTGTCCTTGCTCTGTGACTTTATTAGGAACACCTGTTTACCTAATTATTTATCTGATTATGTTATCAGCCAATCATATGGCAGCAGCGTAATGCATAAAATCATGCAGATACGGGTCTGGTTCTCTCCATCTCAATTAAAGATAATATAGTTTGAGACAATTTTGTATGCATTTATGCAAGTATAGGCTAACAGTAAACATGTTTTGGGCTACTAACAGTTTTAGTTTGAATCTCTTAAGAATTGCTTAATGCTTTAGAATTTCAGCAGAGATGAATTTAGTTTTTGAAGATTTTACTTGTAATTAGGGCTGTTTATCATGGTAATTCAGTGCGATTAATTTTATATAAAAATTAACATGATTTAACCATTACATGATTAAAAATATATTAATCATGTCTCCAGACCATAATAAAGAATATTCCTACCATCGAAGCAATAGAGCACAATAGTCTGGTTCCGGAACTAAAAATCCCATTAATTTAATCCATAGACTAATTGATTTTCAATAATATTTTAAAACCTTTTTAAAACAGATCTACATTGACCTTTGAAGTTGTTCATTGATGGTAAATGCTTCAGTTGAGCATTTTATTTCAAGGTGTTATTTCAACTTCATTGTTTAAAAATCGTGTTTGATAGTGGAATTCATGTTAAACAACTACATTACCCAGGGTCCAACACAGATAGTTTAACCAATCAGAGAATTGCGGCCAACCAAGCCTACCAAATGTGCCTCGTGCGACCGCCCACTCCCATGATGTACTGTGAATGACATAATTGAGTCAGTGCTTCTTCATCCTTAAACTACTACTATCTATTTGTACATATTGGAATATTTTTCAAAAGACATTAAATATATTATTTCTATACTTATAATCAACAACCTAAAATAATAGTTTTATTTACAGTATTCCCATAGTTTTTTATTCAATGACATAATTTGCCATTTTCTCCGCTGTGTATGAAACCGGTATACTGCTGCAACCCTAGTCATATAGAGAATTGGTTCTAACCTGTGTTGATCACCAGGCAGGTTATTTTGAGGGGTTGGAGGTCAGCTGGTGCGCTCCCATATCCGGAGTAGTACACGGAGATGGGGATGGTGGTGGTTTATGAGGTGTCATCGGGAAGAACGGGTTGGCTTGGATTTGTTTATCCGGAAGTGGGGCAGGTATTTGGAGGGCTCTCGGGTGGGGTGTGGAGAGAGTAGTGTTATATAGTTAGTATGATTAGTATGTGAATGTGAATGTATGTATGTGTTTATATATATTTTTTGGGGGGGGGGGTTGTGGGGTTTAAATGTTGATTGTATTTGTACACATATACAAATACAATCAACATTTAAACCCCACAACAAACAAATATATATATCTGTGTGTGTGTGTTTGGCATTTATTTGTTATTGTATGATTTAATAAAAAATGTAAATTACAAAAAAAAAACTAGTGAAGATTATTCACTCACATGCACTCATGGAATGTGTCTCCACCACAACTTCATTGCTGTTATTCTTCTTCAAGTTCATAGTCTTGTCCTCAATGACAATATGACCAGCATTTGTCAAAGCACTCGTGGCAGATCACAAATACTCTTTTGGTGCTAGCATTCATAGAGATTCCAGCATTGCATCTGACCAGCTAGTGTGGGTTAGTAGGTCTACCAGCACTGTCTGTCACATGCAAACTGGTTGGTTACACTTCTGTAACACTTTAATTACCTTCAGAATTGGTGGCTTTCTGAATCAGCAATATTTGATTAGCAAAATTGGCAAAATCACTATAGCGTAATGTGTGATTTATATTTATATATATATATATATATATATATATATATATATATATATATATATATATATATATATATATATATATATATATATATATTATTTTTTTTTGCAATTACAGTAGTATGCAAATGAGAGATTCATGAAGTTCACAAAGCTTGTTAACTTTTTAATCATTTAATTAGATAAATCTGTAACTTTGAAAGTTCTGAAATTTTATTCAAATATGCATGCTTTCCATCATTCAGGGATTGTGTCTAATGATGTTAAATAAGCACCCTGTACACAGAAAGCATGCTGTGAAAGCATATTGTGTATTTGCAGGACATGCTGATGCAGTTGGCGAAGGCTGTGGCGAATGCGGCAGCAGCTCTTGTGTTGAAGGCCAAAAATGTGGCTCAGAAAACAGAAGATTCGGCCCAACAGAACCGCGTGATCGCTGCTGCTACCCAGTGCGCGCTCTCCACATCACAGCTGGTGGCTTGCACACGGGTGAGAGTTCACACATTTATTCACAGCATGGACACTGCACAACTACTAAATGGCCTTTATGATTATTATTATATATGCAATTATTAAATCACAAAAGGCTGCACAGTATTTTCTGTAATCTTCTACACATGTTCAAGCACGCATGGGACTCATTTTATATCTCAGAGTTGTTCACAATAAGTGAATGCAAACTCCATTTCTAAGGCTGGTACGCTGTAAATTCATGGTGCTTTTCATTTATAATGTGCATTGAGAATGGCAAGCGCTCCAGGTTCACTACTTATTCATTTTCTTAATAAGTAATCTGGAAATGACTGACTTCTGGTCTCGTCTGTCTGATGCAGTTGAAATGCTACTTTGGCTTATAAAAACCACTCAAACATTTTAAGTTTGCTATTTACAAGAAGCATCTGCTGATGTCAAGTCAAGCTTTATTATAAGCCCAATTTTTGGTGCAGCATATCATATAATCAGGGTTGGGAGGGTTACTTTTGAAATGTATTCCACTACAGATTACAGAATACATGATGTAAAATTGAATTTGTAACATATTATGTTTGATTACTCAAGGTCAGTAACATATTCTAAATTCTTTTTTTCTTGATAATAAATATGATCGTGTCTGGTAACATGTGCATGTAAAATGGCTAGAAATAGCATTTTAGCTTAGCGTAAAGCTGACAATACACACAAGGTTTATTTCTATTTCTTCTGCTCCAGACTTACTTCAAACTTACTTCTCTGTCTGCTCGTATGAATGTAACACTTTGTAATGCACTTTGGATCACATATGTATAAATGTTTTCCATTTGAAAGGACTAAATATTAAATCAAACAAATGACCAATTATTTAAATTGTAACAGTAGTGGAATAACTTATATTTTGTATTTTAAATACTTATACATGTATTCGTTACTCCCCAACCCTGCATATAATACAAATACATTAAAACATTCATTCCATAAAATGACACTAACATCAAAACACAACATTCAAACACCTTACAAGTTTAAAGTCTTACTGCAGTGGGGATGAAGGAATTCCTATACTTATATAGTCTAGGCATAATATTACAAATACCAGAAACAAGCACTACAAATTCATGAAACAGTAGGTGGTTAGGATCACCGAGAATGGCTCTGGCTTTCTGTAAAACAAACCGTTCAAAAATCGTGGACCATACCTCACAGAAAAGAGATCTCAGAAGACCTACAATCAAGAATTGTTGCTTTGCATAAAACTGTAAAGGGTTACAAAGTTTTCTCGAAGAGATCAGATATTCGTCTATCCACAATTAGACAAATTGTCTATAAATGGAGATGATTTAGTACTGTGGCTACTCTCCCTAGAAGTGGTCAGCCAGCCAAGATGACTCAAAAGGCACATCGCAGAATGCGTAAAATTAGATAAAAAAGAACCCTAGAGTGACAGCTAAAGACTTAAAGGAACAACTAGAACTGGTTAACATCTCTGTTCATGAGTCTACTATACTTCCACAAAGGAAATAGCTGCTTTCCATCAAAAACATTGCCGCGCACCTGAAGTTTGCCAAAGACCACCTTGACTCTCCACAACGCTACTGGGAAAATGTTTTGTGGACTGATGAAACTAAGGTTGAATTGTTTGGGACGAACACGCAGCATGACATGGCATAAAAAGTGCACTGCATACCAAAATGAGAACGTCATCCCAACAGTGAAGTATGGCGGAGGAAGCATCATGATTTGGGTATGCTTCAGGGCCTGGACCGTTTGCCATCATCAAGGGAAAAATTAATTCCCAAGTTTATCCCAAGATTTCCTACAGGATAATGTCAGGGTGACTGTGCGCCAGCTGAAGCTAAGTAGAAATTGGGTGAAGCAGCAGGACAATGACCCTAAACATTGAAGTAAATCCACTAAAGAATGGCTTCAACAAAAGAAAATCCACCTTTTGGAATGGTAAAGTCCAGACCTTAACCCAATAGAGATGCTGTGGATTGACCTCAAGAGAGCCGTTCACACCAGACATCCTAAGAATATGGCTGAGCTGATGCAGTTCTGTAAGGAAGAATGGTCCAAAATTCCTTCTGAACGTTGTGCAGGTCTAATCTGGAAACACTCAGATTAGGTTATTGCTGCCAAAGGAGGATTGACAAATTATTAATACCAAGGCTTCCCAAACTTTTTCAAAAGCACTGTGAATGTTTAATGGAATTTGATCAACAAAGGCACATTAAAGATGATAATTGTCTGTGTGTTGCTAGCTTAAGCACATTGTGTTTGTTTATACTAGATAAGATCACATTTTATGACCAATTAATGCAGAAAACCAGCTAATTCTAAAGGGTTCACATACTTTTCCTTTCCACTGTATGTAGCTCTACCCCTAATTATTATTGTGACATTTTTCAGTGAGAAATTATTTGTTGTCTAGATGCAGTGAAACAGCAGTGGCTCATTCATGGTTTTCAAACTGGGAGGCACACCTCCCCAAGGGGGCACCAGAGCATTTCAAGAGAGGCGCAGAGATTGGTGATAAATTCGCCAAGTAAAATCAAAAGATACATGAATACAATAAAATGTATTGTGAAGATAATTGTCAATTAATAGCTTAATGGAACATAGTCCAGTTAAAAGACCAAAGCTCTATGGCATTATAAAACTGTTAAATGTCAAAAGCACATGCACATCATGCAAGAGCGCATTCATGTTCCTGTTGCGTGAGAATAAATCTCTCTGCTCGCACCCAGATTTCCTTTGCTCTCGCACAAACATTAATCGCAGTGAGCAGCACGCGCAGACTATTTATTAAGATAATAAGGGGCCACTATTTTTGCTGCTACAATTTAGCATACTGTACAATTTATGCTGCAAGCACTGCATGTGCTTTTCATTCATTCAGCTGTGAATGCATGAGATTCATATTTTTAATGTCGTTAAGGCATTTACCTAATGTTCTTTCTATGATTTTGCCTTTTCCATGCATTTTGAGAAATACAGAATAAATTGACCTCCGTCCCATGTATGCTACGTCTGCCACAGGGTATTTTACAACAAGTGTAATCCAAATAAACTACCAAACCCAACTGCTCTTTTTTAAAGGAATAGTTAACCCAAAAATGATCATTTTCTCATCATTTACTCACCCTAATTCCGTCTCAAACACATATCTTTCTGTCTTCTGCGGAACAAAAACAAAGATATTTTAATGGAGATCTGATATGTATATAGCCACACAATGCAGGTCAATGGGGTCCAACACTTCTAAGCTCCAAAAAGGACATATAGGTTATCCATACATCTGGAGTTGTTTGATCTATGTTTTCTTAAGCGATCCAATTGGTTTTGTTTGGGAACAGACCAAACTATACACAGGCTCTGCACATTACATCTTGGTTTGTTTCTCACACAAAACCGATTAGATTTCTTCAGAAGACATGGAGCCGTTACCTTTATGCTGCCTTTGTCTTTTTTGAAGTGTTGGACTCCTTTGACTTGCATTGTATGCACAAAAACACTGCATTGCCATCAAAAAATCTTTGTTTGTCTTCCGCAGAAGAAAGCAAGTCGTACGAGTTTGAGACGGCGTGAGTAAATCATGAGAGAATTATCATTTTTGGGTGTACCATTGCTTTAATAACAGGACTCAAATGTGAACACCATTGAAGAGCAATTAAGATCACATCAAATCGGAAGATTTATCAAAATAATCACAATATGATATTTTGAACAAATCGTGGAACCTTGATTTATAACAGACTCACTGATGTGAACCACTGCTCATGTGTGTGTTGTAGGTTGTGGCTCCCACCATCAGCTCACCCGTGTGTCAGGAGCAGCTCATCGAGGCGGGAAAGCTGGTGGCTAAATCTGTGGAGGGCTGCGTGGAGGCATCACAGGGGGCGACAAATGACGAGCAGCTGCTCAGGCAGGTGGGCGTGGCTGCCACAGGTGTCACTCAAGCTCTTAATGAGCTGATGCAGCATATAAAACAGTACGCCAGCGGAGGACAGCCTATTGGACGGCATGGAGAGGCTACCGACCGCATCCTGGATGTGACGGACAACATCTTCAGTTCCATGGGAGATGCAGGTACCAGGGGTGGTGGAACTTGGTGGTTAAAGATCTGGGCTGGTAACTGAAAGATTGTAGGGGTGGCTGTGGCTCAGGTGGTAGAGCAGGTTGTCCAATAATCGCAGGGTTGGTGGTTTGATTCCAGGCCCACATGCCGAAGTGTCCTTAGTCAAGACACTGAACCCCAAGTTGCTCCCAATGGCAGGCTAGCGCCTTGCATGGCAGCTCTGCCGTCATTGGTGTGTGAATGTGTGTGTGAATGGGTGAATGGGACACCGTGTAAAGTGCTTTGAATACCGCTAAGGTTAAAAATGCACTATATAAGTGCAGACCATTTACCATTACCATTTGTAGGTTCAAACATGTTGTGATTAACCCTCTGGGGTCGACGGACGCGCCGGTGCGTCCTGCTGGATTTTTCCGTTGTTACAGCAGAAACAACATAAAATTCTCCATCATTTTGGGGCATACACATAAGTGTAAGACATCATTAGAGACTATAAAGTGTCTACTTTTATTTGTGTACACTCACAATAACAACAAAACCTTGTGCTTTTGTAAAATAAAGAAAATATAAAGGTTGAGCTTTCAGTAGTCTCTGAACCTGAAACACATCACTAAAATGAACTGAAACTCCACGAATACTTATCACACAAACATGAAACATATGTCTAAAGAAAGATTAAAATGTCTACTTTTAAATAAAACAATTCAAATGTAAAACAAATATTCTCCTGCAATGTAATCTGTATGAAACAAAGCGATGTACAGTTTCTCCTGGCTCAGCTCATTTATCTCTAATGTGGTCCCACCCACCAGCAGAGCGCGCCATTCATACGCTAATGTGCTGAGACGATCAAATCAAATGGTAAATGCCCCCGACTGTGCCTTAAAAACAACAAGTACATTCATTTTTCTGCGTGTTTGAAAGACAGCACGATACACAAGTGAGAAAACTCCTGGATAGTGACGAAGAGTTAAAATTTTCCTCAGAAGAAAAGCTGATGAACTTTTGTATTTTGAAGAGAGATACAAATTCGGACGAGTAAGTTTTACTTGCATTAGTTGACATGCTATTTTATATAAACATGTACATATTTTACTAATGGGAGTGTTTCTAGACTTGCCAGCCAGGATTCGGTGTATTGACATTTGAAATATGACTCCTAAAACAAGTTTTAGTTACATTTAAATGCTGTTTCAGCTAAAGCAGGTATTTAAATTGTATGCTGTATAATATAAATATGATATGTAATATGATATAAAAATAATATGATTATTTACATTATATTTTAACTAGTGTTTATGTTGCCTCAATATGATCAAAGCTTGTGCTTGCAAATATGTGTTCAGGTTAAATGAGTAAAATGCACTTTAAATATGCCCATATTAGAAAATCAGCATATTATAATGATTTCTGAAGGATCATGTGACACTGAAGACTGCAGTAATAATGCTGAAAATTCAGCTTTGATCACAAATTGCATTTTACAATATATTTATATAGAAAACTGTTCTTTTAAATGGTAAAAATAGTTCAAAATATCACTGTTTTTACTGTATTTTTGATCAAATAAATCCAGTCTTGCTGAGCAGAAGAGACTTTTTAAACTTTTATACGGTAGTGTAGGTCTAAAATTAAGTAATGTCTTTATGTAAAGATAATGTATAGTCAGATTACTTCTTTTAATTTAAAACTTGATTTTGATCATCAAGTCTCCTCACATTCATTCTCTTTGTCACATTCCTCATTGATGGGCCCTGGGGAGGGGTCTTTTGTCTCCTCTGTTGTGAATCACCTCAGTATTCATGATAGTTCACGCCTCCTCACGTATGACCTTTCTAACACTAAAAGAGTATATTGTTTTGTATGAATGAGTGATCAGGATGGTTTTCACATAATTTTGTAGCAAAAACTCTAGGCTACAAGATCGAGTTCTCAAAAGTCTTGTGGACAAATGTCTCCTAAAATTTGGAGAGAATTTTGTGTGTTAATATATGTGTTATATGACCTTATTTTAGTGACTTAGAATATTAGTTTTTTTTAAAAACCACGCATAAACATTATTTTCTCAAAAATACAAACATGTACACCCATGTTGCTCACATATTATTGTAGCCAAGTTTGTGCTGAATACAGTGTTATCAGACTTTAGCCATTAATATGTTTTTAAGCAACTGAAAAAAGCACAAATGTCAAGGCATGTCAGAACTTTTCCAGGGCCCAAAACACCCTCAGACCCTGAGACAATGCAACCTACCCAGTTACTGGTAATTGGAGGTCCTTAACACTCACAGGCAGCACCTGTTAAATGTTTGGCCACACCTACTCTTTTTTTTATTATTACTTTTTTATAAAATTATATTTGACCTTTAAACTTTTTGTCTAGATTAGTTCTGGGCGCTATAGACATTCTTTTAACCAACTTCATTAGGTGCATCCTGGGATGCTTTTTAAACAGTATTGAAAGAGTTCTCATGTACGCTGGACACTTGTTGGCTGACTTTCCTGTACTATCTGCTCCAACTCATCAATTAAAAAAACAATTTTTTTTAGGGCTGTCAATCGATTACAAGTTTTAATTGAATTAGTTTATATGCAATTAATAATCGAATGAATCGCATATTGCTAAATAATCTGTAACTGCATTCTGCTCCGTCCAGCTGTACGTTTGTTGCCTGGTTCATCTGTGCATTGTCTGTACAGCTGACTGCCCCCTGCTGACTTGTTTTCACACTTAATTAACATGTTTGATCGACAACCTAATTTCTTTTCTTTCTTTTTTTTACATTTAATCATTATTAACTAATAATAACATGTAGTTTTGTAAGGAAATTCTATGTTTTTATTAGTCTTTTATATTTTATGTTAATGTTATGAAAAAAATGTCATCTGATAAGAAGTTATTTCATAGGCGGAGAATGTTTTTGGAAAAAATAATTTGTATTCTTCATAGTAATTCATTTCTTCTGGTGAAGAAACCCAGACGTAGTTATTAAGAAACCAAAGAGCATCCATTTTGATTTAATGTTGACTGAAGATGTGCAGAGACGTGTGATAAATTCATGTCAAAAGTCAGATGTTGGCACATATAAATCAAACTCAAGCTCAGACATGTTCCTCTGTGTGTTCAGGTGAGATGGTGCGTCAGGCGCGGATCCTTGCTCAGGCCACATCAGATTTAGTTAATGCGATAAAAGCTGATGCTGAGGGTGAGACTGACCTCGAGAACTCCCGCAAATTGCTGTCTGCAGCCAAACTGCTTGCTGATGCCACTGCCAGGATGGTGGAAGCTGCCAAGGTGGGACATGAGGCCCTCATAGTATGCTGTTAATGCCTAAATGGTTATGAATGCTGAGGTTTGTTGTGTGTGTGTGACAGGGTGCCGCCGCAAACCCGGACAGCGAGGAGCAGCAGCAGAAGTTGCGTGAAGCTGCAGAGGGTTTGCGCATGGCCACCAACGCAGCTGCACAAAACGCCATTAAAAAGAGACTTGTCAACAAACTAGAGGTGAGGACTTTAACCTACAAGGAGATGAAAATGTGATGAAAATGTTTTTATGAGGTCACACTCAATTTTGAAAAGAATTGCCTGATCTAAGATGAATTTTAGAAGTGTTGCCAGTAATCATCACTTTGCTGCCCTGTTTGGAAACATTTCTTTGATGTTTTATAGCTCAAAAGCACAAAGCTTGGCAGAGGCTGCTACAGAACAGATTGATTAGCTGTTTGCAATGCAGTATGTTTCTTGGAGTTCTAGTTTTACAAGTTACTGGTTGTGACATGTGCAACAAGATCATACAAGAGCATGGCAGGCTTTGCAAATTCCTGGAAATGTTTCCAATAATGTGTGTTTGTTACATCTTGCTCATTAGCTGCAGTAACAAGAACAAAGTGTACTCATTGCACATTAATAGAAGCACTTTTTTGGGCATGTTTGATGGTATGACAACTACAGTAGGAATCTAAAGAGAACCTGGAGGTTAGATTTTATTCAAATGAAGTTACAAAAGTTTAATAACATGCACAGTCAGTATAAAGTGCCATTTATTTACAGCAGGCAGTGTTTGTTCTTTATTATTCACATTAGGGATGGGCACGAGTACTCGAGGTACTCAGAAATGACAACAATGATCGATCATGATAATCATCATGCGTTAAGTGACTTTTCACTCAATTCTAAATTCTACAACTATACTAGGGATGTGCACGGATAGGCGACATTCGTTTAACCGATATACGCACCTGTATTTGAATACAAAAATCACTATTCCATTATTCTACATGCACAATAGAGGTCTTCATCCTGCTCCGAGCCTGACAGTACATTTTTTTAGACACCATGTCCACCAAGTTAAAAAAAACATCAATATTTATAAATGCATCTCGAGACACCTGCGTTCTGTTTTATTTATTGTACTGAGTCTAGCTTTTTTAGCTCAGGTGTTACAAAGATTGGATGTTCTGTTGAAGTTCAGGTTGCAAAGAGGATTTCATGTGACTGTTACGCATGATTCCAGATGGTTTTTTACATGGAAAAGTTTCAGCGCTTGATAAATTTTAGTAATTCATTTGCCAATTGCTTTTCCTCATCCATTTTTTTTAATTTTTAATTTTGCTTTTAATTTTTCAGATAATGGCGATTAACATGTCAAAGATATTTGAGGTAAAATATCCAAGATTTAGGCCAGACATTTTCTGTGAGAAAAAAAAAGCAATAACCAAGAAGTGTTTTACCCTTTGTAAAACACATGTTGGTTATTGCTTTCTTCTCTCTGAAAATGTCTGGCCTAAATCTGACCTAATATCTGAAAAAGTTAAATGCTAGAATTGTGTGAAATGAAACCATGTCACTTGACAACTTTTTTCTGGAAGGAAACAGGGGAGCAGTGGCACTCTTCAGGTCTTTTAATTTCTGCCTTCAGTATATTTGAGTGCATCATTCTCAGTGCTTTTCTTATTTCAGTCAGTTCAATGTAACAAAAACTCTCAATTAACAAAATTCTCCAAATCTTCCGCTTCACAATAAGGCACGCCAGTCACTGCACTCTCGTGTCGTTCTCTCTCTGCTCTCTGGTGTGTTTTGGCTGCTTATGATATCTCTCCCAGCTATCACTGTAACAGCTGGTAGAAATCATGTCAACCAGCTTGACAAGCCACACCACTCCCTCTCTCCCGCAAACAGACACACAACAATGCCGCCATCACCACATACCCCCACCGCCAGACTCAGGCAGAGGGAACATCTGGCCTGCCAGCCCCCCCCCCCCCTTTTTTTTTCTGGAGAGAAAGTCTGCCACTGCCATCTGCACCCCCGATCTATGGATCACCTCAAATTTGAATGGCTGATGTGCCAGGTAACAGGAAATCTGCACATTGGTATCCTTCCTGCGGTGGAGCCACTGGAGTGGGGCATGGTCTAAACAGAGTGTGAAGACCAGCCCCAACAGGTAGTAGCAGAGGGTGAGGACAGCCCACTTGATCGCGAAACACTCCTTTTCAATGGTGCTGTACTTAGTTTCCCTCAGCGAGAGTTTACATCTAATGTACAGCACCAGTTGCTCCTTCCCCTCCTACCCCTGCGAGAGCACTACCCCAGCCCTCTGTCAGATGCATCTGTCTACAAAATAAAAGAGAGAGGGAAGTTTGGAGCATGTAAGAGCGGTCCCCCACAAAGTGAATATTTCACTTTTAAAAAGGCCTGTTGGCACGACTCCGTCCACTGGACCGGATCGGTAGTCCCCTTTCTAGTGAGATCAGTCAGCGGGCTGGTGACGTTAGAGAAACTTGGCACAAACCTTCTGTAGTAGCCAGCCAGCCCCGGAAACTCTCTCAACTCCTTTTTAGTCTTGGGCTCTTGGCAGGCCATGATCACTGCAGTTTTGTTAATTTGCGGATGCACATCCCCATGGCCCAAGTGGAACCCCAGATACTGAACTTCGAACCGCCCAGTCGAGCATTTCTTCTAATTCTTCCTGAATACCTTTTTTTTGTGTTCAGGAAGGTGATAGGGGTGTCTACGAACCACCACCACCAGGGAGGTCTCGATGTGGTGCTCTATGAATTTTGTGTGACCAGGGAGAGGTGAGAACACGTCTGTGAATTCTGCTTGCGACTTGGCTACCTCTGTGAGCTGCGAAAGTGAGAGGTGGTCTCCACATGGGACAGGGGTGCACTGATTAGGTTTGAGAGTCCTCTCTGGCCTGAGCTCCACCCTTTCGGGGACTACCATTGCCATGGCCACAGGAACCGTCACCCTCCAAGCTTTTAGGATATTGAAGTGGTAAACTTGGCGTGCCCCGCCCCTATCCATTCGCTTAACCTCATTATCGAGATCTCCGTCTTGACTAATTTAGAGCTTGAGGTGGGCGGTAATACAAGCACTTTATCTCCCAGTATGAATTACTATAGTCGAGTGCCCCTGTCATACAGCCGGCTTTGACGTTCTTGAGCTTGGAGCAAATTCCCCTGTGTTAATTAATCCAAAGTATAGAGATTTGATCAAGAACATTTTTACTGTTTGAAGGTCCCTCCTCCCAAGCTTCCCATATGACATCGAGCACACCATGTGGCCGACACCCATACATCAGCTTGAATAGGGAAACCCTGTGGAGGCTTGTGGGACCTCTCGCACTGCAAATAACAGTGACGAGAGAAAAAAAAACAGTGCAAGGTTTTTATTAAATTGCTCCACCAACCCATCCATTTGTGGGTGGTAAACACTTGTGCAAATCGATTTAATACCTAATAATTTGTTTGCGTAGTGTTCATGACATAAATGTAGTGCCCAGATCAGTGAGGATTTCTTTCGTAATCCCCACTCGGGAGATAATTCTGAAGCGTGCTTCCGCAACACTACGTGCTGAGATTTTGCACAAGGACATTGCTTCTGGATATCGCGTTGCATAGTCTACGAGAACTAATGCAAAGCAATGCCCGCGTGTGGTCTATTGTAATGGCCCGACGAGGTCCATGCCAATTCTTTCAAAGGGTACCTCAATTAGCAGTAGAGGGCGCAATGGTGCTTTTAGGGTGGCCGGTGGATTCACCAACTGACATTCAGGACTGGTATTCCCTGAGTGCTGGGACTTCATCCCTTGCATCATCTTGATGCAGAGCAGACATAGACAGCCGTGGCACCACCTCTCCAGCCAAAGTATTGCACGTCATATACCAAGACATTATTTCACAGGACCCATCCACACAAATTTCCCTTAATAAATTCTTAAAATCAAGCCAATTCATCCTCAAAATCAGCGGATGGGTGAGGCGGGTTTTAACTGCAGCCTCCACTCTGTTTTCTCCCCCTGAATAGTATCTCAATGGTAACCATCCCTGAAAATCCCTGTGCACACACCGTACCTTCACCCAATTACTTGTGCTCAATGCCCCATCTTGTACCAAGCATTGGTGGAGGGTTTGGGAACAGTCAGAATCCATCAAAGCTTGATATGTAACCTCCAGGGTACTCACCAGTATCCACTGCAGCTTGATTGTGGGCGGCCTGTGGAACATCGGGGAACTGGACCAGAGTGCCCTTACTGGACACCGGTCCTGGAAGTGCCCTGGCTGCCCGCACCTCTAACAGACCAGCCCAGTTTTCCCTACCACACCCATGTGACTGGGCTCGCCAACCTGGGAGGGATAGCGGAGAGAGAGAGTTAGCAGGGGGAAGAGATTTGGACATTCCGTCCCATGGCAGGAATGGGACGTAAAGAGGACTATGGCTGCGGGGTTTGGGGGAAAGGGAGAGAGAGGAGAGAGAAAGAGATTCTACTTTGGTGGTTCCCAGAAACACCGTCATGTAGTCCTCTGCCAACTAGATCGCGTCCTCCAGCAAAGCCAGACGGTGACACTGGACCCACTCGGACATGCCATAAGGAAGCTGGGAGATTATATGCTCCAGTGTCAGCCGATCTTGATGTCCTGGGCGCTGCGGGTCCCCTCTGCCGGGACATCTCGGAGCTGCTGCACGAAGGTGAATGGGTTTGCCTTCCCAGTCTCGGGGAACGGAAGTATTGACGACTTTGTTCTGGAATACAACCAACCCGTTGCATGATGGCTCTCTTTAGATCAGTGTACATGAGGAGGTTAGCGGTGGGGAGTTGTTGGGCCTATATTTGTGCTTCCCCGGAGAGCAGTGGCAGTAAGCGGGCCACCCACTGGTTAGGCGGGCATCTCCACACCTCTGCCGTCTTCTCGAACAGATTGAGGTAGGCTACCGGATTGTCAGCAGGGCCCATTTTAACCAGAGTAACCGGTGAGATGTTTGGTGTGGACTCGGGGGGGTCACAGCAGCAGCCCCCTCGTGTGATAAGGCTCCGAAACGCCTTCCGGTACTCCGCTTGGGCCTGGAGCAGGAGTTGAAAACACTGCTCCTGAACCAGCCGCAGCTCTACGAGGGCCTGGTGTTGATTTCATTGAATGGCGGCGAGGGTCTGGATCACTTCGGCCAGTGGTGAAGACTCAAGTTGACAACGCAAGTCCTTCCACAAATCCTGGGTTTCTACACCAGTGTAATACACATTAAAGATTCAGGTATGGAAGGAGGTGGCGGAGCTGTGGCAAGCTTCAGGTAGGCTTTTATTTTCTGCCTTCAGTATATTTAAGTGCAGTTTTCTCAGTACTTTTGTCATTTCAGTCAGATCAATGTAACAAAAACTCTCAGTTAACAATCTTCTCAAACTTAAGCTAAACACACAATAAGACCCACCAGTTGCTGCACTCTCGTGTAGTTCTCTCTCTGCTCTCTGGCGTTTTTTGGCTGCTTTTGAGGTCTCTCCCTGCTATCACTGTAAGAAGAAACAGCTGTTCGAAATCATGTTAACCAGCTTGACAAGCCACACCACTCCATCTCTCCCCCAAACACACATATGTCCACGCCCTATCACCACAGCTTTAAAAAAAGAAACAGTTTAGCAATGATTCATCGTGTTCCATTTCTTATGGTCGATGATCTTGCAGTGCACAGAATGTACATTATATGGGCTTTGTTCACAAATATGTCAGAGAGAGTGGTCATACAGTAAAGAAACAGGTGAATCACTGTAAGATCAGGCAGTGCAGAGAAGACATCTATCTTTGTATCAGGTAGAGCCGTGTTCAAAAATTTCACAGCAACAATGAACAAGACACCTGTAACTTCTGATATGCTTCACATCCATTTTTTATGCACATGATTCGCAGATCCAATAATATCACGTATACTGCTCATACTGTCATCCAATAACAGGCCTTTTTACATCCTCTTGGCATGTGGGAGAGATGACGAGTCTTATAACTGAGTCAAAACTTTATTGGTTGCTCCCACGTGTCAACAGTCCAATGGCATTGTGTTTGCTCAATTGGAGAAAGAAAATGAAAAGATAAAGGAAAAGCAACACAAAAAAGAAAAGCCATTGGCTACATTTAATGACATTTTAAACATGAAATAAATATGATTTAGTACTGCACAATATTATTGTTAAATATAATGAATTTTTTTTAAACTATTACATTGAATTAAATTAACACATTTAAATGTGCCTTTTTATTTGTTCATTTATAAATTGACTTTAATTGATTGATCATTTATTCCTTCATTCTTTTTTTTAATTGGCACTTCTGGGCTTCAGCAGGTATGGATTGACAAATGGAAAAAGAAAAGTCAAACAATAATGAAAAGCAAATGGATGAAGAAAAGCAATTGCCAAATTCTTTTTAAAATGCAATGTGAAAGGTGCATTTAAAAAACGACTTATTAATATGCTGTTTTATTGCTATTTATAAGTACATTTTAAAATATTAATTTAATAAACACATTTTAATGTCTGTTTATTTGTCCATTTATAATTGGTTATATTGGTTTATTTATTCACATTTTTATTTTCAAATTAATAGATTGACAATTTGTTCCTTCATTCTTTTTTAAAAATCACTCCTGGGCTTCCATATATAACAGCCTATAATAATGAATATGTGAGACACTGGACCCACAATGAGACAATGTAGCAGCCAAAAACATCTATCTGACTTTTATGTTATGTGCACGTCTGTACTCAAAAATTACCAAAATGCCCATCCCTAATTCACATTATTTAACATGAAATATTTGACCTCAACAGAATGAAAAAAGTGGATTTTAGGTTATTGAAAAAAAAACTAAATTAGTTAAGTGTTATGCATTTAATTTTGGATGTTAAAATACATTCCTGTAACTTAGTTTAATATGTTGAGTAAGTTGATTAAGAATTTGTTAAGTAACTAAAAGTTAGAGTACCTGGGTAGCTCAGCGAGTATTGATGCTGACTACCACCCTGGAGTCTCAAGATCGAATCCAGGGTGTGCTCATTGACTCCAGCCAGACTTAACCGGGCAACCAAATTGGCCCGGTTACTAGGGTTGACTACCTGAAGAGTGTAAACTCAGTGGCGAATCAAAAACTCTGTTCTGTTTGTTTGAGTGACCTAACATGTTAAGTTCAGATTTCAGTGGCATGAGTGTGGGACTGATTTATTATTATTATTATTTTATGGTGCATATGAGAAACCTGTTTGGAAACAATCCTAATTATTGGAATTGGAAATTACACACTAGCTTTTTTATTTTTTCCACCTTTTCTCCCCAATTTGGAATGCCCAATTCCCAATGTGCGCTAAGTCCTCGTGGTGGCATAGTGACTCACCTCAATCAGGGTGGCGGAGGATGAATCTCAGTTGCATCTTATCATGTGGCTTGTTGAGCGTGTTACCGCAGAGACCTAGCACGTGTGGAGGCTTCACGCTATTCTCCGCAGCATACATGCGCAACACACCACGTGCCCCACCAAGAGAGCAAAATTGTGACCACGAGGAGGTTAACCCAATGTGACTCTACCCACCCTAGCAACTGGGCCAACTGGTTGCTTAGGAAGCCTGACTGGAGTCACTCAGCATGCTCTGGATTCGACCTTGCGACTCCAGGTGTGGTAGCCAGCATCTTTACTTGCTGAGCTACCCAGGCCCCCACACACTGTAACTTTAAACATTTGTAATTTAGTTAGAATTTTGTGCACCCTTGACTGTAGTGATATTGTGGTCTGTGTATTATTTATGCCTATCTTTCTGTCTTTGTAATACATTTAGTTGTGTTATGTTTGTGTTTGTTAGAATGCAGCGAAACAGGCCGCTGCGGCCGCCACTCAGACTGTAGCTGCTGCCCAACACGCTGCTTCCTCCAACAAAAACCCTGCTGCTCAGCAACAACTTGTACAGAGCTGCAAGGTGGGTGCAATGACAGTGCCTACTTCCTGTTTCGAAGTAGGCTGGGCGATAGAACGATGTCAGATATTGATGATGTCTTACAAAGATCCCTGTTCCAATTGCAACACTCATTGACTGACAATGATCGACAATGTTGGGAAATGGCAAAACTATGGATTTGGGAAGTTGACAAATATATTAAACAGTAGCCCAGGGTGTGAAACAACACCCGTCGCCCGCAAAAATTCATCAAGGCTGAATCCAATTTGCAAGCTCCTCATCTAAATGTATTTCATTCGTGGGTAATTTTGCTCATCTACCCGCAACATGCAGGTGACCTGTAAGATGTCTCAGAGTGACACATGACAAGAAATGCTGTTAGTCACAAAGACAAGCGCTTGAAGAAACACACTTTATTATATTTTTGAGAACAGACAAAAGAAAAGCCGTCAATGCTTGTGTCTGATTCGCTGTTTGTTCAGAGGCGTGCAGCGCAAGCCTGTCTCGTGGATCTCGAGTTTTCACTCTTTTTTCTCTGTTTCATTCATCTGAAAACTGTTTGCAAGAATAATGTTGTCTATGAGAATGCTGCAAATGATCTCCGATCAGGTGCTGAGAGTTTAGTTTGCTTTATTTCCACGGTGTTAGCACGCATTGTGAATGCAACTCCAAGTTCAGTAGTATATACAGGTATCTTTGTATTAAAGAAACAAAGACGATAGTAATTCAATCATAAAGTCATACAAGACACGTTCACCTTGTACCTAAAAATTTATATTTTCTTTTCTTTTGGCAGTATTATCTGTATTACCGAAATGCAATGCAAACACAAATTCAATAAGTTGGCATATTTGGCAGCATTATTTTGGGAACACAAGGGAATTTATTATGCTTATTTATTATGATTATTATTGTCTTTACATTTATAATTGTCTTTAGTTCTTAATCTGTAGGCTATAAGTAATTTTCCTACTGGTGTCATTGACGGATACTTGCGTGATGGCAAATGGAGCTTGGCTTGCAGATGGTAAATGTTTAAAAAAAAACGTTATAAAAATATATTTTTTATTTATTTTTTTCGTTTACCTTAAAGTGCAATTTGAATTTAGAAATGTCTTTTTATGTTTTTTGGGTTTCAATAAATTAATAACATTTTGAAAGAAAAATCTATAAAGCAAAAGAATTCACTGACCCCTGGCAGGGGGGTTGATGATGTAATAGTATATCGCAATATTTTTTAAGGCAATTATCAATAAAATAATTATTACATATCGCCCAGGTGCAGTGTCAGTAGTCAACAAAAAGAATAAAATGTTCACATTTTATATTAGACCGCATGTACACGTGGTATTAAGATGTCTTTTGGGTGATCACATGTTGACGGGTGTAAACGGTGTCCAAAATGCCACACACAGAGATAGTACAAAACACATGTGACCACATTGTTAATGCCAGATGTAAAGCAGGTCAGAGACCTTTGAACCCAAGTGGTCACAAATGTTGAATTTTTAACGATTTTAGGTTTTGCCTGACCACTTGTGATCGGATCACCCAGAATGCATCTCAATGCCTGAAGTAAACAGGGGCTTATTGATTACTGATGCCTTTGATACTTCTAGCAAATTTTTCCCTCTCAATCTAACATATTTATTAAGTCACTATAGTTTTTCAATTACGGTGTTATTAGTGTTATATGTTAAATAATACAATAGCCTGCTTAAATACACAATTCCCAGTAATTAGTTCTGTGTCTGAGCACTTAATAAAACCTACAGTACATGACAAATTGGAGTTATGCTATTTGTTTGACAGGTGGTGGCAGATCAGATCCCTCAGCTGGTTCAGGGTGTGAGGGGTAGTCAAGCTCAGCCCGACAATCCCAGTGCCCAGCTTGCACTGTTTGGAGCCAGTCAGAACTTCCTGCAGGTTCATTCATTGTTCACACCTTCACCTACAGTTATAAACAGCACACATGTGCATCATATGAGCTCATCGTGTGTATTTTGCTCACTATCAGCCTGGAGCCAAGATGGTGACTGCAGCCAAAGCCACCGTTCCTACCATCAGTGACCAGGCATCTGCCATGCAGCTCAGTCAGTGCGCCAAAAACCTTGCCAGTGCTCTGGCTGAACTCCGCACGGCTGCACAGAAGGTACATTCTGGGAAATAATATAAAGAAAAAAGTTAACTTCTAATTAATGTGACTAAATTATTTTAAAAGTGTGACTGATTTGGAACTCCTTTCATCAGGTTCTTATTGATTTTAATGAGTCATCTCTTGGGATTTCTGAAGGCAAACACATTTCTATTCATCAAAAAAAAATAGTGTATTTTGCAAAATTTGAATTTATTTAGTATTTATTTATGTATCTTTTATAGTGTTAACAGTATTTGTAACAAGACCATAGTAAGCACATGGAAGCATGCATCCTCTTCACTGCCGTGGTTATGAGGGAGATGAGTGGAGAATGAGTTCTGTCTGTGCTCCACACCTGTCTCGGGTTCCAGAGAGACACACAGGAGTTCTTAAGGAGAGGAGACAGCGGTAGATGGGGAGAAAGACACACAAAGCTGAATGTGTGTGTGTGGGTGTCAGCAGACTGAAAAGCAATGCTGGTGTGAAAGTGTGCATAAATATCTTACATTTGGATGTTCACCCAGCTCCCGCTTCCTCCTTCCCAACCGAGCAAGAGGTCTTTCACACGGAGGTTGTGACGTTGCCTGTCTATTTGACGCTGCTAAACCGGATACTTTAGAATGTGTCGCTAGACTTCAGAATCAGATGAACCACAATACAAATGCATACCAACACGTATAATGGAGTCTACATAAACATTTTATTGCAAACAGGAACTTGACGATAGATTTGATTAACATGACTGATAAACGCTGCCCATTTGTAACCTTACACCCCCCTCTCTTCTAATTTACTCTCAGCGCACCCAGACATCCTTTAAACGTGCACTAGGGGGCCATATTGCCTATTTACTATAGTAATATTGTAGTAACCATGACTGTTGAAATCATGTTTTTTTTTCTTATTGTAGAATTAAATAATAACATCTAATTGTTATATATCTAAATTATATTCTCCTTTAAAAAGCTTCAATGTATTACTTATGGTTAATTTTCATTGGTAGATTTTATTGTAGATACCTATTTAAAATTAAGTAGTTAAACTTACTTTCAGTTATGAGTAGCATGGGAAGATACAGTTTCAAAGTAACTTCCCCAACACTGGTAACAAACATTACTGCAGGAACTGTGATATATCTTACAAAATAAGTGTGCCTGACTGATGCCTGCTGATAACTTTTGCAGGAAAATGCTTGTAGTTGCTAACCGAGTGATAACATCTACCTCAACTTTGCTGTTTGTTCCTTCTGCCTTCATCATGGGTTATTTGTTTTGTTCTGTCTGTCTGTCTGTCTGTCTGTCTGTCTGTCTGTCTGTCAGGCTCAGGAGTCATGTGGTCCTCTGGAGATTGATAATGCTTTGAAAATGGTACGGGAGCTGGAGAGGGACATGCAAGAAGCCAAAGCTTCAGCCGCTGAGGGCAAACTGAAACCCCTGCCTGGAGAGACTGTGAGTTGGCTCACTCTATATATATGCACACCAGGGTCAGAAATTAAGGGAGCCTCTGGACAAAAATGCCATTGGAAGTGACAAAAATGTCCCTGTAATTCAAAAAATAGGGGCACAAATTCCCAATAATGAATTCCAATATGTAGGCCTAATTATACATATTATTGTATAATGGTAATTTTGATTGAATTTTATGGGTAAAAGGTAATTTGATAATTAATGTTTGATTGATGATTGATTAAATTTAAGTATATAAAGGCATAGAAGACATAAAAAGATGACACCTTATATTTCTTTTATTTGGTATTGGAAAAAAATGCCTTATTAAGATGCCCCTGAAAATCAAATCCAGGGGGCAAATATTACCCCTTAACAGAAAAGTTAATTTCTGACCATAAAAGGCACATACACATTTGTAGATAGATGTGTGAGTGTACATGTATGCACATGATCTTTACCTGTGTCAATTTTTACAACATCCTAAGAACTTCCTGTCACAAAAACTACTGCTACACTCATAGCACTACACACAGACTGGTCTTTGCTTGTCTTCTATAGCACTTGTTTTCTTCTAAACATTTTGCTGAATTCAAGGACATTCAATATGTCAGATTTAATATGGGGTAATCTACAGTCAGCTAATCATTATCACATGTTAAACTCATTCAGGTTGATCAGGTCCTGTTTTCACACTGACTTTTTTTTGCAATAAAGACAGCAATTGAACATTCGCAATGAAGTATTCCAGAGCAGAGGATTTCATCTGAGGGTATGCACAGTAATGTGACCAAGTAAAGAATCATACCCTTATTGTCTAGTGGTGTGTGGAGTATACCCCCTTTCCAACACCAAAGCAATAAATTCTTGTGACATACTGTAGGTGTCATGAAATTTCACACCTGTTTCTGTAACAGCCCAAGGCTTGGTAAACAGCGGTGTAAAAGATGTCCGTGGGCCATGGCCAGATTCTTTGTTTAGCCAAACAGAAGACTTTCTGCCTGTTAATCAATGTGCGCGTTTACAGGGCAGTCCATATACACTGATGAGCAAAAACATTATGACCACCTCCTAATATGCTATTGGTCCTCCGCGTGCCAACAAAACACCACCCCCGCCGTGGTATGAATCCTATAAGACACCTGAAGGTGTCCTGTGGTATCTGGCACCAAGGCATTAGCAGCAGATCCTCCAAGTCCTGTAAGTTGTGAAGTGGAGCCACCATAGATCGGTCTTGTTGGCCAGGGCAACACATCAAACTCTTTATCATGTTCCTCAAACCATTCCCGAGCAATGTGTGCAGTAGTGGTGTAACGGTTCGATTACTCTTTAAGGGTCCACTGTCTTTAGGCACTCTGACCAGGAGCACCCCACAAGCCTTGCCGTTTCAGAGATGCTCTGACCCAGTCGTCTGGCCATAACAATTTGGTCCTTGTCAAAGTCACTCAGGTCTTTACTCCAGACCATTTCTCCTGCATTCAACATGTTGACTATGAGAACTGAATGTTTACTTACCATCTAATCTACCCAGACCTTGACATGTGGCCTTGTTAGGAGATAATCAATGTTATTTTCTTCACCTGTGAGTGGTCATAATGTTATGGCTCATCGGTTTGTGTTTGTATAAATGCCGGTATGTTGTCCTGCTCCCGCAAAAGGCCCAGGGTCAGACTGCGAAATGCTCAGGTGGACCCCCTGCCATCTGCTCCAACACAATAATCTTTAGTGTGTTTGTATGTGTGTGCTTGTCTTTGGAGTTCGGTGTCAGGCTAATGCTGCCTTCTGGTGTTATCAGAATTAGCATAAATACGAGTTTCCTAACTCGAAAGTTGCCCATGAATGACCCCTCAATTCATAATTACGACTGGGAAATTCACTACAGAAACCGTACTCAGAAACCCGGGATAATTTTGATACCAGAGTATGGTTTCTGTAGTGAATGACAGGTTTTATTCATTGTTCTAAATGCAGCTAAATGTTAGCGCTTGCCGTTTCAGTCATATTCATTTATGTTATTCAGCAACCATTTGATGCTTTTGTACATTTTTACACCTTAAAAATAGCTTTTATTTTACCAAAATTCCTTTATCATGTCAAAATAGAAGTCCCATAAGAAATATGTATGAATCATCCATGTTTCCTCATCTTTATGAAAACAAAAGACTTGGATGCGACATACTCGTAATTACCACTTCAGGAAGTGGAAGACACATTTAAGTATCCCGAAATGTTTTAGTTTTTTTTCTGAGTGAGAAACCGCTCCAAATGATTCAGTAAATATGAATCAGACTCAATTGCATATCGATTCAGACTGTTTGCTAACTTGTTTGGCCAATTCACTGAAAAGAACCTGATTCTACAAAGCTGACAGAAATACGTGACACGTCATGATTGCTGAAATATTCAGGGAAAAAGTTTCTTGGGTGAATCGAGCACTTGTGGTGCACATAGTGCATACAGGTGTACACACTGTTCTAGAGAGACATGTAATAATTATCACCGTCATTTACACTACATTTTTACACCCTTTTACACACAGATTTAGTGAATTTTGTTTTATTTTCATTTTTAAATGCTAAAAATGACACATTATGACTGATAATCCATGTATGTTCCCTCAGCTAGCATCATTGATTCCTGTAGATCTGTTTAAACACGCTTTTCTCTCTGAAGTGAAGATCTGTTTAATGCGCCTGTGTGTGCGTGTCTGTGTGTGTGCGTGTCTGTCTGTGTGTGTGTGTAGTTGGAGAAGTGTTCCCAGGATTTGGGCTCCAGCACAAAAGCTGTTAGTTCTGCTATCGCTCAGCTCCTCAGTGAAGCTGCACAAGGCAATGAGAATTATACAGGTAACTTAGCAAACATCTACACTATAAACAACAGATAGACATGTATTTTGACAGTCTTTACAGAGGTTATAATAAAACACATATCTGAAGTGTTATACGTATACCCTACCTTGCAGGTAGAAAGTTATTTGCATCTGTCTCTGCTGTAAAATACTGTATACAGGGGGTCCACAAATCTGAGACCTAGTGAACATACTTGTATTTTGCTTGTATTTTTTTGTTTGTTTTTTTTACTTCATTAGAAAAATTTTCATTGCAAATTATATTATCATAATAACAATTTGAGTGAAATGTTGACTTGTATGTGTATGAATGTATATGAATGATAGGGATGCACCGATACAAAATGTGTGTGCCGAGACGATATACAAAATTATTTAGACCAACATCTGCTGATATGGAAAGTTTGGTGGTTCTGCTTTTTTTATTATTATTTATTATAAATTATTGATAATTAAATACACAACTCGAAAGAAATTTAAATAACAATATCTCTATATGTTTTCCATGTTTCAGTGTAACTGGTATCCGTTATAAAAAAAAAATCATGCTTATCTCTAACATTAGCATTTTTAACTCCCATTTAGTGAAAGTAATTTGTTAAATCTTGTATTTGGCTGACCAGCTATCGGGTGTCTCGCCAATGTATCAGAGTTCATCTAATACATAAAAGAAGAGTAAGCCTGACCAAGTGCTTGTGGGGAAAAGAGTTAATTGATGTTGATCGCATAGCATAGCTCTTCTGAATCGTAACTCAAAGTTCTGCCTTGTGACAGACCTTTATACCTGAAGAACAATAGTGTTAGCACCTACTTGAAAGGCCCCAATAAACAAGACATACAGGATATCCCCATATGTTCCTCCTAGGTGGAAAGCATCAAAAATGATAATAATAAATAACCTTTTTTGATTGGAAATAATCGGCCCTGATCATTGGTTTCATCTCTAATTATTTTGAAAATTCTTTACATTTCTCATATTAAAGCTTTATTTCTAGGTTTAAATGGGAATAAAATCTCAGATTTTCAATGTGGACTGTCTCAGTATTTTTAACCCAAATGTATATGGGGTGGTGTGGCATAGTGATTGAAGATGGTAACCAAAAACATCATCTACTCACTATGAGCACCCTCACTATCTCCTAATATCTGTGTTGGGTGTGTTTTGTGTAGGTATGGCTGCCCGTGATGTGGCTCATGCTCTGCGTTCACTGGCTTCAGCTGCTCGTGGTGTGGCGGCCAACACTGAAGACTCTCAGGCCCGTAACGCCATGCTGGACTGCACCAGTGATGTCATGGACAAATCTGCCAGCTTCATCGAGGAGACCAAGAGAGCCATCGCCAAACCAGGAGACCCCAACAGCCAGCAAAGGCTTGCTCAGGTTTACAATAATAGCTTAAACTTCATAAAGAAAGCCTCCCTTTTAATTACTGATGGGAGATCTACTCTGTAGTGTGGAGTGCTTATTAATTTGAAAAGAAAATTGCTTGTTGTGTGTCGATGAGTAGTATCAGTGTATCTTAAATACTCTGCTTATGACTGGAGTGTGTGTTTGTTTGTTTCAGGTAGCTAAGGCTGTGTCTCAGGCACTCAATCGCTCTGTTAACTGTCTGCCGGGTCAGAGAGACGTGGATAACGCCATTAGAACTGTTGGAGAAGCCAGCAAGAAACTGCTGTCTGAGAAAGTGAGTCCTACTCTGCATGAATTCTCTCACAATGGCATGAAACATTATGACAAATACTGTCTTATTGCCTACTGTTTTTAGACAAACACCACAGTTGAAGGGTAATATAATAGACCGCAACAGTTCCTGCACTCTTTTTCAGCCATCTTGTTTCTAGAAGTATTTTTCTCATTTATTTTTTCCATAGGGATTTCAAAAATTATTTCATAAAAGGCATAAAAGTAGTTCATTAGCCATGAACAAAAAACAAGCAGCTCAAAGATAAATACAAAATTTCAAGCTTTGATATGAAGCCAAATTTTTTTTTTAAAATCAGACTAAAACACAAAGATACTGCGTACTTACTGTCTTTCATGAGGGAATGAACTACAATGCCAAATGCCAAAGTGAGCCCTTCTACCAGCTTAAAAATATCAGCATAAAAATAGCATAACGTGGCTGTCCCATAGACATTCTATAGCTGGTACTGATGTAATACGCTCAGGCTCTGGAGATATTAAAATACACTTACGTGCTCAAGCTGATACCCCTGACAATCTGCAGACCAGGGAGTTAATTTGGCCGGTGAGGTGAAAGAGATTCGGCATGAGTTGCTGAACGTGTCGGCAGTGTTGGTGAAGGTCGTTGCTGACTTGGAGGATCTTGCTGTAATATATCGATCGATCACTGCCATGGAGACAAAATCCACTGATATGTGTTGATATGATATGTGTTGATAAGAGTGTTGATATCGAGAAACGGATTGATTATCTAGAGTCATCAGAGAGGGAGTTAGCTGCTAATCTACTAGTGACCAAAGTCTCTGTCATAACTTTAAGTAAAGTTATGACATCTCTTATACATCAGGTGGGGTTTATTCTGGGCCACAGCTCTTCTGATAACATTAGACGTTTCATCAATATGATGTGGTCAGTGGCGAATGATCAGACTCCGGTCACTGCCATCTCACTTGACACCGAAATGGCATTTGATATGGTAGAATGGGATTATCTTTTTAAGGTTTTGGAAATATATGGGTTCGGGAATACTTTTATTGGATGGATTAAGTTACTTTATAGACACCCTTTAACAGCAGTACAAATAAATGGATTAATTTCAGATTGTTTTACTTTGTATAGGGGCACCCGGCAGGGTTGCCCTTTTCCCCCCTTATTGTTCGGTCTTGCCCTGGAACCATTAGCAGCCACAATAAGAAAGGAAGATGATTTTCCAGGGGTGGCGGCGGGAGGTACGGCACATAAGCATTAGCTTTACACAGATGATATTTTATTATTTGTCTACGACCTCACTAGATCTATGCCTTGCCTCCACAGAATTATTAATTCCTTTTCTAAGTTCTCAGAATACAGAGTCAATTGGTCTAAATCCAAAGCTTTTGCTCTGACAGCATACTGCCTAGTAATGGCTTTTCTGCCGGGCGCCTTCCAGTGGCCCAAACAGGGCATTAAGTATTTGGGCATCTTATTCCCAGCAAATTTGTGTGATTTAGTTAGTTTACATTTACATTTACATTTTACATTTATGCATTTGGCAGACACTTTTATCCAAAGCCCTTATTACAGGGACAATCCCCCCGGAGCAACCTGGAGTTAAGTGCCTTGCTCAAGGACACAATGGTGGTGGCTGTGGGGTTCGAACCAGCGAACTTCCAAGTTAGTTAATATTGACCCCTTAATAAAAAGGTTTTTGAACAATGTGGGCAGGTGGGCTTCATTAAATTTTTCTATGATTGGGAAAGTTAATGTTATTAAAATGAATTGTATTCTAAAATTTTACTACCTGCTACAATCTCTCCCTATAGATGACCCTCTCTCTTATTTCAAGCAATTTGATAGTATAGCGAAGTCCTTCATTTGGAATGGTAAATGTCCCAGATTGCATTTCAATAAGTCACATAGGCCGATTGATAAAGGTGGGCTAGGCCTACCCAAGATTTAGTTTTATTATTATGCATTCAGTCTCAGACATTTGGCTCATTGGTCGCTTCCACCTGAGAGAGCCCCTTCCTGGTTTTGAATCTAACAGAAAGGTCAAGTCACACCCCGTTATCTCGCATTTGCACGCGGTATGGACAGACATGTCCAGAGTTCCTTGAGCATAAGGCTGAACCCAAAATGACGTATTAATAAGTCCCCTCTCTAATGGTCAGAGTGGATTGTTAGGGAGGTTAATATGCTCTGTGACCTACAGTATATGAGAGTGGAGTATTGAGATCATTTGAAAATATGGTTCAACATTTTAGGATTCCCAGATCTCAGTTCTTGAGGTATTTACAGATGCGCTATGCTCTATAAATTTGGGAGTAGTATACACCCCCGAAAGCAGCAGATACTCTGGGAGTGGTGATTACTGCTTCTGGAAAAGGTCATGAGGCATCTCCCTCATTTATTACTCCCGGTTATTTCAGAGTATGGGAGACGTAGCTTCAACTTTTCTCAAGAGATTATTGGAGAAAGATTTAAACTTGTTATTGAAGGAGGGAGAGTGGGCTAGGATATAAAAAACATCAAATCTGCATCTAGAGGGTGTGTCTGATGCAATTTAAGATTTTGAAGCATTTGAGATGGCATGTAGAAGGCTAGGCAACCTGGATATGTACATCAAGAAATGGGGCAGCTATTTTGCCTTTTTTGGAAGGCTCTCGGGGAGGGTCAACTTAGAGAGACTAGTGGGGTTATTTTCCCACTGGAATCTCTGACATTGCTTCCCTGTCAGTGAAAAAATGGTGGAGCTCTTAATGCTATTTGATGTACAAAATAAGCCCAGATGGGACTTGTGATAGAGATCAAGTATTTTTTAGTCTAAGGCACAACTTAATTACCACAGATGCACGCCAAATCTTAACTATCACCAAAACACAGAATGAGACGTTTTTGTCTGCAAGTGTTTTACATGCCGTTTACCCTGTCACGAATCATGAACTCAGCTTCACGATTGCTGTAGCAAAGTGGATAGCCACAGTCTACCATTAGATTAATAGTGTGGAGGATGAGAGTTTAAGAGGTTTGATGCCCATTGCAATGAATATGCAACCATTGGCAAAACTAGTTCTTTCAATTAGTCAATTTCCTACTTAGAATTTGGGAAACATTAAATGTTACTTGAATTAGTGCTACTTTAGTGCATTTCTATCTTTATACTGTGGAAGGCCTTGTTTGGAAAATTTTAATAAAGCATTATATGGCTAGATATTGTTTTGTTTTCTTTCCTAATAAGGAAATAAATGCATCTGACAAGAAAAAAAGTATATAGAGTGTCAAATTGTTGCACTTTCAAAATCTGCAATTAATCATGATTAACTAAAAAAAAGTGTGCAACTCATCGTGATTAAAAATTGTGAGCAAGCCAAGGGCAACTGTGGCAAAGAACACAAAACTCCATAAGATGTTGATTAATGGAGAAAAATAACCTTGTGAGAAACCAGACTCACTGTGGGGGCCAGTTCCCCTCTGGCTAACATCATGAACATAATGCCAATATTAGTTTTTTGTGTGCAGTACAAGTCATGCTTTAAAATTAGTAAACTAAGCCAGTGTTTAAACAAAGATTTAGTTTGAACTGTAAGATTAATGAGTAATGTCTTTGAAGTCCATCCTGGATTAACTGCAGAAGTTCACATAGCTGCATTGTCCTTTGTTGGCTGATGAAGGCTTTTGTTGGCAATGAATTGATAGTCTGTGTATCGATCAACAACTTCTGAGCTCAAGGTAGGTCGGTCTTTTAAGGTTTATAAGTTATCATTAAAAATCAATTCACTATGAAGAAAATTTATGTGATTTTTACTTTTGGAACCAGACATGTGCTCTTTTCCCGTCCAAATAGACAAGGAAGGACTGGCCGCAAGATCATTTTTAGAATCTACTTTTCAGCACTGCTAAGTGCTGTAGTGCTTCTATTTGTCACTTTTCACAGTGATAAAAATGTGTGTATTTGGTACAGTGAAGGCTTTTTCAGAGAACTATGTGAATTAAATTACATCAACACCCTTTCACAGTTACAGAGAGCTCCATAAGCCTATTATTATTAGAAAAACTGTTAATTTTCACAAACAGTTCTGGTGTGCTTTTGTTTTATGCTTTGTTAATGTTTTGAACATATTACAGTTACTGTTTCTATAATCGCTCTGATCGTCATATGTCATCAGTTCCCGGTGAGTGGGAAGAGTTTCCAGGAAGCTCAGGGAAATCTGAATGAGGCTGCGGCCGGACTGAACCAGTCAGCCAATGAGCTTGTGCAGGCATCACGTGGCACCACGCAGGATCTGGCCAAAGCATCTGGAAAGTTTGGCCAAGACTTCAATAATTTCCTTCAGGCTGGCGTTGAAATGACTGGACAGTCCCAGGTACATAACATTTTACAATATGTCAGTTTTTCATTCAGATATACAGTAATGATAATAATGATATACTGTCCTGGTGGAGTAATGTGACAGTTCCAAGGGTAGATGTGTGGATATGTGAATGATTTCTCGTCTTGTCTCTTCCTGTAGTCTAAGGAGGATCAGACTCAAGTGGTCACCAACCTGAAGACCATCTCCATGTCCTCCAGCAAACTTCTGCTGGCTGCTAAAGCTCTGTCCACAGACCCCAACTCACCCAACCTTAAAAACCAGCTCGCCGCCGCTGCTCGGTCAGAATTCTGCCATCCATCTTTTGTTTTTCAATAATTCCTGCTTGGCAATTCACCCTTTGCTTAGACCTACACCAATTAGTTACTGTTGCTAACTTGTTCAAGCATTCTGCCACTTGGCAAACATGTAAAGAGAAATCAGATCAAGTGAATTAACTTAAATAGTTCACACCAAATGTGAAAATGTCCATTATGGAATATGTACATTCAAAAAGTGAAATTAAGCCAAGAAATATTGAAAAATTGGTTTCAAAATCTAGATGCTTCGCCAGATATGTAAAGAAACAGCCATTAGGTGTGTCCAAAGTGCCTGATACAAAGTTTCCTGAAGAGTGTATTTTTCGATAATAACCAGCTGACTGTACAGTAATTACATAAATTAATGGACATTTCATTTTAATAATTGATTTTAATAATAATAATTTTTTTATGTGAGAAGAAGGAGAGCACAGAGCAGATGGGAGACGCTGAAGTAGCCCAGCTATGTAGGAAGTTGCTTGCTTGGGAAAATAGTAAATTATACTGTTTAGCAATCTTTGTACATATTTATTTGACCACAGTATGCTGTAATCAGAATAAAGTAATTTTGGATAACTTCTGAAAAATTATGCTTAAAAGTATCCAGTTACACAGGACTTAGGTAGACTTGTGTTAGACATGAATAACTGTTGTCTGACAAAGTAACAGACGCAGAAAAACCAAATATCATAAGACGCTTTTCCATCGATCTGAACTGTGCGGTTCTGTACCGTTCCAGTTTTGTTGACATGGATACGTTTTCCCTGTGGTACACTGTGGGGCTGCGAAATCTGGTGTAGAATAGACTGACTGTGCAATTGACCAATTTTGAGTTGCCACGTCACTAAAATATTTCCACCAAAACAGATCTCTGTCCTGAGTATACTTCGGTAATTGTGCGGAAAATCAAAGCTGGTAATAGTTTTTAATTTGCGGTTCCAGTAGCACCTTTTTTAGATGTGCTACTGCAAATGTGAAAAGTTTACTATTAGGGTAAGACTTTGGCTTTGGGTCAGTCTGTAGTCATAATGATCTTTATATAAGCACAACGGAGGTCTATGTTATATCCTCATTTAGATAGTTAAGTAAATGTGTGTGTGTGCATGCATGTGTGTATGTGATGTGCATGGTTGTGTGAGTAAGATCGTAAGAAACAACAGCAGATAATAGCTATTCACAGCTCATGTTCCAGATCTCCCATCACACACTGTGAGAGAAAGAGAGCTAGTGTGTGTCAATGCGTGGTAACACACGTGGGTGGATTGTTTCTCACAGCTTCTCTCCATCACACTGTTCCTTCTCTCTCTATTCTCCTCTTATGTCTCTCTTTGTGTGTCTGTCTCTCTCTCAGTGCGGTGACGGACAGCATCAATCAGCTGATCAGCATGTGTACTCAGCAGGCTCCAGGACGGAAGGAGTGTGATAATGCTCTGCGCGAGCTCGAGGTGCCTCTATTCTCTCTTCACTTTGTCTTTCTTATCTTCTGTGTATGTCAGTTTGTGTGAGTGACTCGCAGCAATTCAATTATTTTATACAGCATTAATCTTATACCAAACAGTGATCTGTGCCTATTGTATTATTTATAAGAAATTATTTTGTTTTTGGAAATATCTGCATCTATACTGAAACCCTCTAACCTGTGGTAAAATCACTGTAGCATACTGGCTCAAGTGGATTATTACTTTTATAAAATGATGACAACAATGATAAAGCACAGAAATGTTCAATAATTAATTAACAATACAGTGTAACAATGTTATAATGTTTGTTTGTTCATTTGTTTTTGTTTTTGGGTAATTCCTCACAAACTTTTCTTTTGTGACCAGGACAGTGATGTTTTGAAATGTGCCTATTTCAAGAACTTTCCAGATAGATTCAGTGCTGAGTAAACTTGGAGTAACTTCTACAACTTTCCAGTAATACAAATTGTAGTATAAATACACCAGTTCAGTTTAGTTCCAGCTGCCTAATTGGATACATATCTGCATTTTTCTGAGATGGCATCAAGAGGATACAAGCATCCGGCAGACGCATTTTGCTATGTCGGCGGCCAATTTATCAAGACAAGAGCAAAAAAGTACTCCGTGGAAGAATCTGCTAAGATGTGTGAGGCCTACAAGGCATATTTCGACATGCCTGTCTGGGATCAAGTCAAACCCTGGGCACCTCATTTCAACTGCGAGCACTGCAAAATAACTCTGGAAGGTAAGATGGACAATTGTTGCTCGGAATTTTATAAAACTTTATAAATAGTAAAAGGGGAAAAGAGAGCCATTAAGTTCGCTATCCCAAGAATTTTCGGGAACCCATTGACCACTCAAGCAACTGCTACTTCTGCATGGTGGACCCTTCCAAACATTGGACTGGCAAGAATGTTCCTGCTATCACATATTCGGACCTTCCTCTATCCATCGCCCTGGTGCCACACTGCCATGAGCTCCCCGTACCCAATCTTCCGGAGAGAGAGCTGCCGTCTTTAGAAGAGAGCCGCAAGTCAGAGAGCGAGGAAGACGATGTAGATCCAGATGACAAATTCAGAGGTGGAGCTGAAGAGAGAAACCCAGACTACCCCAACCAATAAGGCCTCACCGACTTGATTAGAGATATGAGGAAGCGTCACCAACATTCACCCATTAAAATGGGCTCTGCTTCTGCCACAATGTGACCAGTTTGTTCTAGGCAATCGGAATCGCCTGTAACCAGAATGAGTGGCACCTCTTCATTGACAGCTCACCCAGAAGACTCAAAACCGTGCTGCTCCATAATGGTAATAAGTACCCGTCTCTTGTCCTGGCTCACTCGGTGTACCTCAAAGAGGATTACAACAGCATCAAAACCTTGCTGGACACCTTGAAGTATGAGGAGTACATTTTGGGGCAGATTCGTGAAAGTGATTTACAGTATAATCATAAATCTCGAAAACCTACTCACTTCTAAATCTTTTGTAGTCATTTTTGTATTACCTTAGAAAAAAACAACATATTAATCTAAATTAACATGTATTTATACTGACTTTATGAACGAAAAGACCCGTTTTCTCATTGGAAATAGGTACATTTCAAAATATCACTGTCCTGGTCACAAAAGCAACATTTGTGGGGAATAATAGCCATTTTCTATACTTTTGAGGCTTAAGCAATTAGGAAATAACACTTACTACCCAGGAACAAAAATTGTGTTACATAGTGTAATAACCGGACTCAACAATTCTTCTGCCAAGGAATACAGTTCAGTAGCTGTAGGAGTTTGCGGTTGCCAAGCAACATAGCAACTTGCCGTTTTTATCTAAAATGTGGTCTACAGCTTCTAACTGGGCTTGTCCAAGCAAAATTTTGAATCAGAACTGTCAGTTTTAAAAAGTCTTTATGTGATTTATGTTGCTTTATTGTTGTGTTAAAATTATGGTAATTACAAGTTGAGAGCTTGGATATTCTACTTCATGCTCTTCACTTAGACCTCAGAAATTAATTGTTTCTATGGCAACACTCAAAACAATAATGGAAACGTACTGATTTGTTGGTGATTACAACTAAATATTTAATCACTACATTAATTCAGTAATTCACCTCTTAAGTTCTTGTACAATGTTTAAGAAAAACAACAACAACAACAAAAATACGCTCCATGTAACAGTGGCATATATAATAGAAATATAACTATATACTGTATATACAGTTATAAAATTTAGGGCTGACAAATTTAACATACTAATTTCTGTGATTAATATTTGACTGTTTAAAATGTTAAAAAATGTATGCAGTATCTGTTATTTTTCAATTCCTGAAACTTTACTAATATTTTTCCACACTTCCAGTGGCTAAAATTGGCATAAATAAATTTACAGGAGGTACGTGCTCGACTCGACTGCACATCCTAGCACAGAAACTGATTGTGTGGAGCAGTGCACACTTACTAGCCATGTTTCCATTATTGGGACAATTGAGGGCATTCTAGTGCATCCCAGGACCTGTTGCGTTCCCACTGTCACTTCCGGGGCTTCATCGTGTCTCCTCGTGGCCAACAGCCAATGACCTTTGGCGCGCTGATTACCCTTGGGAAAAAAGGGGGATTGAGGCGGGTTCAATGTCAAAGGCGGAGTTTCACCGAAATTCCAAGGTTGTGTATCCACACACAATGGTACAGTTTCAGGAAAACAATTAATAGAAAAATGAGGGCGAAATACAAATCCGTTAAAATGGACAATGGACAAAGCGGTGCTCAAGGTAATTGCTTTTAATGGTTCGGTGAACTTTCATAGATAGTGTCCCGCTGATAGTGGAGAGACAACTTGGGACGCCATGGCAGTTATAGTCGGTGAGTTGTCAGCGCTAACTTATCTTGCTGTTTACATCCGATATAAACTCCTTATTGTAGATAACTAGATAACATGATGCCTTAGCTTGAGTTTTCCTCTTGCTTGTGAAATGGGCGGGGTGTGTGACGTTGGCACCGCAGTGGCGTATTAAGGGTGGGTTTTTGAGTTATTGGCCCGAAGGTGGGAATGCAGATCGATTTTGGTCTTGCAGCTTGAGTTCCGAGTCTATTGGACCTGGCTGGCCAGTTGATAGCCCTGACTCGCACTGGCCCAATAGTGGAAAAGCGGCTATTCATTACACATGTCCCAGGCATAATAAACACGGGAGCACATGTACTTTGCAGAGAATAGAGACTTCACCCGCAAGTGGTGAGCCAGGTGTGGGAAAGATACGGGCAAGCTGCAGTACCTCTTCGGATTGTCTAAAAATGCTCTCTTACTGTCTTAACCAGTGGCAAAAACAAACCCGCTCAAGAGAGACCCAGCATGTGCACGATGGAGTCGACAGCCAGAGAAAATAATGTTTTTGAGATTTTAAACTTTTGCAAAATCAAACCTCAGCATTCCATTTGGTCTATATTTGTATGTATAGTGTCTTATAATTAATTGGCAATAGACTCTTAACTTTATCTTGCCAATAAAACTTTATTACATTTAATCTGCCTATTTGATCCTATAATTAAAAAGTCCACTGGAAAACAGCAAAGATTTTGCCCAACTCTTAACTACAGCATGCCCACTGATTTTATGGCATGTAAACACATACTTTTATCAAAGATTTATATCTGTCAAATGTGTCTAACTCTTTTCACCTAAAAAAAAATAATAATATTTTAACATGTACATATTTAAATAATTAAAATAAATGATGACTAACCAATTTTTTGCGAGTTCCAGACAAAATAAATATATTTATAATTACATTTTAATCTTTCTTTTTATTTACCATGTACTGTGATTAATCACGATTAATTTGTAACATTTTTTATAACATTTATAACATTTTCATAACATTTTTTTATAGATTTTAATCCCTAATAAAAATATAATGTAAACCACCTTAAACTGCTAAGTCTGCTGCCATTTTGGTTCTGTTTACATGACAGTCAATTCAGAGCTTTCATAGAATTCCGAGTTTACAACTTAATAACAAATAATTTCTAAGGTTAAGTACGATAATTCCAATATGAAAGTGAACCATCACAAATATCGTCAAAGCAGTACATGCTTTAATTACAGATTTTGTAAAACCTCAGGTGTTATACTTCAGCTATTAATTGAACTTAAACCGCTAAATGAGCAGACTCTATTCAAACTTTGTTTTAATAGTCTTATGTGTGCTGTCTGTTTTTGTAAAATTTATACTTTTTAAGAAATTTAATATTTTAAATCCCTTATTGACTTTCACTGATAGAATGTTCATCTTAAAAACTGTAACCATCTGCAATGACACCATTTCAATACTTGCATACTGAATTGCAATTGGTCCCTTTTATTTCATTGAGATAATTGAGATTGGCCTTGACTTCCTTGCTTACATTTGCCCATTTATATCTGCCATTATACTGCACAGTTGATTGCTGTGTGCAGCAGACAAAAACAAGACATGTACTAAGTGTCATGACAACGAAGCAATGTCTAAAACCTGAAACTTGTAACTTATTTTTTTTATGTCTTGAAATCACTGGTGTTTCATTCTGGAAGTGCAAATCTAGTCTTCTTTTGCTCTGTTGAGAGTAATGAGAATTGCCTCGGGTTCAGTACATGCTTAATTTCAACATCTGTTTTGTTGATTGTGTGTGTGTGTGTGTGTGTGTGTGCGCGCAGACAGTTGGAGGAATGCTGGAGAACCCTACAGAAGCCGTCAATGATCTGGGTTATTTTGACTGTATTGACAGTGTGATGGAGAGCACCAAGGTTATTTAATTTGAGATTATTATTATTATTGCCATTCAAACCATCATGCAGCAGAATTCATTTAGTTTAGTTGTATGTTTTTGTGTTAGTTGTTGATGTTGTGTGTTTGTTTATGCAGGTGTTGGGTGAGGCCATGGCTGGGATTTCACATAATGCCAAGAACAGTAACTTACCAGAGTTTGGAGACTCCGTGAGTTCAGCATCTAAAGCACTGTGTGGCCTCACTGAGGCGGCCGCTCAGGTAAAAACAATCTTTCCACTCAACTGCACTGCATGAGCCTAATTAAACCGTGTTTAATGAAATTGTTCCAGTGCTGTGATGCGTCAAACTGTTCCTGGAGCGCATCAAATGAACAAACAATAAAAAAAATGCACTTTCTGAAATTCTTTCCTTATGCTGTCTTTAGTCCTATTCAGACACAATTAGTTTTGACTTGTGAACATGTGAGTTCCAATTATTTACATAGGACATCTGTGATTTCAGGTACTGATTGGAACTGAAATGGGATCTCAGGTTTTTACAAAAAAGCTAGTGTCAATTGTCTGAATGCATGTGTAACAGAAGGTCATATGCTCTGAAATTGTGCATCACAAAACCCTATGAAATAAATGAATTATGTGTGCAATATTATAACATTATGTGTATAATTAATGGTAATTAAGGTAGGGATCATACCTGATACTGCTGCAGTCAGTAGAGTGGCCATTCTGAACCATCAATGATTGGACTCTCCTTATTGATAATTGTTTTTTTTAAACTGGGTGGGAGACCAGCCGTGATTGAACCTCCAGCAAGTTGCACCACACAGCTCAAGACATCAAGCTAATGATGGTATTTGACAAAGGTGAAAATGAGTGAGGAGAAGCTTTGTTAAAAGTGTTCTATCAAAACCTTTTTTAGAGGACACCGGGTTAGCTGGTAAACAGTAGGTAATATTCTGCGTAATTTTACAGAGGTTGTATGAGAAAAACAAAGATGTGTTTTATTCAGGTGCATGAACACTTTTTTACACACATACATTATGGTCAATAGGGGTGTGCACTAGGCTTGGGATCGATGCCTTATTTACGCATTGATAATCATCTGTTTTCCTGATGATTATCGATATCTATCGGGATTTTTTTCAGATATAAAAAGGGCTGCTCATTGCACAGTAGTCTTTGTATCTTCAGACATATTTCTCAACACAACTTTGATAAAGTGTGAGCGGCAGGGTAAATTAAAGGGGGTCGCACATCACATGAATCTGGCGGATGACATGGGATGTTCTAAAATTAGAAACGATTATTTATTTTCTAGAAAGGAGTGAACACACTGCCAACACTCAGCATCAACATACAAGATATGTATGTTTCTATTTCTTTTTCGCTGAGAAATGTTGTGAACATAGAGATACCATGCCATGACTACCACCATAGGAACTCTACCTAAACGAGCTGGTTAAAGTGGAAGTGCTGGGGGCCTGGGTAGCTCAGCAAGTAAAGATGCTGACTATCACCCCTGGAGACACAAGTTTGAATTCAGGGCATGCTGAGTGACTCCATTCAGGCTGGAAATATAGCATATATCTCACTTGGAGGGTTTAAAATGAAAATTAATGTAGACATTTGAGAAAAGTGGACTTATGTAATTTATGTATGATCTAGAACAGCGGTACTCAACACATGCGGGCCTCGAGCAGTCTATTGCGGCCCGCATTATGATTTCATCATCAAAAATGTATTTATCAATAGCCTATCAAATGTGCATGAATTGTGAGGTGTCGATTTTCAAGTGTATTTAAGGTAGCTGTATTGCAGAAGCACAGTTAGAAAGGGAAATAAACTGTAAAAGGATGCAACAAATAAAACACACAACAATGAATATATCTATAGCAGATTTTTCATGAGAGCAGCGGTCAGTTTGCACGAGCGTTCATAGAATACATATGTGCGCACACGCCATTTGTCAATCAAGAATGCGCATTCTCATTCTCACCTGAGAGTCACTCATCAGCGAGAATCTGTCAAACCTGTTTGAATATCTCAAGCGAGATACATGCTCATCGTGATAACAGTCATAACAGGAAATAAATAATAGTTTATCCTTCAATAAATGCGTTGAGACGGCGTCACACAATAATGCTTATTAGTGATCTGCGTTACTTCACTGCAAAACACTAAAGAGGGTGAACAAATCTTTATGACTTCTATCTGGAGCAGTTTTGTAGTTAATAGTGGATATATCTCTCTTGTTTTTGAATGCATCTCAGTTAAGTGTGATGTTGAGAAAATTGAACTATTACACCACTAATTTATAGGCTTTCATATTGGCTTATATGATAAAATATTATATAATATTATAAAATGTATAATTCTTACTATACCTTTTTTTTTTACCACAAAATAAATTAATTGTATATATACACTGGCGGCCAAAAGTTTGGAATAATGTATGGGTTTTGCTGTTTCGGAAGGAAAATGGTACTTTAATTCACCAAAGTGGCATTCAACTGATCACAAAGTATAGTCCGGACATTACTGATGTAAAAGAAATCATCATTATTTGAAAAAGTAATTTTTGATCAAATCTAGACAGACCCCATTTCCAGCAGCCATCACTCCAACACCAGTTATCATGCTAAATTGATCATGTGGTACTAGAAAATCACTTGCCATTATATCAAACACATTAAAAGCTATTTGGTTTGTTAAATGAAGCTGAACATTGTCTTTGTGTTTGTTTTGAGTTGCCACAGTGTGCAATAGACTGGCATGTGTTAAGGTCAATATTAGGTCAAAAAGGACAAAAAAGAAACAGCTTTCTCTAGAAACACATCAGTAAATCATTGTTTTGAGGAATGAAGGCTCTACAATGCTTGAAATTGCCAAAAAACTGCAGATTTCAGTCAAAGGTGAACACTAAAGTCTTCAAAGACAAAGGACATCTGCTCTAACAAGGACAGAAAGAGATGTGGAAGACCAGATGTACAACTAAACAAGAGGATAAGTACATCAGAGTCTCTAGTTTGAGAAATAGACACCTCACATGTCCTCCGCTGACAGCTTCATTGAATTCTACCCGCTCAACACCAGTTTCATGTACAACAGTAAAGAGAAGAGTCAGGGGTGCAGGCCTTATGGGAAGAATTGCAAAGAAAAAGACACTTTTGAAACAGAAAAACAAAAAGAAAAGGTTCGAGTGGGCAAAGAAACACAGACATTGGACAACAGATCATTGGAAAAGAGTGTTATGGATCTTAACCCCATTGAGCTTTTGTGGGATCAGCTAGACTGTAAGGTGTGTGAGAAGTGTCCGACAAGACAGACACATCTATGGCAAGTGCTACAGGAAGTGTGGGGTGAAATGTCACCTGAGTATCTGGACAAACTGACAGTTAGAATAACAAGGATCTGCAAAGCTGTCATTGCTGCATGTAGAGAATTATATGATGGGAACTCTTTGAAGTAGTTTAAGAAGTTCTGAACATTTTGTTCAAATTATAATAGTAATTTTTCAAGTTATTAATGTCCTGACTATACATTGTGATCAGATGAATGCCACTTTGGTGAATAAAAGTATCAATTTATTTCTATAAGAGCAAAATATGTACATGATTCAAAACTTTTTTCCGCCAATGTATGTATATATATATATATATATATATATATATATATATATATATATATATATATATATATAATAAACATGTATTATATATAAGAATTACTATAAAAATGAAGAGTGCGGCCCTTGAGGCTACACGGATCCAGCTTTGCAGCACCTAAGCTTTCCAAAGTTGAGTAGCTCTGATCTAGAATCTTAGTTTTACTCACAATCACACCATGTACATTTTCTTTTAGGTTCACATTATTGGCTTCACAGACTCATTCCATTGTAATTTTATGCATGTTCATTAAAATATTACTGCTTGTTGTGTAATGCGTATATGAATATATTTTCTTTTAATTAGGAGTGTTTGTTATTCGTTTTGAAGTCATTATTCATGCCTTTCTAAAGAAAATGAGCTTCGGGCACATCGCTAATGATCAGAATCAGCTTGTGTGTGTTCTGAGACACTGAATGTCAGTAGACCTGAGCTAGTGTTCTCATTCTTTCAAACATAATCATTGATTGGTCGGTGATGTGTTATGTCACTCATAGGGTGCGTATCTGGTGGGCGTGTCTGACCCGAACAGTCATGCTGGGCAGAAGGGTCTTGTGGACCCCTCTCATTTCGCCAGAGCCAAACAGTCTATTCAGATGGCCTGTCAGAACCTCGTCGACCCGGCCTGCACCCAGTCCCAGGTAACAGCTCCAGTCATACCTGCCTAAGATAGAAAAAAACAGACTGTCTTTGTAAGGGAAGGGTGAACTTCTACCTTGGGAGTTCTGTACTTTTTTTAGAAAAGGTATTATTTACCTTGCTAGTGCTTTTTTTTTATTTTACAGTGGCCGATATGTATACAGTGTGTGATGGTTAATTTAAAGGTACACTCAGTAAATTTTGTCTTACACTGACATCTAGCAGCTTGGATGCAGCATCATTTAAAATCAATAGTTTTCAGTTTCAGATGCCATTGTAGAAATTTAGTATTCACAGTCTTCAGTGATGAAAGTGTCAAATAACAGGACGTTTGCTGAGATTAAGCGAGTAGTATTCGGCTGGTCATGTGATCCTAACATGGCAGCCCCCATGTGCGGAACCTCTCTATGTAGAATAAAACAGCTTTTATAAGGTTACTTATATGACTGGAGTCTTCATTTCAATGTGAGCAGTCATGATCTCCTTCATACACCGATTATCCAAAAGTCCCAGGAGATCAGCAGTTACCGAAATACTCAAACCAGACAATCTCTCACCAACAATCATGCCATGGTCCAAATCACTGAAATGAAAAAAATTTCCCCATTCTAATGGTTGATGTGAAAATGAACTGAAGCTCCTGACCCGTATCTGCATGATTTCATGCACTGCACTGCTGCCACACGATTGGCTGATTAGATAATCGCATTGATGATTGTTGGTGACAGATGTTCTGGTTTGAGTATTTCTGGGATTTTCACACACAACAGTCTGTAGAATTTACTCAGGATGTTGCCAAAAACAAAAAACATCCATTGAGTGGCAGTTCTGCGGATTTTTTATTATTTTTTTAAATCCAGAATATTTGAAAACAGAAATTGTTGACTATCCCTTGACACTGGCTTATGGTAGATTTTGGAACACAAGGGAGAGATCATGCTTTTGTTAATCACAGTTATCATCTGATGCCAATATTCTCACCAAACATTCGCCTGACCGACATATCGATCTTTTATTTAATTTATTTAAATATTTAACGACTAAAAATACTCTTTTGACCAAGTTTTGAACCAAGATATAGATAGAAAAAAAATACATGAACATTACCTTACCAAAAGATAAATAAATGTTTTATATATAAAAACTTTTATTTCCCAAGGTCCTCTCTGCTGCCACTATTGTTGCTAAACACACCTCATCCCTGTGCAATGCCTGCCGTCTCGCCTCCTCCAAAACATCCAATCCTGTTGCTAAGAGACAGTTCGTCCAGAGTGCCAAAGAGGTGGCAAACAGCACCGCCAACCTCGTTAAGTCCATTAAAGTGAGTTCTGAGATTAGAGAAATTCCCCTCTACTGTGTTTCTCTGTTATTAACAATGTCTGTTTGTGCTGTAATGTCAGGCTCTTGATGGGGCCTTTAACCAAGAAAACAGGCAGAAGTGTAAGGAAGCCACTGGACCGCTCATTGAGGCTGTGGATAATCTGACCGCCTTTGCTTCAAACCCTGAATTTGCCAGTGTACCTGCACAGATCAGTCCAGAGGTACCTTTTCTACTGTTTTGACAGTTCACCATGATGAAACTCACTCACTGGCTTTATAATCTGGTTGCCTTTGAATCAAGGCACCTTGAATCTGCGTAGCTTTAACACCAATATCCGTTTGGTAAAACACATGTGGTACAAACAACAAAACTAAATGCAGTAAAAACTAGTATAAAACCGATAGTTCTGAATTTTTAGGTGCCCCATAAAGGATAGGTAGATGTAGTTTTGCATTTTTTGCTATAGTTTGTTACCTTGCAATGCGTTTTTCTATCCCTTAATATATTTTCCCTCACACTACTTTTATCCATCCCTTTGGAAACTTATCCAATTATAGTTGTATACAGACTATTGTATTTGTAGTATAACCATAGTAACCACAAAACTTACAATGGTTTTATCATAGTAACCCAGCATTAACCATGTAACCATTTTTTGTGGCAAGAACCATGTTTTTAAAAACCATGGTACATATAACACAAACTAATCGTGGTGTTACTATAGTAAAACTAACCATGTTTTCTGAATGATAATGATTTTTATTACCATAGTTTTGGTTTTCCTGTATTTTTATTACTTAAAAACATTGATACAGTTTGTCTGTATTATTATTATTTAAAAACAATTATAGAAACACTTGCTATAAAATGTTTAAAACTTTTCTGTGGCTTTTTTTATATTTTCCTCATTATAGTACAGAATACTAATAGTCTGCAGTTCAGTCAAGTTGGCAGTTAAATCACCTATGCCTACTGTGATATTTATAAAAATGTTACTTGCACGAGCAAGCTGTTGGCGCACAGTGTATGTCAAAGTACTCAAATGTAAATTCATAATTGAAATCATTGTATCAATTTAGTATGGTTGCCCGATACGTTTTTTTCTACTGTCACAGATGTTTACCCAGTAAGTCGATTTGCTTAGTGGGTTACATTTATTTATTTATTTATTTTTTAATAAAGTTGCGTTGTCTGTGAGTTTAGGGTCTGGCAGCAATGGAGCCCATTGTAGCAGCTGCTAAGACCATGTTGGAGAGCTCCACAGGCCTGATCCAGACTGCCCGCTCACTGGCTGTCAACCCCAAAGACCCACCCAAATGGTCCGTGCTGGCAGGACACTCCAGAACCGTGTCTGACTCCATCAAGAAGCTCATCACCAACATGAGGTATTCACACAACCTTCAGAATACAACACACACCTGTCAGTGGAACTGTTGATGGTATTGTACATGGTGCATTGTTAATAATGGAGCTCGTGTTTGTTCTCAGAGAAAAGGCTCCGGGACAGAGGGAGTGTGATGATGCCATTGAGGTTTTGAATAACTGCATTCGTGAGGTGGATAAAGCTTCACTGGCGGCCATCAGTCAACAGCTCACACCTAGAGATGACATCTCACATGAGGTTAGACTTCAATACAGTAATAATCAACTTGAACAATATCTGTAATATATATATATATATATATATATATATATATATATATTTTTTTTAAAGGAAATTAGTCATTGTGGTCAGCTATGGTTCTTTAAACCACAGACATGAACCAATATAAGGGGTTTGGCTAATACCAATAACGGATCATTTTTTAATGATATGGCCAATAACATATGGAGGCTGATATTATAAGTCTATGCTGTTCTGCCTGTTTAAACCAAAATGGCTTTCACACAAAGTGAAATCACAGGCTTTCCATGAAATCAGACCACAAAGCATTATAATGCACAGTAGAACAGCACTTTTGATGTCATTGGCAAAGAGTATTTCAAGTGGGAAAAAACAAGGCCTAAAATTGTATGCTTATAATATCAGCCTAATCAGGTTGATACCAATCATTTTTAATAAAAAATGTAATTTTCTGAAAAGTATGTTCATTTATGCACTCAATACTTCGGGGCTCCTTTTGCACTAATTACTGCATCAATGCGGCGTGGCATGGAGGCAATCAGCCTGCGGCACTGCTGAGGTGTTATGGAAGCCCAGGTTGCTTTGATAGTGGCCTTCAGCTCATCTGAATTGATGGGTCTGGTGTCTCTTATTTTCCTCTTGCCAGTTGGCTGGCCACTCAAGCACAGTAATACCATGGTCAGCAACCAGTTACTAGTAGTTTTGGCAATGTGGGCAGGTGCCATGTCCTGCTGGAAAAGGAAATCAGCATCTCCATAAAGCTTCTCTTCAGATGGAAGCATGAATTGTTCCAAAATCTCCTGGTGGACCAAAACCAGCAGATGACATGACGCCCCAAATCATCACTGACTGTAGAAACTTCACACTGGACTTCTGTGCCTCTCCACTCTTCCTCCAGACTCTGGGACCTTGATTTCCAAATGAAATGCCAAATTTGCTTTCATCTGAAAAGAGGAATTTGGACCACTGAGCAATAATTATTTGCAGTAATTCATTAATTTCCATGAGCTTTAAGCCGTAATCAGCAAGATTACAACAATAAAAGGCTTGAAATATTTTACTTTATGTGTAATGAATCTAGAATATATGAATGTTGCACTTTTTTAATTAAATTACAGAAAAAAAAATGTACAAAAAAAAACGATATTCACATTTTTGAAGATGCACATGTTGTCACAGATAAATTGTGCATCACTAGTTAACACTTTAAAATAACTTTCATTAAGCATTATATAATATAGCATTTGTTAATGCTATTAGTGTATGCTCTTGTAAAGTGTTCTCTTTTATAGTGATTTTGTTTTGTGTTCTTAGGCTCTTCATGAGCAAATGGCAGTGTCCGTGCATGAGATCAGTAACCTGATTGAACCGGTGGCCATCGCAGCTCACTCTGATGCCTCTCAACTGGGTCACAAGGTGAAACCACTCAACCCACATTCAGTTTAACACTAAACCATCTCCTAATGTCTCAAACTATGGTATGGCATTGATATACCAGTGGTATGTGGAGTGTTCCCAAGGTTTATGTGACAAGACTCTGGAAATGTACAATACTAAAAATATAATAAATATAGGCTCGCATTTTAGTTTAACAGACAAAAAGGCTAGTATTATTCTATTTGCCCTCAAAGTAAGCATCCAGAATCTTGATTTCATAAAGGCCTGGCCTGTGGCCTGCTTTTGACAAAGAAACAGCATTCAATTTTGAGCATGATATCAATAATGTTACCAGTCTGATGGGAGAAGTTTTAACGTTTTAAGCTACGTTCAACCTGGTCTCTTACGTTGCTATAACAAAATATTAGCTAAATGAGTTTTAAGTGGCTCATTGTACTTATTGCGTCAGTTTACTGGTGAAATATACGAGGCGCTACAATAATGACTTTTTTTTTCCGGTTTACACAAATCATGAGTAAACCGCCAGTTTATCTGTACACTTTTGCCGCCTTTCCTCACACAATGCTATCTTATGACATTTCCCACCGTTTTTCTGAACGCAAAACTGTTTTGTGATTCACCTGTTTTCAATTTCCGGTCTCCAAAGTTTTCACAACACGGTGGTGTATATTCTTAGCGAGTAAAGTATTACATTTGTAGAAATTGTCAAAAAACACGTGGCTCTGTAGTGTGGATACTTCACAGAGTTGAGATGTGTGATTTTTGTGTTTTTTTAATAGTGCCTCATCTGAGTATGTAGATGACATGAAGCAATAGTTACATTAATATTGTTAACTACTTTGAGTTGTTATGAAAGCCAACAAATGCACAAGTTGAGCATGAAATACATTTGTACTCAAAATAACATTTAAATGGTTCTCCATCTGGATTAATTTAACCAGCCACACAGGACATTTTACATTAGAACTGCCATATAATGATGCCACAGTCATGTAATTTTCATTAGATCAGGCGGGATACATTGCTTTATATACATTGCTTACTTAGTTGAATAATTGACTTTGCCATGAAGTCAATAAACCATGACTTGCACTATACATAAGTAACATTTACATTGTATTCATGATGTTAGTCAGAGGGGAACTGACACCCAGACTGAGTTTCTCCCAAGTGAGTTTCAGGTTCTCCCAAGATTATTTTTCTCCATATTTTATCAAACTACACAATGATGATTACAGTTTTATTGTCTGTTAATGCCTGATCTTCTGTAAAGCTGCTTTGAAACGATGTGTGTTGTGAAAGGAGCTATGCTTATATTCCTAAATATATTTCTAATATTAGAGTTTATGAATTGGTTTTCAAAAGGCTGTTCAAATAGCTTGCAAGACATCTAAATGTTTTTAGATGTCTGTAATGCTCCCGTTAGCTTTGCAGGTGTTTGACTGCCACCAGACATGTCTCCTTGCAAACCAATTCATAAACAATTTGCAATTCTAGCGTTTGTGCTACAGGTGTACGATTATCAAAAGAGTGTATAATTTGCCATGTTTTGAACACCTGCTACTCTGCTCACGTTTGTTAAACACACTTTAATATCAGTTAATGTAGGAACTTTGACTCACTTATCTATTATTTAATACAAGGGCATGTTTATCACTTATTTTGTATATCTTCCTGGGTGCCGTCATGATTGTGTGATGTCATGCACCTGCATCTCGGTTAAAAAATTCCACACTATTTTCCAAGTTGGAATTACGACTTCAAGTGGTGTTTCATTGCACTTTACGAGTTGAATGGAACACAGCATAAGCACGATCTGTGCTGTGAGTTCACAATCGAGGTGCATTATGGGATATGGAGTAGGGATGTTCATGAGTATTCGGTTACTCGGACGTGGCAACAATGATCGATGGTGTTCGTGCATGATTTGACTTGTCACTTCATTCGAAATCCAGTGACAGTTTCCTGACAACTAAATATGTCTTCAAAACCGAAAGCGATTTGAAAATACACGTGTACATTACACTGTATATCGATATATAATTATACATAGTTATCTTTAAATATTTAAAAATTATATATATATAAATATTCAGATAATTAAAATGCATTACATTCTTATGGCAGAAGAGTTCATCATTGATAAGACAATACAAAAAGCGGCTTTAGAATACAATGTATTTTTTATTACCATATTATTGATCATAAGTCAATCATTGGCATACAGTTCACAGCAATCCATTTCACAAGTGAATTTATCAATCAGTTACAGATTTATTATGAGGGCTTGTTTAAGGACCCGTCAATTTCCAACTACATCAGATGTCTCGGGTGTGTTGCGTCATAAACATAAAATGTTTGGCTACTTGGCACAATAAGTTTGAGAAGCATTGGTCTTGATGTTTAACTGAAGCTGAAGGTGTGCTTTGTTGTCACAGGTGTCACAGATGGTCAGCTACTTTGAGCCCCTTATCATGGCAGCCATTGGTACAGCATCTAAGATCTTAAATAGCCAGCAGCAGATGAGTGTGCTGGATCAGACCAAGACTCTGGCTGAGTCCGCCCTACAGATGCTTTACACTGCTAAAGAGGCTGGTGGAAATCCCAAGGTGATATGCCACCAACCAAACACAAACCACTTAATTCATTGGGTACTGATGGGGGATTATAATGTAGACTGAAATGTAATATTTATTATCTCTGCTCCAGATAGTTCTAACAGTACTGTGTATGTGTGTTAGTTTAGCTGTACTTTATGGACAAATTTGTCCCCTGCACTCAGCTAAACAGGGCAACCCTTCCTTTTTGGGACATCTGGGGACAGCATCATTTGGAAAATAGTTTAATAAATCAAATCGTGTTTTGTTTTATTATTATCATTGTGTAACTGCTAAAATTATTCTTTTAGGGTTTTGGTTAAGGTTAGGCTACTGTATGATAATTATAATTAGCTTTAAATGAAAGCAATAGAACTCTATGGCATTCAAGGATGGAATATGCTGGTGTTCATTTTGTAGGTGAACACTAGCACCAGCCTGTTTGGAGGCCAAATCCAACAAATTATCAAATGTAATGTTTTAATTTATATGACATTGCATAGCAAATATGCGAAATACAGTTGATATAAAATCGCATAGTTGCAGTTTAAAAAATGTGTGTAATATATTGCGAAAGAAAAAACAATGTTCTATGTGCACCAAAGGACCTCTTATTGCTGAGAAGGTAGCTGGAACAGATAATATTTGTCTTTTTTTCTTTATTTCTCAGTCAAGTGATGTTCATTCATCTATCTATATGAGTTTTACATCTGCAGTGACTTGTTTCCTGGTGTCAGGCTTTTGCAGGCCTCTCAGTTGGTGGCCCCATTTTCATGGTCCATAATCTCTCCTAGATGGTATTTCCTCATTTAACTAAACGTGTCTGTGTGTGTGTGTATCCTCAGGCTGCTCACACACAGGAGGCTCTGGAGGAGTCAGTTCAGATGATGAAGGAAGCGGTGGATGATCTTGCTGCGACTCTGGCGGAGGCGGCCAGCGCTGCTGGAGCTGTAGGCGGAATGGTCAACTCTATCACTCAAGCCATCAATAAAATGGAGGACAGTCCCAGATTCGAACCTGAAGGGACATTTGTAGATTATCAAACGACAATGGTGAAGATGGCCAAAGCCATCGCTGTCACCGTTCAGGAGATGGTAAAGGACTCAGAGTGGTGAAGATTGTGTTCAACAGAGTTGGTGTATCTTAATGGTTAAAGATCTGGGCAGATAACTGAAAGGTTGTAGGTTTAAACCCCAGAAAGGATTTGTTCATAAATGTTCATAATTCATAAACATAACATTTACTCTTAAAATCACAGTACTGGCTTCTACAGAAAAATTTTGTATATGTCTTAATGGGTTAGTTCACCCAAAACCTTAAAATGCAAGTGAATGGCGATATGACCTTTGAAGCTCCAAAAAGTACAGACATTCAGCATAAACGTCATCCATATGACCATATGATCAGGTATATCCACACTGGTTAAATTAATAAAGTCTTATAAAGCGAAACGATCGTTTTGGTGTGAAAAACATCAATATTTAAGTACTTTATAACTATATACACATTCACAAAAGGGCTGAGTTCACATTGTCTTTGTTGTGTGAAGTAATCATTTTGGCATGTTCAGACGTAATCTCATGTTTTTCTCAGGATGAGCACAGAAATGCACCATTGTGAGTAAACAAACAGATACAAATACAGATATAAACCAAAACCATCTAAGCTTCTGTACAGCGTTTCTACTACTCAGTTGTAAACAGCACCGCTCTTTCAGGTGTTTCATACATGCGTGCCAACGCACGCATGAACTTCTGCTGACCAGAAGTGATGATTTATAGTTAAAAACTATCTAGAAATATTGATTTAACCAGTGGAGTTGTATGGATGAAGTTTATGCTGACTGTCTGTTCTTTTTAGAGTTTTAAAAGTCGTATCACCATCCACTTGCATTTTAAAGACCTACTGAACTAAGATATTTTTTCTATTTTTCTTCAAACGTGTTCTGCTGAAGAAAGAATATCACACACATCTGGAATGGCATGGGGGCGAGTACTTTCATTTTTGGGTGAACTATCCTGTTTGGGTGACATATACAGTATGCTTCTGTAGATGCCATGTTTAATTACCACTCCCAGTGAAGAAACACACTACCTATAATGCTGAAGAGAAAACCAGAACATCAGTGCAGTTGCTGTAACCATGGAAATAAAAATGTCGGCAAAATAGCTTTGCAACCATCATCCTCTCCCATGAAGCATTGTGAAACACGTAATCGAGTTGGTCTCCCTAAACTCTCAAACTACTATATTTATGTATATCACAATATTTTGTGATTAACTTAAAATATATTGTTTTAATGCTAATAATCCATTACTATAAATCAATAGATTTATATTGTACTGTCATTTCTTCTTCAATTACATCATTCTCAATGCTGTAGTACCCCTTCTAATATAAGAACTTAAGGACAGAGTCTAGTATCTTTGTCTGAATACTGCTTGCTTGGTTTGGTTCATAGCTCAGGACTCATTGATAAAAATGAAAACATTGACTGTGTTATTAAAATACTATGTTACCAGGTTACCAAATCCAACACCAGTCCTGATGAGCTGGGTGGTTTGGCCAATCAACTGACCACAGAGTTTGGTGACCTCGCTTCAGAGGCCAGATGTGCTGCCGTAACTGCAGAGAGTGATGAGGTAAAATGATGCTCAACTCTCTCCTTTTTTTGTGGCTCTTCCACATGAATTTATCTTAAAGCCATCATGAAATAAATTGTACCCTATTTCTTTCTTAATTAACGTTCGTGTTCTTATTGTGCATTATTTGTCAGTGCACTTAAATTAAATTTTTGTCCTCAATCTTTCATTAAAATGTAATAAGCTCCACCTCCCTAATGACTTTGCTTTTCAGCTGACATCATCATGCCCTTATTTTTCATCCACCTGTCATTGAGACCACATTTCGAAATACCAATCACTTTTAAATTGGTAAAATCAAATAAACAGCAAACACTGTTTCAATGTTGACTTGAAGATACTTTGTGTAAAGTCATTCTTTCCCTAAAAAGCCCAAGTACATCAGGATTGTCTGTGTCTTAAACGGTTTGTTTTTTAGATTGGCTCTCACATCAGGAAGCAGGTGACTGAGTTGGGTTACAGCTGCACTGGTCTGGTCAGTAAAGCTGGAGCGCTGCAGTGCAGTCCAAACGACTCCTTCACCAAGAAAGAGCTCATTGACAGTGCACGGAAAGTCTCAGAGAAGGTGACTGGAGACTGACCATTGTTTTTATTCTTTACATTATAGGGATAGTTCAGCCAAAATCTACATTTCTTTCTTCATTTATCTACCCTCATGTTATTTCAAACCCATATGACGTTCATTCTTCTGAAGAACACTAAAGGAAATGTTTATAAGAGTATCCAAGTTGCTCTCTTCCATACAGTGAAAGTGGATGGGGATCTCGGGCTGTCAAGCTCCCAAAAGGACAACCAAACACTGTTTTGTTTCATTGTATTTTTTATTTATTTAGTCTGGTTCTTTTTAAGAGGACTCAAGTGTGAACACCTTTTCTTAAACAGTATTTCTATTGGCTGTAGAGCACGTTTGCCCATGATTTAATTTTTTCAAAAGGAAACACTAGTTTTTATGTAAATGTTATAGCAGGTTAAATCGCAATTGTTTTTTTGTTTTTTTCTCCCCTTTTCTCCCCAATTTGGAATGCCCAATTCCCAATGTGCTCCAAGTCCTCATGGTGGCATAATGACTCACCTCAATCCAGGTGGCAGAGGACGAATCTCAGTTGTCTCCACATCTGAGACCACCAATCCGTGCATCTTATGTTTGTGGAGGCTACACGCTATTCTCCGCGGCATCCATGCACAGCTCACCACGCGCCCCACTGAGAGTGAGAACCACACATTATCAAATCAAATCAAATCACTCTATTGTCACACGACCATATACACAAGAGCAACAGTTGGTGAAAGTCTTGTGTGCAGTTCTGAGTAACATAGCAGTCATGAGAGTGATGAGACATATACCAATTACAATAAACAACATATTTACACAACACAGTTTACATAACAAATGTACAGATAATTACACAACAATTTAAATATCAAATGTACACATAATTACACAACAATAATATACAATGTACAGTAAACAATACACACAATATAGAATACACATACAATAAAAATAAAAAAATAAGAGATATAAAAATATATATATAAAGTAGTTGTATTGTGGAGAATATAATTATGATAGTCCAGTGTGAGATATCAGATTAATAAAGTGCAGTGCTGATTGTTGATTGTGAGAGATCAAGTGTTCAAAAGACTGACTGCTTGGGGGAAGAAGCTGTCATGTAGTCGGCTGGTGCGGGTCCTGATGCTGCGATACCGCCTGCCTGATGGTAGCAGTGAGAGCAGCCCATGGCTCGAGTGACTGGGGTCTCTGATGATCCTCCGAGCTTTTTTCACACACCACCTGTTATATATGTCCTGGAGGGAGGGAAGCTCACCTCCGATGATGTTTCTGGCAGTTCGCACCACCCTTTGCAGGGCTTTGCGGTTGTGGGCGGTGCTATTGCCGTACCAGGCGGTGATGCAGCCAGTCAGGATGCTCTCTACAGTGCTGGTGTAGAACCGTGTGAGGATGTGGTGGTTCATTCCGAACTTCCTCAGCCGTCTCAGGAAGAAGAGGCGCTGGTGAGCCTTCTTCACCACGGCCTCAGTGTGGATGGACCATGGGAGTTCCTCAGTGATGTGGACACCGAGGAGCTTGAAGCTGCTGACTCTCTCCACCAGTGCTCCTTTAATGGTGATGAGGCTGTGTTCTCTGTCTTTCTTCCTGAAGTCCACCACAAGCTCCTTGGTTTTACTGACGTTGAGGGAGAGGTTGTGCTCCTGACACCAGCGTGTCAGAGTGTGCACCTCCTCTCTGTAGGCTGTTTCATCATTGTCAGTGATCAGACCTACAACCGTCGTATCATCAGCAATCATAATGATGGCATTGGAGCTATGTGTTGCCACACAGTCATGTGTGTAAAGGGAATACAGGAGTGGGCTGAGAACACAGCCCTGCGGGGCTCCAGTGTTGAGGGTCAATGATGAGGAGATGTTGCTGCCCATTCTATCCACCTAACGTCTGCCTGACAGGAAATCCAGGATCCAGCTGCACAGCGAGCTGTTTAAGCCCAGAGCCCGGAGTTTCACATCAAGCTTGGAGGGCACTATGGTGTTGAATGCTGAGCTGTAGTCTACAAACAGCATTCTCACATATGTGTTCCTTTTTTCCAGGTGGGATAGAGCAGTGTGTATTGTAGATGCAATAGCATCATCAGTGGAGCGGTTGTTGCGGTAGGCAAACTGCAGTGGGTCCAGAGAATTGGGCAGAACAGAGCAGATGTGATCTCTGATCAACCTCTCAAAGCATTTGCTGATGATGGGGGTCAGAGCAACAGGACGCCAGTCATTTAAGCAAGTGATTTTGGCTTGCTTCGGTACAGGCACAATGGTGGACGTTTTGAAGCATGTGGGGACTACAGACAGGGAAAGGGACAGGTTGAAATGTCTGTAAAATCACCAGCCAGTTGGTTAGTGCACACTCTGATGACGCAGCCCGGAATGCCGTCTCGACCTGCGGCTTTACGGATGTTCACCCATCGGAAGGATCGGGTTACATCCGCAACAGAGACAGAGAGTGAACCATCCACTGTAGCGTTGCCGCGAGTGCTCCCTCCGTGAGGGCCGTGTTATTTTCCTCGAAACGAGCATAAAATGTATTTAGCTCATTTGAGAGATAGGCAGCGGTGTTCCCGGCGGAGTTTTTATTCCCTTTGTAGTCCGTGATGATGTTAATTCCCTGCCGCATACTTCTAGAGTCGGTGGTGTTGAACTGTCCTTCAATTTTGTGCCTGTACTGGCGTTTGGCTGCTCTGATAGTGTTACAGCGTGTATAGCTGGCTTGTTTACGCTCCTCCGCGTTCCCGGAATTAAAAGCATTAAAGTCGCATTATAGTGACTATGAGGATGTTACACCATGTGACTTTACCCTCCCTAGCAACCAGGCCAATTTAGTTGCTTAGGAGACCTGGCTGGAGTCACTCAGAATGCCCTGGATTTGAACTTGCAACTCCAGGGGTGGTAGTCAGTGTCAATACTCGATGAGATACCAGACCCTCTTAAATCGCAATTGTTTAATGTAATCGCAATTTGATTTTTGTCCAAATCTTTCAACCCTATTTTACACTATTTACCAAGTCCTCTAAAGCAATACAAAGATTTGTGTCATGGTAACATTCACTTTTATTTTACTGCTATAAATAACTCTTTTTGAAAGCAAGTTACATGGGTTTCAAACAACATGATGGTGAGTAAATTATGACAGAATTTTAAATTATGCATCGATTTTGTTTTTGGAAAGTAGTAGGGAACTTTGAAGTTACTGGGTGTCCTATTTGATGAATGTCATTTGGGTGCTCATCTGTCTTTATTTTCTCTCAGGTGTCTCACGTGTTAGCGTCTCTTCAAGCGGGTAATCGCGGCACTCAGGCGTGTATCACTGCTTCCAGCGCCGTGTCGGGCATCATCGCTGATCTGGACACCACCATAATGTTTGCCACGGCAGGCTCTCTCAACCGCGAGGACGCAGAGACATTTGCAGACCACAGGTGTCTCAAAACTAGTCATATAAACTAGTATTGTTTGATTTTATTGTCTACTAACTGTCCTGACCATGATAGAATACATTTTTAGGGGCCAAGGAATTATTCAACACATTTGTAGAATTTTCTTTTCTTTGAAATCTTCTTCTAATGTTAGTGAGGTTTTAGTAATAGTCGAATTTCATGATCTTTTTTCACCCTCACTCTGACCCTTAGAATTATGCTGGTTGTTTTAGTAGTTAATATGTGGGGTGGCTCAGTGGTTAGCACTGTCTCACAGCAAGAAGGTCCTGGGTTTGAGTTCTGGCTCAACTGGGGCTTTCTTTGTGGAGTTCACGTGGTTTCCTCTGGGTGCTCCGGATTCCCCCACAAATCCAAAAACAAGCAGGTTAAGTGAATTGGTGACACCCCATAGGTGTGAGAGAGTCCCCCAGACACTGGTGGTTGCGTCAGGATGGGCATCCGGCGTATAACCTGTGCCAAGTCAAATATGCGGATCATGGTCATCCACTGTGGTGACCCCTAATGGGAGCAGCCGGAAGAAGATCTCAGTTAATTTGTAGAGACATCTACACTCACTGAGTACTTTATTAGGAACACTGTGGTCCTAATAATGTGCCGATGTGGTCTTCTTTTGTAGCCCATTTCCCTCAAGGTTCCACGTGTTGTGCATTCTGAGATTATGTTCTGCTCACTACAATTGTACAGAGTTTTTATCTGAGTTACCGTAGCCTTTCTGTCAGCTCGAACCAGTCTCACAATTCTCTGTTGACCTCTCTCATCAACAAGACATTTTCACCCACAGAACCATTCGGAGTAAATTGTAGAGACTGTTGTGTGTGAAATTCCCAGGAGATCAGCAGTTACAGAAGTATTCAAACCAGCCCATCTGGCACCAACAATCATGCCACGGTCCAAATCACAGATCACATTTTTTTCCCCATTCTATTGATGTGAACATTAACTGAAGCTGCTGACCCGTATCTGAATGATTTTAAGCATTACACTGTTGACACATGATTGGCTAATTAGATTATTGCATGAATATGTAGGTCTACAGGTGTTCCTAATGAAGTGGTCGTGAGTGTATGTATAAGCTATTCTTAGGTTCATTTCCATGAAAAGCTACCAAACAGTGCACTGTTTGTTTGAGCATCCCAACCATCCTGACACAATATCTGTTTGGTTGTGTACATTTAGTATGACTTCACATATTAGACCTCTGCTGATTAGCTCTATCAAGTTGCTAAAGACTGAATAGGTGTTGATATGTACTGTAAATGGTGGCCTCATGTTAATGAGCTTAAACAAATAGTTAATTCTCTTATTTACTCACCGATATACCATATGGGTACCATTCCCTTGCACTGTATGGACAAACAGACATATCTCCATTAAAATATCTTTGTTTGTGTTCCACGGAAGAAAGAAATTAATTTGAGATTGAGACGATATAAGGGTGAGTAAATGATGAGAGAACTGTCATTTTTGGGTGAACTATTCCTTTAATGTTTGTATACTGTTTACTGTGTATGCATTTTAATTTCCAAAAATGGTCTGGGAGTTTTGTGTTGTGAACGTTTTAATCAGAAGAGTAAGAAAAATCCTGTTTTCTGTGATATGAGACCAAATCCTCAGATCCTGAGCTGTAGTATGTCATCCAAAGCATTTTTGTCACATATGTGGCAGTGTACATCCTGTAGTAGCAGTGTAAATGTTTCTCCATTAGCAGCTTGTAGCAGTGATGTTAATCATCTTGTATTTGCTGTGTGTTTAGAGAGCACATCTTGAAGACAGCTAAAGTTCTGGTGGAGGACACTAAATTGCTGGTTTCTGGAGCTGGAGCGAGTCAAGAGAAACTAGCTCAGGCAGCGCAGTCTTCAGTCAACACCATCACCAAACTAGCTGATGTTGTCAAACTAGGAGCAGCGAGTCTGGGCTCTGAAGACCCAGAGACACAGGTATTGTGTGTGTGTATGTGTTTGTTTGGTTGAGTCCTCTGTAGTCTTTTTGCGATTATTAAATCATCCTCTGATTATTGTGCAATTCCAATCACATTTTACAGTCCAAATAAGGGAATTTGATGCGAAAATATAAATGCCATGAACAAAGATTGAGAATCTTATTTTCCAGTGTTATTGCATTGAATGTTAGCACTCCAAATGAACTCTTGAGTATCTCACTGAGCCACACCACGACTGCACTCATGGCAGCTCCTGAAGAGCACATGAAGATGAACTGCTTGTGAAACGCTGTGAAGCTCACGCTGTCTGCGGATTTTGGTGCCAAACTCAAGTATATTGATAGTGAACGCAAAGCGCTCCGATGTTCTTGGCCATTGCTGGTTCATACATGCAGTGTTATTGACACACAGTGACACAGACGCCTGCTTACTCTGTTTCTGTGAAGATGATAAAAGAAGAAATCTCTTCCTCCAGTCTTTCTTCATGTGAAATAAGGGTTTGTGGGTTTAAACTTGAATAAGTAGATTAATGATTTATGATCAATTGTTGGGGGAAAATTGGTATATTCAGATGTTGAGTTGTAATTAATAATGCCGGGTCAATTTGACCCGGTGAGGTCTACAGTGGAATTTGATTATCAGGACCAAGGAAGGATTAAAACAACTTGTCATAATGAAGAATTTAGGACATAAATATTTACTATTGATAATATAATATAATTTGGACAAATGGACAAAGACCAGAAAGAGAGACATATTTGTATGTATATATATTGATATTTAAAATATAATTTTTCATGCCATTTATACGTTTGTAAAGCCTTAGAGGAAACCATGTATACCTATTTTATATATGATTTCATGTTAAAAATAATAATAAAGGACTTCTTAAGGTAGATGAAGCACACATACACCTTAACCCTCTGAGGGTGTTTTTGGCCCTGGAGAAGTTTTGACATGCCTTGACATTTGTGCTTTTTCAGTTGCTTAAAAACATATTAATGGCTAAAGTCTGATAACACTGTATTCAGCACAAACTGGGCTACAATAATATGTGAGCAACATGTCTGTACATGTTTGTATTTTTGAGAAAGTAACGTTTATGCAGTTTTTGAAAAAACACAATTTTTAAGCAATTGAAATAAGGCCATATACCACATACAAAAAATTTGTCCACAAGACTTTTGAGAACTGGGTCTTGTAGCCTAGAGTTTTTGCTACAAAATGATGTGAAAACCATCCTGATCACTCATTCATACAAAACAATATAGTAATTTAACTTTTGTAAGACACTTTTAGTGTTAGAAAGGTCATGGAGGCATGAATGATCATGGATATTTATTGTAATTCACACCTGAATAGACAAAGACACCTCCCCTGGACCCATCAATGAGGAATGTGACAGAAAGAGAATGAATGTGAGGAGACTTATGATCAAAATCAAGTTTTAAGTTAAAAGTAGTAATCTGACTATACATTTTCTTTACATTAAGACTTTACTTAATTTTAGACCTACACTACCGTTTAAATGAAGTCTCTTCTACTCACCAAGACTGCATTTATTTGATCCAAAATACAGTAAAAACATTGATATTGTGACCATTTAAAAGAACAGTTTTCTATTTGAATATATTGTAAAATGCAATTTGTGATCAAAGCCGAATTTTCAGCATTATTACTGCAGTCTTCAGTGTCACATGATCCTTCAGAAATCATTATAATATGCTGATTTACTAATATGGGCATATTGAAAGTGCATTTTACTCATTTAACCTGAACACATATTTGCAAGCACAAGCTTTGTTGATGATAATGAGGCAATATAAACACTAGATAAAATATAATCTAAACATTCATATTATTTTTATATCATATTACATATTATATTTATATTATACAGCATACAATTGAAATGCCTGCTTTAGCCGAAACAGCATTTAAATGTAACTAAAACATATTAGGACATATTTCAAATGTCAATACTCTGAATTCTGGCTGGCAAGTCTGGAAACAGTCCCACTAGTAAAATATGTACATGTTTCTATAAAATAACATGCAAACTAATGAAAACTAAATGACTTACTCTTCCGAAATTGTATCCTCGGCTGGATCAAGTCTCTCTTCAAAATACAAACGCTCTTCGTCTGAGGAGAATTTTAACTCTTCATCTCTATCCAGGAGTTTCCTCGCCTGTGTATCTTGCGATCTTCCAAACATGCAGAAAAGTGAATGAACTAGATGTTTTTACGGCACAGTCTGGGTGTGTAGATTTGATTTGATCGTCTCAGCACATTAGCGTATGAATGGCGTGCTCTGCTGGTGGGTGGGATCACATTAGAGATAAATTAGCTGAGCCAGGAGAAACTGTACATCGCTTTGTTTCATACAGTACATTGCAGGAGAATATTTGTTTTAAATTTGAATTTGTTTATTAAAAAGTAGACATTTCAAGCTTTCTTTAGACATATGTTTCATGTTTGTGTGATAAGTATTCGCGGAGTTTCAGTACATTTTTGTGACGTGTTTCTGAAATATGCTTGTGAACACAGAGACTGCTGACAGCTCAACCTTTTTATTTTCTTTATTTTACAAAAGCACAAGATTTTGTTGTTATTGTGAGTGTACACAAATAAAAGTAGACCCTTTATAGTCTCTAATGATGTCTTATGTTTATCTGTATACGCAAAAATGACGGAGAATTTTATGTTGTTTCCGCTGTAATGCCGGCGTGTCCGTCGACCCCAGAGGGTTAATCTCTAGTGCATTTTTGGGCTGCTGCCCACAATGTTTCACACTCAAATTTAAAAGCTCACCATTCTCACATATTGTGAACTAATTCTAATTTGTCAAACAAATGACTCCAGTTATGCATAAGTAATATTGTATGTATTTATAATCTTATGATTATGTCCTACATTTGTAAACATGTAATTCTGGTTCTGTTCAGTCTTCCTCACTTTGAAAAGTTTAATTTCATTCCTCTAGGTGGCAGAAAGCACTCGAAAAAAAAAAATATTTTTCACATTCCATCACAATATACAGATCTGAAATGTAGGTGGCGCTCTAACGCATTTTAGCAATAACAGATGTTCTTTTCCAGAGATGTTCAGTCTAAATCTATTGGCACATAAAAGAGATGTTTCTATCTGATGACTTATAGAAAATCTTTTGAACTGTGCTATTAGGGCAACAAAATAATGTCCATTTATGTGCTTTGTGAATGACTGTTATTTTCATATGCATATTTCTACCCCATTGCCTCTAGAGTGTGTTAATTTTCAACGCAAATGTTTTGAGGCCTTCGTAACATAAATGCAGAAGTGTGGGTTATCTCTGAATAGTTTTGAACCTAAGCTTTCAAATGGTACCTACAGTAGATATGTAACAAATGTATATTTTAGAATATACCCATGTGTTTGGCTGCTGTGGCAGAAATCTAGATGTATGCCATTGTGATATGTGTGTGTTTTATCATCAGGTGGTTTTGATCAATGCTGTGAAGGATGTGGCTAAAGCACTGGGTGACCTCATCAGCGCTACTAAAGCAGCAGCTGGTAAACCACATGATGATCCAGCCATGTTGCAGCTCAAAAACTCTGCTAAGGTAAGAGATGCACACAAGCTCAGGCTCAACTTACTCACTGGCACATACAGCACTTCCACATGATCTGTCCAATACCTTATGAGCTGCCTACAGGGGCAGCTTTTAAATCATAAGCATCATAGGTGCGACATCCAAGAGAAATGTCAATTACTGAAAATAAATAAATAAAAACAGATCGTTTACCCCAGATTTATGTTGGGGTTTATTAAAATATGGTATCGTTCCTCTCACATAAAAGCAAAATTCAACTCAAAAGTGTGTGGGAAAACCTAGAGATTTTTTGAATCAGAGCTAAATTAATTATTAGAGTTTTAATTTGAGTCCATATGAATATCCATGGATAAAATTTTTAGCATAGAGCTGAAGCTGTGCTAAATCTTGGAAACAAGGGGAAATTTATGCGAAAGGACACATTAACGCATTTATCGTGAGACTCACGTGCTCTTTGTAAATGCAGTAACGTGGCTGCACACATGAATGGTCAGATGCGTAGTAATAATGCACATCTTGCGAGAGATGAATGATAATACAGTCGGTTATGTCTAGCTTGAATACAAACGAGCAGCAAAAATCAGGTATGTGTCCAAATATTTGATTTGTGCTTTGCCTTGCAGTATAAATGAAGCCTAATAATCTTGCCACCATATATTATGTTGTTAATAGCCTTGTGAGCCTTACCAAACAACAATAATAAAAAACAATATTTTGTCTTTTTTTTTTTGTTATTAGCATCTGCTTAATTTGGCTAGCTTCTACTATAGGAAGTGACTGATAAATGTATGGCAATATATTTAGAGTTTGACCTCGGCAACAAAAGATATGGGAAGTGTTTTCTCCTTCCGTTAAAAAAATGTAAATTTATAAATTTTCCTATCCTAATTGTTCATGGTTATATGAATAGTTGCCTTTTATTGTTTGCATTTAGCATTGTTTGGAGCACATTGGTTTATAATGAAAAGAAACTACGTATGCACAATATGTTGGTGACCATATCATTATCTGCAATTATTAGGGTGTTTTTTGTTTTATTATTATTATTAATCTGATTTTGTTAATATTTGAAGCAGATAATATTAGAAAATAAGGACTGTCCGATGGCCCGGGGCCAGTGTGAGAGAGCTTTGGGCCAGTTGCTAGAACTGTCCCTTGCCGATCATTATACTTGCCCAAACATTAGTGCAAGAAAACAAGAGATGTAATTGTTGTGGCGCAAACAAAGTCTTCTAACCGAGGAGCAAGCACGAGTATATATTTATCTTGCAAAGATGCGCAAATACACTGGACAAGCCAAGGCACAGTCGGGTGTACGCACAAGATCGTACAGACACAGAGCGCACTCTCCCAGCACTGTCCTCGATCTTTTCCAAGTGCCTTTGCAGCAGCTATTACCAATGTGTAGAGAACAGCAGGAAAAAAATCCACTTAATTAATTTCGTAGTGGGATTTAATGTGTTTTGCAACATTTTAAGGATCCCGCACATTACGTGTTCACAGTGCGTCAAATCCCCACATTTTTTGTTTTTACATGTTGGTGAAAATTAGTAATCCACAGAGTTTCTTTCTATAGGACTGAAAATTCATGCCGTGCAGCGTAGTCTGATTAACTTGCACGTGCTCTCGTAAAGAGATAGAGCACTAGTTTTATTCCCACTGTAAAAAACACATTTTCTCTCAATTCGCTTTAAGAGATGAAGTGCTGAATGAGACGTAATAAACTTTGTTAAACCCCAGTTATACACATGTCTGGAAATCACGAGCTGCTCAATATCCAAAATGTAAGTATACATTTAATTAGGTAATGTTTCAAAACGTAAACATTAATTTGACATGATAATGGCATTTGATATGAAAAGAAGCAAGATCACTATGGATATTAGGCTATTATTATCAGAACTGTTCAGCTGCAGGGTGAAGATGAATATTTGAAAACACCTGTTACATATCTCATTTCTGGACCATACAGGTATTTTTTATTTTCATGCTTTGTGCATCAGGCTGTGTTGGTGTTTAGGTTGTCTGATTTCATGTTATATAGACATTGTTATTTCACAGATTAGGCCTAATTTCTCCTTAATGTATATTACACATCACAACCGATTCAGTAGCAAGTCACTCCTCAGGGATTCATATGTTTATTACATTCAGCCAATAATCAAATCTTTAACTCGGTGAATAATCTTTGATCCTTCTTGTGGAAACACTACACATGGGCAAAAGTTGCATGACAGCATGACTAAACGGGTGACTGAAAACCCATCATCTCCTCCAAAGAACTCTTGGCTTAAAAGCACATGTGTAAATGGCAGGACGGCTGAGGTTAATATGTTGTATTTATGAATTTATATCTGTAAAGCGCTTATATGGGATTACATAAATAATCATCATATAAATGTGATTCAGTTTGGGGGGACATTTTCTTAAAAATCTAATATATGTAAAAATGTAAAATTCTCTTCAGGCATATTTTTAAAGCCATGATGGTAAAAACAGCTATTTATCATTTTTGTGTTGTGGCCAGTAAAAATCTGAAGCACAGAAAAACTCCAAGCATTGAGCCCTGTTAGACCTAGATTTGATTCCAATTCAAACTGTAAACTCTTTCAAAAACATTCAAAAGTTATCCATCTTTTATACTGTACAATATAATGTTATAAAGTGTGTGAACTGTATTTTTTGTTTTTATATAAAAAATTGTATGGATTTATAATATTAACTTTCTCAGCTATGTGCTGCTTCTATGGTGCACCTGTAATTAAAACCGATTGTTAGTTTCTCTTTTGATAGCATTATTTCAGCATGTCCTCTTAAATGGCTGAACATGAATCACAATGCAGAAGTGTTTGAAGAGTTTGTGATGTATTTTTGTCATCAGGTGATGGTGACTAACGTGACGTCTCTGCTGAAGACAGTAAAGGCCGTGGAGGATGAAGCCACTAAAGGCACACGAGCGCTCGAGGCCACTATAGAGCACATTAGACAGGAACTGGCAGTAAGAGACACACTTTCACTAAACATATTGCTGAAAACATGTTTAACTCTGTAAGGATTTAATTTATGCCCTGATATCCAAAGTCTTTGTGTTTATCACATGTTTTGTCCTCATGAGGAATGTACTAATATAATAAAGATTTATCAAAGTCTTTTTGCAGTGCCTGCAGAACCGACTCAGGTCGGTAATGAAAGGCGGCTGCTTTTGAACGTTCACATGTGTATTTGCACGCACGCTCTGAAGATCGCAAGGCATGAGCGTGTGTGTGCACGACCAAATGCATTTCTTGGTCAAAATGTTGGTTGTCTTTAATGAATGTAAACAGTTGCGTTTCCAGCATTGAAGGACATCCGGGACTTAGCCCAGACCATTTTATTTTCACACTAGCAAACACTTCTCTGTAGTCCAAAGCTGGTGAGAGGGTAGTCTTTGAGTTTTGCTCTGGCTGGGCCTGTTTCTACAGTTCCTAAATCTTCCACTCTAGTACTATCCTTGACTAACTCATCCTCTCTCCTCCCTGAATCACCTGTGATGCAAAAGAACAGATACAGCCCATAACTTCAAGCTTAAAACAACTAATTCATCAAGTGCTACATATTTCAAATTGTAGACCAATACCATTGAAGAAAATGTATTGGGAAGAGCAGATCAGTGGATTGCCCTAAGATCTATCATGATTCTTGAATTTTCATGTACAGTGTGTAACCTGTCCTGCTCGCCCCGCTCCGAACGGGACTCGAACCGACGTCTCCGGCGTGGGAGGCGGGTACGCTAACAATGAGGCTAAAGACTACAGAACATGCAGTATGTGCAAAGCCAAAGCACAATGAAATAAGGCAACTTATGATTTCGGGGGTTTACATAAGCTATTGTCCAGTTTCATATTTGTCAGTCAACTTTTCAAAATACATTCGGGGCTACACTCAAAACATTCGGGGCTGAAGCCCCGGCAAAATTGGCTGACGCCGCATCTGAATGTAAATAGTCTGGACAAAAAAAAATCAATTTTGTATTAAAGTATGTCAAGTCATTTTTATTTATAAAGCACTTTTTATATTACACCTATTTTAAAAGCAGTTTTGCAGAAAATGATGCTGTAATGTATATAATGTCTTAAATGTTGAGCATTTTCAGTAAAAAAACCTCATGCTTTAAAATTATTTGTCTTTAGGCCTCGAGAGAGCAGGCCAAATGTGACTGTGGCAAGGAACCAAAACTCCATAAGTTTTGTGTTCATTTAGAAAAAATCCTTGGAAGAAACCAGTTCCCATCTGGCTATATAGCATGAAAATGTGCCAATATTAGTTAGCTATATGTAATCCAAGTCATGTATTAATTGAGTAGACTGAATAGATCTTTGGTAGGCAATGTTTGAAACTAAAGTGTATTGATTTAACTTAGATTAATGAGATCCGTGCATTTGGCCTTGCATTGTAAATTCAGCCTAACAGACCTGCCACTGTCTATTACAGTCATTAATATTAATCAAACAACACTATTGACAAGAAAAATACTCACTGCTCTTTTCTTTGTTTTTATTGGTCCAACAATGAACTGTAAGAATCCACTGATAAACAAAATAAATATCTACGATTTTACTTCAATCTATAACATCTTTCAAACTTCCATTTGTCCAATTTGCATTAAATTTGGTATAATTCATCTTTAGACCCTCCTGAAAAAAGTTATCAAAAGCCACAATTTACAAGCCAATAAAATGTATGGGCAATATTCAAACTTAACAAAACTTTGTAAACATGGACAATAGAACATTCTGAGTATACAGGCCAAATGTAATCAACTTCCAATGCTAGGGGGCGCTATAACTTAAAGAAATCCTATTTGTGCAACTGTGATCAAACCAGTTGAAATTATCACTAAAACTTCTGTGAAATTTGGTTATTTTGCTCATCATCTCTTCACTTGTGCTTGGACTGATAATTGCCAGTTGTGGCTATATTTTTATTTAATTACTGTTTATTTAAATAATTACTTTCAAAACCTGATGTAAGGTGTAATTATGTGATAAATACTTGAAGGCTGTTTTAATTTCATTTGTTAATAATAATATAAATACTTACAGATTTAAATAAAGGTGTTCAAAAGCATATTTGTTTTGTTATATCTAAATTGATATATTTACTGATACTGATTACTGATTTGTATAATTTTACTGATAATTGGTATCAACAACTGAAATGTTTATAAACCTAGACATCGTGCTGTGTGATGTATGTCTGTGTGTTGTCTATTTGTTCATTAGGTTTTTAACAGTCAGCATCGTCCACCTAAGACGGCCACTCCAGAAGAGTTCATCCGCATGACTAAAGGCATCACACTGGCTACAGCTAAAGCAGTGGCTGCTGGGAACTCATGCCGTCAGGAGGACGTTATTGCCACCGCTAACCTAAGCAGACGAGCCATCGCTGACATGCTTCACTCCTGCAAGGTGACACCACCCGCATACCACCGTCAATACATGACAGAAGACGTAATACATATGTAAACTTAAAGCAAAATTATATCAGATTTTCGGAATATATAGCCAAGTTAAGACCCCTGGCACGACGCAGAGGCTGTTTGCAATTGTCAAGCAATGTAACAACTTGGAGCATTAAAAGAATAGTTCAGCCAAAAATAAAAATTCTCTCATCATTCACTTACCCTGATGCCATCCCAGATGTGTATGAATGTCTTTCTTCAGCAGAACACAAATGAAGATTTTTAGAAGAAGACAGAGCTCTATCAGGTCCTTATAATAGAAGTACACGGGTGCCAGCACTTTGATGGTCCAAAAGTCATATTTAGGCAGCAATAAAGTAACCCACAAGACTCCAGTCAATCAATGAAGGTCTTTTCAAGTATACCGATAGGTTTATGTAAGAAACAATCCGATAATTAATAAAAAATGTACTTTAAAATGTGCGCTTCCATCCAGGGCTCTGATGCTGTTTGAAATGTCCGAACTCTCACGTGACATTCGTTCTTCTGTTGTAAATAAGTGCCACTTCCAAATTCTCTGATGCATTACATACATGTGCTTTGCATCAGCTGCTGGCAAGAAGCGCTTTTTAAAAGTAAACAACATTTTATTTATCGATGTACTTTTTACACAAACGTATCGATTTGTTTCAGAAGACATTCATTGATAGACTGGAGTCGCATGGATTACTTTATTGCTACATAAATATAATTTTTGGACCATCAAAGTGCTGGAACCTGTGTACTTCTATTATAAGGACCTGACAGAGCTCTATCTTCTTCTAAAAATCGTCACTGATACTGTTGTATCCTCCATTCCCTGAGGGAGGGAACGAGATGTTGTGTCGAATGAATTGACACAAGGGGTCTTCCTTGGAAGCCTTGCGTACCTCTGAACGTACCTCGCGTACCTCTGAACTTCGCGAACCTCTGAAGGAGCAAAGAATAACAGTGGCAGGAGGGACAGAACGTTTCGTTCCCTTCTTCAGGGATTGGAGGTTACAACAGTAACCATGACGTTCCCCGTCTGTCACTCACTCGACGTTGTGTCGAATGATGTTACACAAGGGGTCCCATTCAAAAACGGTACGCACTAGTCTGTGTTACATGAACTGCTGACACAGATGCAAGTAGGCTGCTTCATGCTAGAGGGAACTGTATCGGCTGCACGTAGCCCTCCCCAATGGAGACGCAGGTCTGCCAACAGGGGGACTGTACTGCAGAAAATACATCACAGGGAGTTGCCTGAAGAGGGAATTAAGCCTGTGGAGCCCTACCTCAGTAGAGAACTTGTGGCTCGAAGTGGGTCTGGTCGAAAATTGCTCCGCTGAATTCGCAGGCCAGAATGCTAGGGAGGAAGAACATCCAGGAAGTGATGCTTAGTGGCTAACCTGGGAGAGAAAGTGCACTGAATCAACTTGATTCAGACTAGAAGGGCGCTGGGTGCATTACCGAATTCTACCGGCTCGGACCTGACAAAACACGGGCCGAGACTGACTCAACCCTGAGATTGTAAAATCTTGCAACGGTATTGGGTGTTGCCCAGCCCGCTGCTCTGCAGATGTCTGCTAGGGAGGTGCCGTTGGCCAGTGCACACGAGGATGCCACACTTCTCGTCAAGTGTGCTCGAACCCACAAGGGGGCGGGCACGGCCTGGGTCTGGTAAGCCAGTGAGATGGCGTCAACAACCCAGTGAGCTAACCTCTGTTTGGAAATGGCGTTCCCTTTCCGTCGCCTGCCAAAGCAGACAAAGAGCTGCTCAGAACATCTAAAGCTCTGCGAGCGGTCCAAATAGATACGCAAAAACGTACCGGACACAGCCGCTTGCAGGTTCACGACCTGGTCCCTGAAGGGGGTCTTAGGAACCTTGGGCAAGTAGCCTGGTCGCGGCCTCAGGATAATGTGAGTATGTGCCGGACTGAACTCCAGGCAAGTGTCGCTGACAGAGAACGCTTGCAGGCCCCCAACCCTCTTGATGGAAGCGAGTGCGATCAGGAGGGCCATCTTCAAGGAGAGGGCATTGAGCTCAACTGAGTAAAGCGCCTTGAAGGGGGGACTCTGAAGGCCCGAGAGGACCACTGAGAAATCCCAGGAGGGGAACAGGCTTGGCCGGGGAGGGTTCAGTCTCCAGGCGCCTCTAAGGAACCTGATAATGAAGTCATGCTTATCCAAGGACTTGCCATCTACTGCGTTGTGGTGGGCTGCGATTGCGGCTACATACACCTTCAAGGTGGAAGGGGACAGCCTCCCCTCCAGCCTGTCCTGCAGGAATGAAAGCACTGACCGAACTGCACATTACTGCAGGTCTTTGGCTCGGGAAGAACACCAATTCGTGAACAAGCGCCACTTCAGGGCATAAAGTTGCAGCCAGCAACTCTAGGCAGTTGATGTTCCAACGCAGCCAGGGCCCTGTCCAGGAGCCTGTGGCAGCGTGCCCATTGCACACGGCACACCAACCCTGTTGAGAGACGTCTGTGGTGCCCACGACACATCTGGACACCTGCTGCAGGGGGACTCTGGTCCGCAGAACGCAGAGGTCTGTCCAAGGGTTGAAAGTCTGACAGCAGGAGGGGGTGATTACTCGAGTCTGTACCCAGTGCTAAAGTGGTCTCAGAGTGAGGCACCTGAGCACTGACTGCACGCGCTCGTTGGTGAGGCACGCTGTCATCAAGACTGAGTCTAACTCCATGCCGAGAAAAGAGATGCTCTGAACCAGGTCGAGCTTGCTCTTATCCAGTTGACCTGAAGCCCTAGACTGCTGAGGTGCCTGAGCACCTGGTCCCTGTGAGTGCATAGTAACTCTCAAGAGTGAGCCAGGAAGAGCCAGTCATTGAGTTAATGAGTATGCGGATGCCCACTTCTCGTAGCGGGGCAAGGGCTGCCTCTGCAACCTTGGTAAAGACGTGAGGGGACAGGGACAGGCAGAAGGGGAGGACCTTTTACTGGTATGACTGGCCGTCGAACACGAACCATAGGAAGGGTCAGTGTCGAGGCAAGATGGAGACATGGAAGTATGCGTCCTTCAGGTCTACTGCCGCGGACCAATCTAGCTGTCGAACGCAGGTTAGAATCTGTTTCTGCGTGAGCATTTTAAATGGGAGTTTTTGCAAGGCCCGGTTGAGAACTCACAGGTCCAAGATTGATTGCAACCCGCCACCTTTTTTTGGTACGATGAAGTAAGGGCTGTAGAAACCCTTCTTCATCTCGGCTGGAGGGATGGAAGGGGAACTTAATTTGTGTTCTGCTGAAGAAAGACAGTCATACACATCTGGTATAGCATCAGGGTAAGTGAATGATGAGAGAATATTTTTGGCTGAATTATTCCTTTAATTTATAAGGTGTGTTCAGGGTGTGGGTTTATAGTCATTTTACAATGGCAATCAGTCAAGAGAGGATGGGTGATTTTAACCATTTTTAACATGATTTTAGGTATTTTACTTTGCATTGTGCCAAAGTGCCAAACACCCCTCACCTGTGGAAAAGTCACTGTAAAGCACAGCCTCTCGAGGTGGATTGCTGTTATATATGCCTAAAAATGTATCATTCCGAGTACTCTAATTCTTTATGATTTGGGATCTTTAAGAAAATAGATTTACAACAATTGGTTGTTGGCATGCCAAGCAGTGTCCTTCAATGTGACTTGCTGGATTTAAATCAAAGACTATTTCAAAATACATTATTCTAAATCTTGTATGCATGCAGCTTTTATGAGCTCATATTCATTAAACAACTACATGGAATGTTTGTACTTTATAAAATCCAGTTAGATCTTAGGTACGAACTATGGCACATAGGAAATTACATTTATGCTTGTATCTGCACTTGGTATCGGCAGATATTTTAAGACTAGGGTTTTTAATAACTGGTTCTGGTGCATAACTAACCTGTCCATTTGTGAACAACCTTCAGAAATATTTGTTTTTCCTTATCTGTTGTGCAGCAAGCAGCGTTCCACCCGGAGGTGAGTCGTGACGTTCAGACTCGAGCGCTGCGCTTCGGGTCAGAGTGTGCTACAGGTTACCTGGGTCTACTGGAGCATGTCTTAGTGGTGAGTTAACAGTGTTTACCAGACCACCCTGTTAGACCCTATTAACACACACACACACACACACACACACACACACACACACATTAGCGCACAGGTAAGGGTCATTAGGTTTATATTGTGTGAAAAACAGAGAAGCAGCCTTGGGTCTCCTGTTATTTCCTGGTATTCATTTTAGTAATTGTCATAATATATTTTACGTAGGCAATGACTCTTAAGGTTTTGTCTGAAATGTATTAGTGTAGATTGTTAAATATTAAAAGTTGTAAAGGCCCAAATCAGTTGAGTTGAATGTCGGACTTTGTAAGAGATTGGTTGTAATAAAGCAGATCAGATTATTGTGACGTAGACCTCAGAAATTATTGCATTGTTTGCATTTTCTGTTCTCTCTGCTGTGTGTGTGTGTGTGTGTGTGTGTGCGTGTGTGTGCGTGTGTGTGTGTTTGTTCACTGTGATAGCCGGGGAGTAAAAAGTGAATGATGTGCATGTGAATGTCTGTGTGTGTATAGAAATGCAAAAATGACATAACATACTGTATAATGAAGTTGTTCTGGTGGGTCACAACCCAAAATTGTTTCATGCAACTAACTGTATAATTGTGAATAAATAGAACAGCAAAATAATTAACTTTTCAAAGGGAGTAGTAAACACTTCCTTTTATGTTCTTTCACTGGCACTCAATTCAACTAGGGTATTTTTCTGTCACTTCTCTGGTCATCTGGTACAAGTGAGCCAAATTAGGCTGATGGTAACATACAGGTTGCGTGACATCCTTCGAATGAACACAGGGTTAAAGAAAATATGACCCAGAGTACTGTACATTAAATACAGGTTCACTTGCAACAAGGATAAACATGGTTTGTGCTGACCACAATGCACTGAGAGTGGTAAAATTATTGACTTAATATTATAATTGATCATATATTTCTCTGTTTGATTTAACGGAAATTTTGTTTACTTTTGCACAATAAATCATATGAGTCCTGTACAGTTGAGAATCACTGCTATTATGTGTCAATATTGTAACTGGTGTAATTTTAAGTTAGTTTCTTTTCTTTTCTTTTTAGTGATTTTAACATGTCAGGATGACAGTTGGAGCCTTCTGATATATTAATTTTCAAATGTTAATGACATCTTGATTTTTGTTATAGGTCATTTTACTAAAGATCTCAGATTAGTTTGATTGTGACAACAATTAACATTTTATACATGTATTTAAGAATGGATTATGGTCATGTGTTAATCATGTACTGCTGTATTGGGTTGGTGTGGGTTTCTGTTCTAGTCTGCATCATTCCCAGCATTCTTGCTCATGGAGTCTTTTCTCAGCCATCTATTTCAAACAAACATTCTCTTAATGCCACACACCTGTTAGCAACACTGCCTTTGAGGTTGCACACACACACACACACATACTCTCTCTCTCTCTCTCTCTCACTCTCTCTCTCTCTCTCTCTCTCTCTCTCTCATAGCTAAGGAATGACTGTGGATTAGAGTGTTCTATGTGTTCAGCAGGTTTCTTCTGACTCAGACTTCTTGAGTGTATAAAAGTGCATAACACAGTTTTGAATGTATCATCTGTGTCCGATTTGTTCTCTGTCCATGCTTAATCACTTCTTAATCCAGCAGCAATCACTTGTGTGAAGTTTGGCATATTGTCTCTGATCACAGATGGAATTTTTGTCCACAGATCATTCAGAAACCCACACATGACCTCAAACAGCAGCTAGCCAACTACTCCAAACATGTGGCCAGCTCAGTGACGGAGCTCATACAGGCCGCAGAGGCCATGAAAGGTATGACACAATATAAACTGTTAACATGCAGTTGAATTCCCTCCTGCCCATGCAGTTCTCTCTGCACATTTTATTATTTGGTAAGGTTACACCAGCAACCTGAGTTCAAGTGGCAGATGTTTACAACTCAAATGAGGTAATAATGGAGAAGATGCTGAAAGTAAAAAACATTGTTAAAGGTGTCATGACATGAGGATTCATATATGAGTTCATTGTTCTATAAAAACATACTGTAACATACCCCAATGCAGAAAAATTGTGACATCACACAGGGGCTCAATAATGTTAATAATACTACTCCTTCACACCAAAGGGAATTACACAGCACACCTTCTTGCGCCCATCTGAACTATTTTTAATTATTACACAGGTCTATGGAAAACTCTATTCTGATTGGTCAATGGCGCCATCTAGTGGTCTGATATATATATATATATATATATATATATATATATATATATATATATATATATATATATATATATACATACATTTCTTTATTTTTTCTTTTTTTCTTTCTCAATTTTGGCATGCCCAATTACCAATGTGCTTTTAAGTCCTCGTGGTGGCATAGTGACTCAATCCAGGTGGCGGAGGATGAATCTCAGCTGCCTCCACATCTGAGACCATCAACCCGTGCATCTAATCACGTGGCTTCACGCCAATCACTGCGGCATCCAAGCTCAACTCACCACGCGCCCCACCGAGTGAACCACATTTATAACGACCACAAGGAGGTTACCCCATGTGAGACTATCCTCCCTAGCAACTGGGACAATTTGGTTGTTTAGGATACCTGGCTTGAGTCACTCAGCACGCCCTGGAATTTGAACTAGCGAACTCCAGGGGTAGTAGTCAGTGTTTTTAACACTGAGCTACCCAGGGATTAAGCAGAGGTGAAAAGTAACAAATTACAACTCTCGTTACTGTACTTGAGTATTTTCATGTTTAATATTTTATAGTACTTGAGTTGACTAAAAATGAATTATTTAACTTTGCTACTTTTATTTTCCACCACAATTACAAAGTACAAAAACCGTATCCCTGAATGTTCGGTAAGGTATAAGCGATAAAAATGCATTCAAACAGAAACGCGTATCTTCACAGCGCAACGGAAGCCTGCAGGGCACAACAGTGTGCTCCAGAGATAGTGTGAGTCAACACTTGTGAATCATACAGAGAATGCTGTACTCTAAAGTGCTGTAGAGGAAGTAAATTATCTGAAACATCGACATTCAAAACGGCACTGGCAAAGAAAAGAGACAACACCGCCTTTGCCATACCCCAAAACATAAAATACAAAGCTTTTCAAACTACACAAAATCACCCTTACCATAATGTATCACTGTTTTACTGCGGTAACCAGTTCTCAAGGTGGGCGGTGCTCACCGTAGTGCCATACAGACAATTATGCAGAGTGCTTTTCACAGTAAAGGGAATTATTCTTGCATTTCCTACCGGCAGCTCTCATAAACTGCCGGCAGTACTCTTCTCTTTCTTCTACACAAGACAATCTGCCCTGTCAATTAGACAAGAGCTGTAATACTGTAATCTTCTACATATTTCAGCAATTTCTATCAAATACAAAAATGCCTTTGTAATCTAAAACATTTGAATAATAGTGTATATGTAAATTTGGATGGATTGTGTTCATACCAATTGTGGAAGTTAACTGATATTTGCAGTTGATAATTGAAGCCTTCAGCAAGCAGCTTCCAATTATTCAGAATTTTCATGGCATCCATGTACATGTGAATTTTTGACACCAGAAACAAAGGGACTAAAATATGAGTAAAGTAGTTAAGTTAAAGGGGTCATGACATTCTATTTTTCTTTTTTATGTATACTGTATAATGTCCACTCATAATAATTTTTTAATTTTTTTTTTTCCACCAAAACAATCATAATTTAGTAATCTTTTCTAATTTTCCACCCTGTCTCTCACCCTATGACTGATACGCTTGGTTTTTCGGCTCTGTACCTCTTTAAGTCTTGTTATGACTGAATGATTAGTTTGGTTTGGTTTGGTTATGATTATTGGATTGTTTATGATTGGCTAACTGTCTTGCAGCCCTTGAATACAGCCATATACAATCAGGAGCAGATTCACTAAGAATGAGTTGCTCCCGCTAGAAAGGGACACTTTTTGCACGTGCTGACTGCAGACTTATTGCACAGAATTCACTAAAGGAATTATGCAGATCAAGCAACAGTGTCCACAAAATTGCTGCTGAATGCAATTTGCATGTGCAATTCTGATCATGTGGTCCAATTCTGAGCGTAATATAGCTGAGGATGCTGCAGACTACCATATTTGACCTTGCCGGGACTGAACAGCAACACGTTTATCCAGACATCTGGATCATCTCTTAAATATGCAGAATGTGTGCTTGACCACACCACATATCTGCATATATGCCAGGTTATAAGGCTCTTCAACATCATTTGATGAGTATTTGATGAATTACTGCTGAAATGATCAGTTGAAATGTTCGCAAACATCTCTTTTAAATCAAATTAATTTGGCTGTAATAGTGCGATGTAAATTGTGCATGGCAAATTGCATGGAGTTTGTGAATAAAGCACAATCTTAAATGAGCCTAATTAACATAGAGATGTGTTTGTGCAGAAAATAATGAAAATGGGGCCTGGGTAGCTCAGTGGTAAAGACACTGGCTACCATCTCTGGAGTTCACCAGTTTGAATCCCAGGGCGTGCTGTGTGACTCCAGCTAGGTATCCTAAGCAACCAATTTGGCCCTGTTGCTAGGGAGGATAAAGTCACATGGGGTAACCTCCTCGTGGTTGCTATAATGTGGTTCACTCTCGGTGGGGCACGTGGTGAGTTGAGCGTGGATGACATGGTGGATGGCGTGAAGCCTCCACACGTGCTATGTTTTCGTGGCAGTGCGCTTAAAAAGCAACGTGATTTATGCACGGGTTGACGGTCTCAGACGCGGAGGAAGCTAGGATTCGTCCTCCACCACCCGGATTGAGGCGAATCACTACAGCACCATGAGAACTTAAAAGTGCATTTGGAATTAGGCATTCCAAATTGGTGAAAAGGGGGGGAAAAATATATATATATATTTTTTAAATGACTTAATTTCAATATTAAAGACGCAGCGAAATTTCAATGCTGATTGCACCAGCTAAACATGATTGCAGGTGGTTAGTGAATAAAATTAAGTCATTTGTGCTGAAATACCATGTGCAAAAGTGGCACAACTGTTTAGTGAATCTGGCCCTCGCTTAGCAATTTAGAAAAAAACTGTACACCTACTTATTCATGCGATTATCTAATGCATAAAATCTAATGCATAGATCTCAGCGATTTTAACCTTTTTTTTAGATCGTTGTTCTCTAGAAAATTAATAATAGAAAAAATAAATGTCTTCCTAGGTATTTTGTACTCAAATAAAAAGATACGTTCATTTATAATTACACTAATCTCACATATGGTAAATGGTCTGCACTTATATAGCACTTTTTTTAACCTTAGAGGTTACCAAAGCACTTTACCCTGTTTCCCAATCACGCATTCACACACACACTCATATGCCATGCAAGGTGTTAGCCTGCCATTGGGAGCAACTTGGGGATCAGTGTCTTGCCCAAGGACACTTCGGCATGTGGAGTCGTGTGGGCCGGGAATCGCCAACCCTGCGATTAGACCCACTCTACCACCTGAGCCACAACCGCCCCTATATAATGCACATATAATGAGGAACTTTCTCTTATTAATGTTTTTTTTATTATTGTTTTGTTTGTTTGTCTATTGCATTATGATTTTTGATTGGTTGTGATGTTCTCTGCAGGTACAGAGTGGGTGGACCCTGAAGACCCCACTGTCATTGCGGAGAACGAACTGCTGGGAGCTGCAGCCGCCATTGAAGCTGCCGCCAAGAAACTTGAGCAGCTCAAACCTCGAGCCAAACCCAAGGTGATGAGACATAACCATGTCCCTTAGGACACATATGCTCCTCTATAACTCACCTTCAGATAACTGAAACAGTATACTGCTTGACATTTACATTTATCCTGTTAGTGAGACTGAGTTCACTGCATGCTGTGGAGGAAAAGCCTGCCCTCATTTACTGATCAGATTAAGTGTTTTTAATGTTGTATAATGTACCCAAACATCGTATTTAATTTAAAGTTAAGATTCCTTTATGGAAATTAACTCAAGTAAAAGTCATAGCTCAAGTAAAATTATTAAAGTAACTGATATGAAATGTGCTTAAGGATCAAAAGTAACCAATGAATAGCATAAATAATGTCACAGCTGATTATACATTGAGTGGCGGGGGTGGTGACAAGATGCTGGAGTCTATGTTAGGATACATAAGACTTGTTTACTAAATGTCTTGCTATTGTGGCCAACGCAACAAAATAACAAGGTAAACAAAAATAATCAAGCCACAACACAACCGAAACCTAACCCTAACCCAAAATGGAACATTTAAGGAGGGGCTCAAGCCACAATGCGCCCTCTGATAGTAACTTGAAGTTCATGCTTGAACATTAAAAACAGGGTAAGCTGGACAATTAGCTTGTTGAGGTTCCAGTTAGCAAGTTTCTTTCTAGAAATGAAACTCGACTCGGTTGCCAACTAAGTGAACCAACTAAAAAATGTTTACCATGTCGGTGCATTCAAGCTTCGCCCGGTGCTGCCCTTTCCAGAGTTGTACATTATGAATTGATGTTCTCCCTATTCAGTCTTGTTAAAAACACTATGTCACGAATTAACACTCCAGCCACCAAAAAATTGGCTGGTTTATGAGCCGTAGTGAGCAGGGAACAAGAGTGTGGCATCCCCCCTGAAACACAGGACACTTTTGACAGCATTTAATGTTTTATTTATTGTTTTTGACACCATGCCAGAAGATGGCCATGTCACAACACAGAGATTATTGACCTTTGCATAATGCCTAAGCAGCCCTACTCGGTTTCCATGTTACTTTGTTCAGCTGTTTTTCCAGAAGTCTGCCCCAGCACGATTGACAGACATCATAGTGGCTGCACAAGGCTCAAACATGTTCACACAAGTGAGCAAAAATCCATCTTAACCGACTCAGGTCCTTTGATGTGCTGTGTGCTGCAGCTGGGGATTGAGCAACAGTCAAGCATGGCTTTGTGCTTCAGTTCCTAGGGTGACTACCTCGCCTAAACGCTGTAAACATAACATAATATGTGTGTGTATTAATGACAAAGAGCAGAGCACTTTATTTGATGTGATGTGCAGCACATATACACTATATACATTTATATAATTAAATCATAGCCTTTTGCAGTTTAATAAACACAATGGCCCATTTAGCTAACTGTTTTCCAGAGTTGCGAAATTAAGCCGTCAAAAACATCCCTTTTTCAGACAAAATGCCAAAATAAAAGCGCCATTTGACGCGTGAAATTGAAAAAATGCGACTAATATTTTTCTTAACTACATAGAAATCTAATATTCTATGTAGTTATAGTAGTAGCCTAATAATAATTACATTAAGCAATATCTTAAGTGTTTCATCACTGCTTTCATTAATACTGAGCAGCACTGTATTTGACCATAATAACAATAAAAAAATAAAATAAAAAAAAACTTTGTATTGTGCCATGAAGATCAGTATAGATGCTCTTCATTTAATAAAAAATAATGCAATGGTATTTTAATTTTTCTGTTTTCATTTTAAGATGCTATTATTTTTTTTATGATAAATGTAATTAAACTTTAAATCCCAGAATTTAAATAAAATAAAAACAGAATTTTGAAAAAAAATAAAACCATTTCATAGTGCCTTTCACATACAATCCACGCTGATAAACACAAACATAATACAATTCATGATCATAAGCTGATGCGATCAGTTATTGTTAACATTCAGTTGCGTTTTGTCCTGTTGTTGGGGTGCTTCTCACATCTCCTGTGTCTGTTTACATACAGGATGGCATGCAGTTCTCTCAGCCAGCGTTTGAGCAGTTGAATGGACCTTAAAATCTGCGCTAGTACCATTCTTAAAATGTGCCACACATCACCGGAAATGCATCAAAACGATCAAAAACATCAATCTAGTGCATGTTTACATAGACCAATAATTAAAAATAGTGCAGGTGGGTGCAAAAATGTGTCCATATTGCATTTATAATCAAAACAGCAAGACTGGGGAATCGGGGTCTCCTTTTTTCAGTGTTATAATTTGGCATTGCGACTTTTAAAAGCAGCACGAGATGTATGATAACAGTTCAAGACGTTTTTAGTTCTCAATCTTACAGTATGATTTTATAGTATAAAATATGTCAAAAGATCAAAGGAAATTTTATTCCTAATGTATGACGGACATCCAACGTTTGGCATCTGGACAGGTGCATAAACTATGTGGCATATAACTCAATCTGCCAGCAGTCCTCATGGGTCTGAAAGCCTTTTAATCAGACATACAGGGAAGTCACGTGCAGATTTGCTCTTGTCTCATGGTGCTAGGACAGGCCAGTGGAGACTCCACCCTCAATCAGTTCAGAGGAGTTGGAAGGCATTTGAGGAAGCCGAGGCGGAGATGTTTGCCTCCCTGGAGACCATATATTATCGTCTCTGGTACTCCATGACCGCAAGCTCCGCTAGGCTTGGACGCCTTAGCCCAATTATGGCCAGCAAAATACGGAATTTTTCAGTATGCATTTTTCCCCATCCCCTTGTTACATCAATGTGACAGGGCGGAGGGCGGGACCAGGTCGTGATTTACCTGCCCGGCCTCTTATCAGGCTAATCAAGTCACTGAGAGGGATAAAGCCCGACTGCAGACTGTGGTGCAACAGAGAGAGCGTTTACGGGCAGCTGTCCGTCCTATGTATGTATTTGTGTCTCTTGGTTTTAGTTCTTTATTAAAGACATTATTTATATTGCCAAGCCGGTTCTTGCCTCCTCCTTTCCATTAATCCCTTTACTGAAGGAGGGATACGGCGTAGTGGAGTTCTCGCCGCTACCACCCACCCCAACGGAGCAGCCGCGGCCATCTTCCGGGGGATGGAGGAGACCAGCCGCCTGGAAGCGGAGGAACGCCCACCAACGAGGGGAGAAGGGGCTCCTAACCGACCACCTGGAGCGGTCAGGGCCACTGCCAGGGGCGGAGAAGACTCCTACCAGCCGCTGAAACGCAGCGGGGCCTGAGGCTGCCGACTGTGAGTGGGTAGGGGCTCACTGCCGACCGCCTGGAGTGGCAGAACCGCTGCCAGGGGTGGGGGAGACCCCTTCTGTTCCCCGAGAACGTGGCGGGGCATTACGTCCGGCAGAGGCAGGAGGACTGCCTCCGATCCGTCGGGGTGGCGTAGCTGTCATCCACTAAAGGGTGAAAGAGTGGCCGAAGCCGAGACTACGGCATATCGGAGAACCAGCGAGTAAGTGTTTATTCTTTCTTTCTCTCTCTCCTCTCTCTCTCTCCCATTGCCGCTCCGCATTGGCCTATTTCCCTATCTTTTAAATTAGGGAGTACCCCCTATTTTTCATTATTGTTTCCCTCCCCTTGTCCTCTCCCAGATTCAGGAAGGCGGGGATGACCTGCTGGCAGACGGGGCATAAGGCACGCCCTCCCCCAGGGAAAGGGGGGGGGGGGGTGTACGTCATGCCGAGGGTTCCCCAGCCTGAGAGAACGAGGGAAGAATGTGACAGGGCGGGGCCGGGTCATGATTTTACACACTCGGCCCCTTATCAAGCTAATCAAGCCTCAGAGAGGGATAAAGGCAGACTGCAGACAGTGGTACGACACAGAGAGTGCGTTTACGGACAGCTGTCCATCCTATGTGTGTTTTTGTGTCTTTTGGTTTTAGTTCTATATTAAAAAATATTATTTATTTTGTCAAGCCGGTTCTTCCCTCCTCTTTTCCATTAATCCCTTTACAATCAACTATTGTACAAGATACAGGAAGACAAGGAATGTTGGGCCGAAAAGTCCCATCAGCCACATGTTGCCCAGAGAGAGGAAACGCCTTCTCTCCTCCTCCCTTTGAGTCAGACGAGACTACAAATGCTCTGTCCTGTGAGGGCATTACACATGTACATTGACATAAGTCAATTCAGGGTATCAGAAAATGATTTGTTTGTTTTGGAGGCCGTTCACCCGGTTTGGCCATCTCCAAGCAAGAAATTCCCACTGGGTGATGGATGCTATTAAGCTAGCTTATGATTCCAAGGCATACGATATCCCATGGAAGTAAAAGCTCATTCTACCAGAAGTATGGCCTTGGTGTATGGCCTCCTGCTGGGCATGGGCAAAGGTTGTGTCACTAGAAGACATATGTGGGGCTGAAGGTTGGGCCTCCCCTAATTTATTTGCCATATTTTTATAACCTGCGTGTATCTTTCTTCTCTTCCAAGATCTTTACAGGGGGAAATGGTTGATAACTGACCAATCGGTAAGTATTGTTGTTAGAAGCTTTGCTCTTTCCATTCCCAGTGATGTGGACGAGAGCACATGGGCAGTGTTTCACTACCCTGCCGGCTAGTGTCATTGTGCCAAAAGTCAAGTCATTTTTATTTGTGTAGCGCCTTTCACAACACATATTGTTTCAAAGCAGCTTTACAGAAGATCAGGCATTAACAGACGATAAAACTGTAATGACAGTTTAAAACTGATAAAACTGTCTTGACATCGAGCCTTTTGGTTATTGTTCCACCTCCCTTCATATTTTTCAATATGATGGTGTGGGCTCCAGCAATGCTTAGGACTACTCTGTTACAGCTAGTAGGCATTGCACATCAGCTCTACGGTGTGAGGGTATATGGCTCCCATAGCATCAGCTTCTGACTCTGTGTGGAAGTTACCTTCTTAAAAAGGGAATGTCTTGGCTACTTATGTAACATTGGTTCCCTTAAAGGAGGGAACAGGATGCTGCAAAGCTGTTCTGCAGTTACTGATTTTTCATAGTAATGGGAGGAGAGATACACTCTCTCTAAAATTCTAATGATGTGAAGCCGGTTTTCCACTTATATGCTCACAATAACATCAGCATAGGCTGAACGCTAAGCTTCAACGGCCAATCAAATTGGGGTGATAGCATAGGTTTTCAATTCTCCAAACCCCGAGGCCTCCAAAAAAATGCTAAGTACAAGATCAGAAACTATTATAGAAATATTACTTGTATAATAATATTGTACTGTAATTTGTATTGTAATACAGTTTTTATTTACAGTTGAAGTGAGAAATTTACAAACACTTAGGTTGAAGTCATTAAAATAATTTTTTGAACCACTCCACAGATATAATATTAGCAAACTATAGGTTTGGCAAGTCATTTAGGACATCTACTTTGTAATTTTTCCAACAATTGTTTACAGACAGGTTGTTTCACTTTTAATTGAATATATAACAATTCCAGTGGGTCAGAAGTTTACATACACCAAGTTAACTGTGCCTTTAAGCATCTTATGATGTCAAGCATTTAGGCAATTAGCCAATTAGCTTCTGTTAGGCTAATGGGCTAATTGGAATTCAAACTTAGTGCCTCTTTACTTGACATCATGGGAAATCAAAAGAAATCAGCCAAAACCTCAGAAAAGAAATTGTGGAGCTCCACAAGTCTGGTTCATCCTTGGGAGCAATTTCCAAAGGCCCGAAGGTACTACGTTCATCTGTACAAACAATAGTACACAAGTGTAAACACCATGTGACCACACAGCAATCATACCACTCAGGAAGGAGACGCATTCTGTATCCTAGAGATGAATGTAATTTTGTGCGAAAAGTGCAAATCAATCCCAGAACAACAGCAAGGACCATGTGAAGATGCTGGAGGAAACAGATAGACAAGTATCCATATCTACAGTAAAACAAGTCCTTTATCGACATAACCTAACAGGCTGCTCAGCAATGAAGAAACCAATGCTCCAAAACTGCCATAAAAAGCCAAACTACATTTGGAAGTGTACATGGGGAAAAAGATCTTACTTTTTGGAGAAATGTCCTCTTGTCTAAGTAAACAACATTTGAACTGTTTGGCCATAATGACCATCATAATGTTTTGAGTAAAAAGGGTGAGGTTTGCCAGCCGACCATCCCAACTGTGAAGCATGGTGGTGGCATCATGTTGTGGGGGTGCTTTGCTACAGGAGGGACAGGTGCACTCAAAATAGATGGCATCATGAGGAAGGAAAATTCTGTGAACATATTGAAGCAAAATCTGAAGACATCAGCCATGAAGTTAAAGCTCAGAATGCTGTTGTGATCATTGCTTTCAAACGCTGTGCATTAATTTTACATCATTATTTGTACTGGATTCAGAAAATAAACCCTGAAACCATTGTGATGTGCTCATCCGCATATAAAAACCGTAATGCTTTTCAAACAGACAGGAAATAAATGTTTGTTCTGTTTGTTTACAGGAAGCTGATGAGAGTCTAAACTTTGAGGAACAGATTTTAGAAGCAGCTAAATCCATCGCTGCCGCCACCAGTGCATTAGTCAAAGCTGCATCTGCCGCTCAGAGAGAGCTTGTGGCGCAGGGCAAGGTATATATATACAACACACATACACCTCACACCGTTACTGTCAGGCACTCCATATGTGCTTAATATCATATTGTATTTCCACATCATTGTCTTATAAGGGGAAATAGTTTATGAACTTTTTAAGTTCAATTCAATGAACATTTTGGGCCGAATCACTTAAGAGTTGCATCACTTCAGTATGTAGTATATCAGCACAAAAGCCAGCATCTTATTTACTAACCACCAGCAGTTCAGCTTGACAAGGCGCGATCAGCGCTGGTATAAAGCTTTTCTAGGCATGTTTCAATAAAGTCATTCTTTTTAACACCTACATGCCTTCAATCTACTCAATTTGAGTTCAATTGAATGTTTTTATTACATTTTCTAATGATCATGGCAGCAGTAATTCATCATGTGATGATCAAACGATGAAGAAGAGCTTTACATTCAGGCATATATCCAGTTTAGGGAACTTCTGACATTGTAAAGCAGTAGTGGAGTAATGCTGTTCAGTCCCTGTGAAGTATGCTATATCGCCGTTGTCTGCTGCACCCTCCACAATCTACAACTGGCCTACAAGATGATAAATTATGGCGTACAAATTGCAAACATATTTTGTGGGTATGTTTGTGCCGTTTCCCGATTTGCATATTTCATTTAGTGATTCAGGTGCTACTAATACAGTGCCGCTAGTGCATGCAAATAACATGATTAGCAGGCACATTTCAATACTTGGTGAATTTCCCTTATTAGTTTAATTAGATTGTATTGTTTTCAAGTTAAGTCCCTAAGGCAAGTGTTTGTAACACCTCTCGGCAGCTATTGTTAATGAATACAAGCAGGATACAAGTTCAGCTCCTGTCTGTTTTCATCATGTCTCTTAGATTCAGTATATTTAAGAATGGATGAATGTGAAATCTCAGAATTTCTTCAGTTTAATTCAAATTGAATTTCTCTGTCAGGTGGGGGCGATCCCAGCAAACGCAGTGGATGATGGACAGTGGTCTCAGGGTCTCATTTCAGCTGTAAGTCTCAGTCAAACCTGTTTCTGTCACAGTTAGTGCAGAAGGTGTTTAAACTGAGATATTTCTTCTAGTTAACTTTTGTGGACACACAAAATAGTTTTACAGTTTATACAATCTGTTTATTGCATGTTCGTCTGCTTTGTTGTAGGCCCGAATGGTGGCGGCAGCAACTAACAACCTGTGTGAGGCAGCTAATTCTGCAGTTCAGGGTCACGCCAGCGAGGAGAAGCTCATTTCTTCAGCTAAACAAGTGGCGGCATCCACCGCTCAGCTGCTGGTGGCCTGTAAGGTGAAGGCTGACCAGGACTCCCAGACCATGAAGAGACTGCAGGTCAGTGTGTGGTTTTAGTACTTTCATACAGTTTTGAGTAAGATATTTTTGTATGACTTTTGAATCTCATTGGAAAAGTGGCTTCCCAAGACTTATAGACACACTAAACTAATATAATGAAATAACACCGAAGAAAAGATGACAAATTTTTTCCAGATTTGTATTGAGGAGCTTATTAAACAAAACTGTCAGTTCCTGTTGTATAAAACAAGGTGATAATTTCATGCAGTGTTTCATCAGAAATATGATTAAAATAGTAAAAGTGCTCAATGTTCTGTATAGGTATTATTGTATTATTATTAAAATGTTATTTAACATTAGGTTTAACACATGCAGATAAATTGACATAGAAAATTGAAGCATTTGGTTATATTATGTTTTTTTTATTACTTTACTACAGTATATAACATCCACACTTTTGATCTCTAGCAGGTGAGGAGGCTTTTCAGATTGATACTGTAGCAGGATACATGAGATGGGCCGATGAGAAGGGAAGCATAGCACAGGAAGCGATAGTGTTACACACTAGAATAGTTTATTTTCAATAAGGGGACGAACAGTCAAAGAATTTTACATGGGAGCAGGACACTGAACTTATGTTGCGAGATAGAAGGGACGTGCCAGTCTGTACGTGTTAAATGGTGCGATGATCTGCACAAATAATGCTAAGCGAAATTTCACATGAAGATCGTGATGTATGTATTTGTAACTATATCAGATGATATTAATAAAAACAACAGGAACTTATTTCTAGAGCATATTTTGGACTTTGGAGGCAGTTTTGTCAATGTCGGTAGCATTTCTTCCACAAGCGCTGTTTAATTTCTGGCCCTTGGTAAGAGACAAGTAATAGTACAATAATAGTATTTCAGTTTGACACTTGAGTGAACACAGAGTTGCTTTGTGTCCATTTCAACAAAGTCTTTAAATATTCAGTGTCACAATGAAACCCATCTCATGCCAGTGAGACAGCTGTCATTCTGCACTGCAAGGTTAAATTTAGAACCAAACAACTCTTAAGATGAACAGAAATCACAAATGAAGAGCAACATACAGTCTTTAAATATAACAGGAATGTTTACACATCTAACTCTCATTTTCACTCTTTATGTTCTCCTGCACTTCCTCTGTCTGAGTAATATTTGTGTTAAGCTCTATATTTGGTTGCTATATTTAACCGTAATAACTGTATTAACAGTAAAACGTTAAAGAGGTAATGGTGGTGTATTTAATATACGCGTAGTTGACACATAGCTTTTTAATTAACGTCAAGAGTTTTGGTTTAAATCTATATACGTAAATGTACAAGGGAAAGTGTACATTTTAGGTGCTGTTCATGTTGTCAGGTGATAATTTAAGTTTTTCACATTGTAATAGTATACGGATGAGCAAGGAGGAGGTGGGAACCAGCTGAACAGTAAACATAAACTGTAATGATATAAATAACATAAAACATAAGGACTCAGACACACATGCAACGCAGAGACAGAGAGAGAGGAGAGAAGGACTTGCTTTTCGGCTCCCGGACGCATTGTTACCCTGTCCTCAACTGCTCCTCCGCCCTCTGGTGGATGCCAGCTCACGCCTCCCCCGGCGGACAGAACTGCTCCTCCCCTTCTTTGCAGATGGCCGCGGTTCCTCCGGTCTCGCCGGCTGGCAGTGACCCCTCCATCCCCAGGCAGACGGCTGCGGCTGCTCTCCTGGCGGATGGCAGTGGCAAGGACACCGCGACAGCGCATCCCTACTCCTTCCCCAGGGTTCCCGCGGATCCTTAAGTCTTATTATGTCTTAAATTCAGCTTTTCAAAATTTAAGGTCATAAAAATTCTTACAAATCTTAAATGATACAACAAAAGTCTTAATTTTTATTTAAAGAGGTCTTAAATTTGGTGCTGGAAAGACTGGAATCATGAAATTACCTAATGTGATTATCAAACTTCAAAAGAATACTATTTAATAAATTAAATGCATGCGCTGCGTCCTTCAAAGTGAAAACATGGCACTGTATTTTCTCCAAGCACACGGGGGCTTGTGAGTGTTTCCAGCTGTTGCAGAGCAGTTCACAATTATTAAGCAATATCGGAAATGTATAACAAGCTATCACTAATTATTAACTGTTGTTGATGATGATATAATGTTGATGAAATATAATTTTTTTACTTTTAATTGTTTATATTTTAATGCTGTAGATCATTGTAGGAGTGCAAATTGTATTTCCCTTATCTGTTTGAATGAGCAGCTGGAAGCAGTGAAGCAAAAATATTGTTTTCAAAATAAGAGTCTCCTGAGCATTTCAAAGTAATGCAAAAAAGTAATGCAAAATTATATGCATAAAGTGCATCTGGAATTTAATTAAATTTGGACTCTTGTAGCCTCTGTCTGGCCCTCCCCATCACAGGAAAGAAAGACTAAGAACATGGATAAGAACACTAAGAACAGTGGTGGTGGCGTAGTGGGCTAAAGCACATAACTGTTAATCAGAAGGTCACTGCTTTGATCCCCACAGCCACCACCATTGTGTCCTTGACCAAGACACTCAACTCCAGGTTGCTCCAGGGGGATTGTCCCTGTAATAAGTGCACTGTAAATCGCGTTGGATTAAAGCGTCTGCCAAATGCTTAAATCTGAAGTGTGTAAGTTTTCTGACAACATTTTATGCATGTCATAAAATACAATATATAAATTATTGAATTGCATGTTATTTTATTGCTATATTATTGATCAGTATATTTAAATTAGCTGACATTTAAAGTAGAAGTCTAATTTGTGTGATTTGCATTTCACTGTCAGTTGGTGTAATAGCGTTGGGAGACCACAAGAGGGTGAGTTAACATTTACTGAAGTGGGCCTCAAGGCACCGGTATCACAACATAGGACAGATTTTGAAAAGAGATTATTTAGCAGAGATGGGCCACTTCTATTCAAATGAATGGGAGAAAGTGGAACGCTCAACCATGGAGCTCTGAGCACCCAATGGTCAACGGATGTCGAAAGGAAGTCCCGCCTTACAGTTAAAAGAGCCAGTCAACTTTTAGATACAGACATCACCTGTCAATCAACTCTAGAACGCGCATGCATGCTGGGGAAATGACATTTTTAGTGTAATATTAGGTAAAGAATGGCTATTTATGATTCCAGTATTATCCGATTTTATTACTGATTTGAAATATGTTCTTTGATTGTAATCTTGGCCAACCATTTTTGAGAATTTGGTCTTTCTCCATTCAAGTAGATAGGAGCTGCACTGACATGACTGGAAATAGTCTCCCGAGAGCATTCCAAATATGGCCGACTGTGGACTGACTTGCTAGAAAGACTTTGTTTTTAAGCAGTATGTACCTTCATAGAATTTAAGTTTTTCTATTTTTAGAACGCAGCAGACACGTCCGGTGTGAAACCCCCTTAAATATACCCTGCCGCTCACACTTTACCAAAGTTGAGTTGAGAAATATATTTGAAAACACAGACTATTGTGCAATGGGCAGCCCTTTTTATAATCGAATATATCCTGATAATCATTGGGAAATCGATGCATGATAAAGGATCCCAAGCCTAGTAAAGTTATCAACTCATAAAAGCACTGAATTTCTAAATATTAAATATTTTTAAATATTTTTTTTACAGTGTAGTACTTCATTGTAGTACTTGTGTTGCATTTCAGTTTTCTGTTTTGTTCGGTTAACACACTCACAGTAAGGATGAATGGTGTTTGTAAGACCAATTTACTCTCCATATATCTATAAACTCTTGTTAAATCTGCTTGTTGCAAGTCAAATCAAGTCATTTTTATTTGTATAGCACCTTTCACAACACACATCGTTTCAAAGCAGCTTTACAGAAGATCAGACATTAACAGACAATAAAACAGTAATGTCTATAATGTCGATGAATCATCATTGTGTAATTAGATAAAATACGATTGTTAATCGTGTTTAAAAATAAGTAATTAAATAATATATTTTATTAATAATAATTTAAAAAAAAATTATAATAATAAAAAAGTTCAGGGATGGGAAATGCAGTTCAACCTGGCCAGTAATTTCAGTGAGATTCGGTGTGGTCCATCCTATATCCAAGGTTCAAACAATGAAGTATCCCATGTCTTATGGTTGGAGTTGGCATCAGTTCATCCTCTGAAGTGTGAAGTGATGTTTGGCTGGCACCGGCTGCATTTAGTCATCATCATTCAGCGACACATAGCAGTGAAGTCCAACACGAAGCAGGAATAGAGCTGGATACAGCCGGTTCTGGTGACCTCAGGATAAGAGTCCCAAGGTTGAGACAGGGAAACAAATAAAATAATATAAGCATAGATGCCATTCAATTTATTGCAGAGTTATAGATCATGATCAATGTTTCTGGTTTCTGGTTCCAGCAGACTAAACTAAAACAGCCTAATTGTGGGTTGGAGGATAAATTAGGTGTATGCCTGGCTAAATAGATGAGTCTTTAGTCTAGACTTAAACTGAGGGAGTGTTTCTGCATCTAGAACAGTGTTAGGGAGACTATTCCATAGTTTAGGAGCCAAATATGAAAAGGATCTACCTCCTTTTGTGGATTTTGATATTCTAGGAACTATTAACAGGCCAGAATTTTGCGATCATAATGAACGTGATGGAATATAGCATGCTAGACCATTCAAAGCTTTGTACGTAGTTAACAGAATTTTTTAATTAATACGGAATTGAACAGGTAGCTAATGTAACGATGATAAAATGGTGCTAATATAATCATATTTCTTGGTTCTCATTAGCACTCTGGCTGCTGCATTTTGAACCAATTGAAGTTTATTTATTGATCTTGCTAGACATCCTCCGAGTAATGCGTTACAATAATCTAGTCTTGAGGTCATGAACGCATGAATTAGTTTTTCGGCATCAGCAACAGAGAGCATGTGATGTAATTTAGCAATATTTCTTAGGTGGAAGAATGCTGTTCTACAAACATTGGTAATTGATTTTCAAAGGACAGATTGGTATCAAATATAACACCTAAGTTCTTTGCTGTTGAAGATGATGTAACAGTACATCCACCGAGAGTCAAATTATATTTTAGCTATTTATTTTTAGAGTTTTTTGGTCCAATAATTAGTACCTCTGTTTTGTCAGAATTGAGTAGAAGCAAATTTCTGGCAATCCAATCTTTTATTTCATTGATACACTCTGCTAATTTCGAGAATTGTGAAATCTCATCAGGTTTTGAAGAAATATGAAGTTGTGTATCGTTGGCATAGCAGTGGAAACTTATTCCACGATTCCTGATAATATCTCCAAGGAGCATATACAAGGAGAAAAGCAGAGGCCCTAAACTGATCCCTGTGGCACTCCATATTTTACTTTTGTTTGGTGTGACAATTCCTCATTTACATAGGCAAAGTGCTAAATATGACCTAAACCATGCTAATGCAACTCCACAAATGCCAACATAATTCTCTATCCTATTCAGGAGAATGTCGTGATCTATCGTGTCGAATGCAACACTCAGATCTAAAAGCACTAGAAGAGAAATGTAGCCGCGATCAGCTGATAAGAGCAAATCATTTTAAACTCTGATAAGTGCAGTCTCTGTACTGTGATGAGGCCTAAATCCTGACTGAAATTCTTTGTAAATACTATTTTTCTGTAGAAATTAACATATTTGGGACGATAATACCTTTTCTAGTATTTTTGACATAAATGGGAGATTTGAAATCGGTCTACAATTAGCCAGTTCTCCAGGATCAAGTTGTGGCTTCTTAATAAGCACTTTGATAACTGCCATTTTAAAGTTTCTTGGGACATGTCCTAAGCATAGCGAGGAGTTAATAATATTAAGAGGAGGTTCTGAAATGACAGGAGATACCTCTTTTAAAAGCTTAGTTGGTATAGGATTTAACAAACATGATGTGGCTTTTGATGTTTCGATAAGTTTTGTTAGCTCTTCATGACCTATGACAGTGAAGGATTGAAGTTGCACGTGAGGAAAATTATTAGACTCTGTTTTCTGAGGTGCTATGATAGATGATTGCATAATAACAATTTTATTTCTGATTATTTAAATTTTATCTGTAAAGAAATTCATGAAGTCATTACTCTTATGCTGTGGCGTAATATCTGGTTCTGTTGAGGCTTTATTCCTAACCAATTTAGCCACAGTACTGAATAAACATCTTGGATTGTTGTGGTAATTTTCTATGAGTTTACTAAAATATGCTGACCTGGCAGCTTTTAGAGCCTGTCTGTAGCTACAGACACTATCCTTCCATGCACCACAATATACTTCTAATTTTGTATTTTTCCACATGCACTCCATTTTCCAAGATGCTCTCTTGAGAGCATGAGTGTGATCATTGTACCATGGTGCAGGGCTTATTTCTTTAATTTTCTTTTATCAAAGTGGTGTGACAATATCAAGAGTGTTAGAGAAGACTGCATTTATATTTTTTGTTATTTCATCAAGTTCTTCTAGGCTTTGGGGTTTATTGAGTGTATGAGATAGATCTGGAATATTATTAGTGAAGCTATCTTTAGTGGTTGAAAGAATAATTCTACCTGAATGATAGCGTTGTGTAGACTGAGTAACATTAGCTGACTGCAGCATTCAAGAGACGAGGTAACGATCCGAGATGTCATCACTGCTGTATAATTTCTATATTATCAACATCAACTCCATATGACAGAATTAAATCTAGCATATGATTATGGCGATGAGTTGGTCCTGTTACATTTTGTCTGACTCCAAGAGAGTTGAGTATATCGTTAAATTCTAATCCCAATGTATCATTTTCATTATCTATATCAATGTGTATTCTATATTGTGTTTATTGTTTACTGTACATTGTATATTATTATTGTGTTGTGTAAATATTTAGTAAATTATATAGTAATATATAGTATAGTAAATTGGTATGTGCCTCATTACTGTCATGACTGCTACGTTGCTCAGAACTGCACCCAAGACTTTCACCCACTGTTGCACTTGTGCATATGGTTGTGTGACAATAAAAGTGATTTGATTTGATATAAATTCAGCAATCAACAACAGATGAAATGAGGGACTTATTTCAAGAAAAAAATCTATTCTAGAATAAATCTTATGGACTGATGAAAAAAATTACATTCCTACCTGATGGGTTCAAAAGTCTCCAAATATCTGTTAGACCAGTATTTGTACACATCCTGTGAAGCATCGATGTTGCTCTAGGGGGCTTGCACACTTTTGCTTCACTATGATCAAGGACTGAGTGCATCAAAAAAAAGACTTCTCCCAATATTATAACATGAGGGGTGCCAGCGGCTTGCAGCATTCCTTCAAGATCAATAAAAAAGCCCTTATCATCAACGTTAGGTGTGTAAATATTAGTTAAAATAAGACTTTGCCCCTGCATTTCTGCTAAAACAATAATTACTATTCCTAATTTATCTTTAATCTGTTTGAGACATTTAAATTGTAGATGTTTACTTATCAATGTAATGACTCCCCTGCTCTTACTTGCGCCAGCACTAAAGAAAAAATATCCACCCCATATCTTCACAAATTTTTCAGCTTCCTGCGGGGAAAGATGTGTTTCTTGAAGAAGCACTATATAATATTTCTTACGTTTAAGAAAATAAATAACCTTCCTTCTTTTTATGGGGTGCCCCAACCCATTCACATTCCATGTGGAGAGAGACAATCCACTCATATTAACATTTGACATTTTGACATATTAGAAAACATTTATTATGTAAAAAAGAAAATTATAAAGACCACATTCTAACATTAGTGCAACAATCAAACCGGATACCATACAAACAGAAAAAAGAAAAACGTGCGCATTAACCCAGCACATGACAGCACCAACCAGCGTCCATTCCTCTAAACTCAAACAGTCCATGTACGCCTATGAGAGCTCAAGTCTGGTGCTTCTATACAAATATTGTGAGACAGATTTACATAACAGAAAATAATCTATAAATCAAATTCCTGCCAGTAAGCAGAATAAACACACACCAAAAAAATTATAGATTCATCCACTTGTCTCAAAAGTGTGTGCCTCCACACAACATCCAGCCACTAGCAGTGGGTTGTTCAGTTCTTCGGGCAGTCAAACTCACTCCAATGTCCTGCAAGAAATATTCTACAAAACCAAATCCAGCCAACAAGAGGCATAATCACCAAGAATGAGCAGATTCATCCCCAAACTGTCCCGAACAAATTATACCACACAAAACAAACTCCAGCCTTTAGGCAAAACCAGCACAAAATGAAATGAAAAAGGCACCCTGTTCCTTGAACAGTCAAGAAAATGTTCAGTGTGTCAGGTCCACTAGGCAGCAACATGAAAATCACCAATTAGCTTTCTCCATTGTCTTTATGTAGGACAATGCTTGCTGTGGTCATGTACATTCTCTACGGCCATCCTTGGTATCTATTCTCAATTTGGCCGGAGACAGCAGAAAACGCAATCTTCCATTGATGTACGAGTTTCTTGCATTTCCCTGAATTGTTCACGTTTCTCTCTTGTTAGATGCGCAAAGTCTGGGAACAAGAAAATGCTGTGGTTCCTCCAAGAAAGCTTTCCTTTACTCCTCGTATAACACAAGGTCTTTATCTGATGATGTCAGAAATTTGGCCTGAATTGATCGGGGCCAGTCTCCCTCTGCGGATCTCCTGAGCCGGGACCCTGTGAGCTTGCTCGATTTCCAGCTTATGGCCTGTTATGCCAAGCAGACTCGGGAAGAGCCTGTCTAGGAATTTTACCATATCTCTGCCTTCCTCATGCTCAGGAATTCCAACAATTCGGACATTGTTTTGTCGATTACGATTCTCCAAATCCTCCAGTTTTTCCCAGATGGGTTCCAAATCTCCCTTGGTCACTAGCAGGTTAGCAGCTAATTCCCTCTTCTATGACTCCAGATAATCAATCTAATTCTAGACATCTGACATTCTTGTAACCAACTCAGAGAATTCAGTCTCCATGGAAGTGATCGATCAATGTATTACAGCAAGATCCTCCCAAGTCTGCAATGACTTTTGTCAGCATTGCCGACACATCAATTCATGCCGTATTTTTTTCAGTTCACTGTCCAAAATTGAGTCTGGGCCTTTAGGCCTGTTTCTCAGGGGAAACAGCCTGAGCATTTAAGTGTCTTTTAATGTCTCCAGAGCCAGAGGTTTCTAAATTCTTTGACATATTGTCTTTTTAGAACAGTTAAGAATCATGGTGTATCGAATCTCTCCAGTTTGTGACACAAAGAGTATTAAAACTAGCATAGTGCGCTGAGCTGGCCGTTCACACATCCGAACCTCGCATGGCGTCATGTGAACTAAGAGAGGAGACTTTAATCTATTGATGGACACGGTCCTTGATCATAGTGAAGCAAAAGTGTGCAAGTCCCCTAGAGCAACACTGACACTTCACAGGACGTGTAAAAATCTTGGTCTTACAGATATTTCGAGACTTTTGAACCCATCAGGGAGGTACTATACCATTTTTTCTTCAGTCCATAAGATTTGATCTAGATTAGATTTGTTTTTGATATCTAAGTCCCTCATTTCATCAGTTGCTGATTACACAATTGGAAATATTTTAGTCTTAGAACACGCCCTGTTATGTTGGAGAAAAAGAAATCATATAGTTGGCACTTTAATGTGTCCCTTTTGCAAAATCCTGTATTCCAACAAATGTTAAAGGCTGAAATCAACGTCTATATGGAGACCAACTGTATCCTCTGTGGGCGTGGCTTGGGAGGCACTTAAGGCAGTTCTTAGGGCCCGGATCATACAGTATGCTTCATTCACCAAAAAATCCAAAGCACAAAAACTTGTGGAATTGGAGGGGAATATTAAAAGTGCAGAGGCAGAGCTGAAGCACCAAATGTCATCTAATGGCCTCAGGGAATTGAAATACAGATATAATACTATTTTGTTGTGGAAGGTGAAGTTTTGGCTATTCAGGGCAAGACTCATATTTTGAGTCGGAGGATAAGGCAGGGAAACTCTGGCTAGATATATAAAACAGAGAGAGGTTTTTTTTCTACCATTCCCTCAGTGAAATCTGCTGGTGGTGAAATATTTACATTAGCCATTGAAATGAATAATGCTTTTAAAGTATTCTATCTTGATGAATCTACTGATGAGGAGATTAAAATTTTGTAGAACCATTAGAACTTCCTAAACTGATGACTGAGCAAAACAATTCTCATGATTCTGAGATAACCTTGGAGGAGCTTGGCAAGGTAATTAAGGCCTTACCTCAAGCAGATATCACTGAATTGTTTAGATCTTATGCTACAGAACTGGCTCCGCTTTTGCTAGAAGTTTATATGGAATCATAAAATAATGGAAAGCCTCCGCCAACCATGACACAAGCCCGGATCAGTTTGATTCTTAAAAAAGGACAAGGATCCAAGCGAGTGTAAGAGTTACCGTCCGATTTCCCTGATCCAGCTAGATGTTAAAATATTGTCAAAAATTTTGGCTAACTGATTAAAGAAAGTTATGACATCTCTTATACATATAGATCAGGAGGGGTTTATTTGGGGCTGTACCTCTCCTGATAACATTAGGCATTTCATTACTGTGACATGGTCAGTGGTGACCGATTAAACTCTGGTTGATGCCATCTCTCTTGACGTGGAAAAAGCATTTGATATGGTAGAATGATAAGATTTTGGAAATGTATGGGTTCGGGAATACTTTTATTGGGTGGATTAAATTGCTTTAGACCTCTGGTAGCGGTGGTTCAAACAAATTGATTAATTTCAGATTATTTTATTCTGGATAGGGGCACACGGTAGGGTTGCCCTCTTTCCCCATTATTGTTCTGTCTTGCCCTGGAGCCATTAGCCCTGATGATTTAGTTTCATATAATTTGATTCCACATTTTCTGTTATGTCTGTTTGACTTGTTGTATGGAATCACTAAAAAAAGTTATTAACAAAAAAAAAACTTTTAACCCACACCTAGCCTTGGAATATCCCTTACATAGCACAGGAATTAAAGATCAGATTTTCCATTTGCTGGAGACACATTTATGTGAAGTGTAAATGGATTGTGCTTATTTAATAAAATAGCGTCCCTGTTATTTGTAAATACACTCTAAATATAAAAATAACAAGTGTAATACTCTAAAATGAAAAAAATATTTATTTAAAACATTTTCGGCAACTGAAATAAAATAAAGATTGCAAAGTAAATGAATAAACTAAAACTAAATTAAATTAACAACAGTTATTGAAAAATGAACTGAAGTAAAATAATAATCATAAAAAATCATTATAGTTTTTTTAATTATCGAGCACTCGCTCATCAAATGGCTATGAGTAATCTGATCTATGTAACATGAGTTCATATTAAACTGATGACGCATTTTAACCAGAGAACAGCTGCAGCCCGATGCACTCCAAACGGTTCACAATGATGCAGATATCAAAGTATGGGCAAATTATACAAACATACTACATATAACACACATAATCTCTGGCATTCCGCGGGAGCAAAACTTGAATGTGAGCTTATAAAAGGAAACACCCTACTGTTATTTCCTTTCATTTGCGATTGTATCTTTTATTCAAGTTCGGATAATAAGGATGCAGTGATCTAAATAAGCACAAACTCTGAAAGAAGCATTTCTATGTGTGGTCAGAGCTGCTTTGAGTCGCGTGAAGTGAAGCAAACCGGGCACAAGATATTGAAACCGCTCCCGCTGATAGGCTCTCATGCTCGGAGATGCTGGGTTTCTCTTGCGCGTTTGCCACAGCTTCAATCGTGATGGCTTGCGATGTATTGAAGTATAATTTATTAACGAGTTGCTTTATCTTATTGGGGAAAAAATGGTGATGGCAAGTTTTATTAAGAAGAGTTTTGTTTTTTTAGATTAAGTTGGTGTGAAATCAAGTAAACGTACAGGTGAAAGACGGTATTATTTTTTTTTTGTATATTATATGTTTCTGATTAAATTAAGATATTTATTTTCAGATAAGTTATCTTGAATATAAATATATTTTGTAATACTGCACTGGTAGATTTTTTTTAAGTAATAACTTATACACAACACTGCCTGGCAAAACTAGATTCCTCTAGCTTTAAGTGTAAAAAAAAAACTTGCCAATTAATCTTAAACTCAAAATATCTAGCTTATTTTAGATTTTTTTTTTTTTTAATAACTCTGGAAATGTTCTGTTAATTAAATGTGTCCTCAAAATAAAAACTAAACTAAAACTAAAAAATCATTAATGAAACACTAAAACAACTGAAATGTATAGCAAATTTAAAAATGGTATTAAAATAAAAACGAATTTGAAAATGCAATTTATAATAATCTTTCAATTGATTTGCCGCAGAGGGACTGAAGGATGCATTCTCTTCCCTTCATTCGAAAAATCCTGATGAAATGGCGCTGTTATCCAGTTTAAATGCCTGTGATTATGTGCACATCAGGGGTGGAGCATTAAAAGTCATCTGCCAATAGATTGGCATGCTTTTAAAGGACTTTAGAGATCGTCACTCCTGGGAGGAGTTTCCCATAGCGTCAGCTACTGACGCAGTGTCTCGTTCCCTCCTTTCAGGGAACAGAATTTTGTAGCAAGAGTTTTCCAGAATACTATCTTTCTGTAAGTGGATACTAAGAGTAGCACAAATATGACTGTAGACATGGTAGAAGATGAGAGTTCATGAACTCTATATATATATTTTGTGTTTTTGTTACATTCAGTGTGTGTAAATGTGATAAAGAGAATTTTGAAGAGTCTTAAGGAACATTTCATTCTTGAATAAGATCAGAATATGTACTTTTGGCCATTAGAGCAGAATGTGTATACATTTTTGAACATTTTGTTGGCTTTTTATTTGAAGACATGATCAGTACGCTGACTTACTGTTGATTTGTCTTTAGGCTGCCGGAAATGCAGTCAAGAGAGCATCAGATAATCTGGTGAAGGCGGCGCAGAAGGCTGCATTTGAGGCTCACGATGATCAGACTGTGATGGTGAAGAGCAAGATGGTAGGCGGCATCGCTCAGGTAAAGACAACATCAGTGAAAACACAGTTACAAGTTCACAACTCAAACATTTTGAAACTTTTTACTGCTGAATTGGGTAATATGCGAATTATCAATTATTACATTCATGATGGCATATTTTTCTAACCATATAAAACTGCCATCCATTTATGTTAAATAAATTCTTTCCAAGAAGAAAACTGAAGCAATAGAAATGTACCCCCAAATAAAGCACAAGATATCATAATATAATCGTTCTTCTAGATTTTAGAATGTTTGGCCAGTCCCTTTTAAAGTTTGTTTGTTTTGTTATTTTCTTTATTTTTTATTTTATTCATGAAATAAATCAATTCATGTTAGCTAAACATTCAACAACACTCGCCTGTCTGCAGAGGCATTAAACACCATATCTAGAGTAGAATATTACATCAGATTTGAGAAAAATAGAGGACATTTTTTGTCCCAGGATTTTAAATATATGGTGCATTTTTGTCTGGTTATTCTATGACCCTCTGCTGTCTGTCTTGCATGCATTCTGGATTTTCACGTGGATTTTTATGCGTTTGCTCAGATCATTGCTGCTCAGGAGGAAATGCTAAGGAAGGAGAGAGAGCTGGATGAAGCCCGGAAAAAGCTGGCCATGATCCGACAGCAACAGTACAAGTTCCTGCCATCAGAGCTGAGAGAAGACGGACAGGATCAGTGAGACACAACAGGGACTAAACAAGCGTTTCTTCATGGATTCATGAGCTGCATGGATAATGGAAAGACAAATTAAAGATATGCAATGAGTACAAAGTGAACAATGTATCAGGATGTCTATTTTAAAATTTTAATTATTTTGTTTATTTCTGTCACTTTTATGAGTATTGCCATACCACATTTGTGATTTAGCTTTATTGTTTTGGATTTGTTATATTTGGATAATGTGCCGCATATGCAAGTCATTTTTAATTGCTACTAATTGATCTATATGGTTTTTTTTTTCAGCAGTATTTTTGACAGCTTTTCTTCCTTTTTCCTTATTTTTTGTGGCAATTTGGACCAGTGGTGCAGTGATCATCTTTGCGTTGAAACAATTCATAGAGAGAAAACAAATCTTTTTCTAAAGAATAATAAAGCTTTGAAATGTTACAAATGATATCTCCTATTATGTTTTATTTGCAATTTTAATACAATGTTCATCAATTTTTGTTTCCATTTTATTCTACTGGCATTTCTTTCAAAATGATTTCTTTTATAAAGCAAAAAAGCCATATTTTTATTTTGTTATTTAGTTTTTTTGCAATTCAGTGTTCATAAAATTCCCATCCAGATGTAGACAATATTAGGTCTCATCAAATAATTGTTTGTAACGGATGAATTGGTTATTACAATTGTGTTAATCGAACAATAATCTTGAGTGATTATAGAGAACATAATTGAAACAGCTTGAGTTTTCGTCATAACTGCCTTTCCTGTTGCATTAGGTGCATTCTGAAGGGCCTGCCTTTATCTTTGATAATTGTGTTTTTAACTGTTAACAGTTCTCACCTTAAATATGCAAACATACTTAGTCATCTGTTTAACTAAAAACTCATAAATTCGCTGTTTTCCAAAGATATCATGTTGCATTTGTGTGTTTGTTTTTAAGATGCAGAGGTGCTGGTGATGAGCATTGCCATTTACTATACCAAAAAGACCGGTAACACTTAAGTCAATAGTTCAACAGTTAAATCATTAGGGATTTTTGCATAGCATCGCCAACACTTTTCACTAATAAATCATGTTCCAAAGCAGCTTTTATAAAGAATAGTGTTTACAAACTCTCATGTGAGCAAGCCAAAGGTGACCATGTCAGGAGAACTCTTAAAAAGAAGTTTAAGTAGATGAGGATGTAACTTTTGTATGAATAGGGTAGCCCATCTCCTCAGGTTGGCACGCATTTTTACTAAATTCTATAACTACAAATGTTAATTAGACCAGATGTAATCCAGGTCTAGAGTATTCTTATAATATTGACTCGCTCGTTTTTTGTTCCATTCATTTGAATGATTACAATGTGTATGATGCGATTACGAGGAAATTAAATAATATTTCAATAATGATTTAATAAAGTTGATCAATAGTAGTTTGTTTATCCAATATGCAATAGGAGGGATGCAGGTGTTGAGAGACTATGGCTGAGGATTAGTGAGTCTCCACAATGCAGGTGTTGTTAAAGTTGGGCCGGTGGCTGCTGGAGATGTTAAGAACTTCTAATAAAGTAACATACAGTACATGTGCATGAAAGAAAAAGTGGAGAAACTGAAGAAACATTAGCTACCAGCAAACAGAACTGGTGCAGCGGGATTAAAGCAGACTATGGAATTGTAACTATATGCTGAGCTGAAAAAACAAGTCAAGATATATCCGTTTTTATCCACCAATCTGAAAAACTATTCAAATGTATTCGAAGCTACAGTGAAAGCTATTGTCATACTTCCTAAAAATATCACCCAAAGCGGGAAAATAATGTATAGAAAGAACAACAAAGGACCTAAGACAGAGCTTTGCAGCACACCATATTTTACCATCAGACTGCTCTCCATTTACACAAAGAAAGTAGTAGTAATATAAGATTTAAGATCTAAACCAGACTAGAGCTTGTCCATTAATACCAACATGATTCTCAAACATACCCCAAATAATTGTATGATCTATAGTGTAAATAGCAGCATTAATGTTCAATAGTGATAGTTGATCAACATAATTTGTAAGAAGTGCTGTATCTGTAATATAATGGGGCCTAAATTCTGACAGAATCCCTGTAAATACAATTGATCAACATTTTTCTTCTAGGACTGATTGATATAATTGATTATTTGAAATGGATGTATGACTAATATATTCACAAGGACCAAGTTGTGGTTTCTGGGTAAGCAGTTTAATAATGGCAAGTTTCAAAGTTTTAGAAACATGCCCTTAAGGTGTCTTCAGGCAGGCTTCCTAAGCAACCAATTGGCCCAGTTGCTAGTGTAGGTAGAGTCATGTTGGGGTAACCTCCTCATGGTCACCATAATGTGGTTCTCACTCTCAGTGAGATCTTTTCAAATGGGTTTCTCTGTCTTTATGATGGTCAGATTGTATCAGTGTGGACCTGATTGGAAAACTTTGTGTGGCCTAATTGCCCATAACACTTTAAACAGATGGTGACAAAAATGATACTGCTTATAACAATCATGTCATGAATATCTAAATTAAACTTTTAATACAGAAAGTTTTATAAAATCTAAATGCTTTATATGTAGATTTTATATTGTCTCATAATAGCTGTTGTACCAAGGCACTTTGAAAAGTGAACTGATCTCATGAATACATTCCAAACATGGACAAAAGCTGAGGGTCAAACTCTGAGCCTATCCAGCCAGACGAATCAGAGCAGGGAGACGTCACTATCCAACAGACTTTAGAGAAGTTTCCAAAAAGAGTTCACAGAGGATTCCAGCCGTGTCTCTCTGCTGTTCACCCTCATCCATCTGTCCCTCCTTTAACAACTTGTCCTCTTTTTCCTCGGCTGCTGTCAGAAACGAAAGAAATTCACCATGGAGGCCATCAAGAAGAAAATGCAGATGTTGAAACTGGACAAGGAGAATGCCATCGACCGAGCGGAACAGTCAGAAATAGACAAGAAAGGTGCAGAAGACAAATGCAAACTGGTAAATGATACAGGACTAGATTGAGTTGGTCTCGAATGATAAAACTGAGATTAATAGATGTGACTTTTTTCTGTAGGTCCATGTTGCTGTCTTTTTCAATGTGTTTTCTAAATTAACTATGGGATAAAATGACAGAAAATGGGAAAAACTGTGCTGGAACAGTTTGTGTAATTCAGTCATGAGGACGGCCAAACCAGCAAGACATTGTTAATAGAATTGAATTGACAAGAATTTAACTGTTTTGCAGTCATAATACATTAATACCGTCAATAATGGAATTGAACATTATTCATAGAAAGTTTTTGTCCACGGTTATTGAAATGACATTTAACCTTCTGTGTATAATGTGACCTTCCAAGAATCAGACATTTATCTGGTCAGTGGTTTCAACTTCTCTCCTAAAAGTGATGATTATTGTCAGTTTATCTGATCCAGCATCTTTGATATGTCTTATGAGGGGTAGTTGTTTTTATTTCTATAAGTTTTATTCCTTAAAACCTGCCAGTCATGAATAACTGCAGTAACAAACACCAAGATAGAGGTGTAAATATGCTAGTATATTCATGTGGGTATCCTTTATTACAACACCATTCCACAAAGAGGCCCACTCTGGAGGATCTGACATTCTCTGACATTTGCTTAAATGTAATATATAACGGCACAAACAGGGCCTGTCAGTTTAGTTTTACTTCTTCACAATGAGAATAATAGATCTATCCTTAGGAAAATCTATAATTGTCTGCTATAGACATGCAATGCTACTTTATATAAATATTCTCTAAATTAATAAGAGTATATAATAACAATAACAATATATACATATATTTTTTTTTCTCCTCTAAAGGGCATTTAAATGAATCCTTTAATAAAGACTTCATCATGCTCTATAATGCAAGTGCAGCTGGCTTTCACATGCGAGAAATAAACATGCTAAACATGCAAGATGATAGTTTGAGGACACGATGTTCACTTAATGTTCCATTTTAAATTTTCCAACTTTAAAGTGATCTCAAAATTTCAGTAGTTTCTATAGGTTATACTCTTATATTTAATTTATGCATTTGTAATTAAACTATGAATCAGTTGTTACTTCCAGAAGGACTTTTTTTCTGAAGTGACAACTGGATGGGTAATCTATTCTCGTTCCAAGGCCTTTGTCATAGCATCCCTGTTGTTCACCACATATGGTTTCCATGAACTTTTTTTGTCTCACTCCACCTTCATGGAATTGTTCCACACAAAAAGGTCAAGGCAGTGAAAGGCAGTGGGCCGTGTTTGATGCCAAAGCCGCGATGCCTCTCATAACTGTTTCCCACTCCATGAGATGGAATAAAAGAAAGGCATTCGGCATAAGCACATTGCTTTGAAGATAAGTCTTTTTATGGTTCTTTATATATGTGAGGAACAAAACTCATGTCAGGACAGCCAATCCATAACAAATCTATTTTCAAGACCAGTTTTATGGTCTGCAATTCCATATACAGAGGCCAGCTGTGTCCATGGCCCAAAGAACACAATAAATAGAGGCTGGTTTATGACACTAAGCTATGTTTAATGTTATGGCTTGGGCACGTTATCTGACACGTGTTAAAAGGAGAGGGTGACTTTTAGCAGCTGCAGAACCCAATTGATCCTCTCTCCGGAGACAGTTCATCATGACTACCTTTTATAATTGTGTCCTCATCGCCTCCGTAGCTCTGACATTCACAACCAGCCCTGACATGCTGATTTATGTGCCAGATTTACAAAGCATCCATTAACCTTTAGTATTTCTCATACAGCAGGGTTTCCCAACTGCGAGAACTTTTAGGGGTTCATGATGGACTGCAGGGATTTCATGAGCCAAAATTAAATGAAAAAAATTATTAATGATTACATTTTTTTTTTTTAAAAGGAACACTTACATAATCTTACAAAAATCATTAAATTAGCTGTTTTCATTTGTGTTAACAAATGAAGACACATAACCATATTTTAACCATGATATTGGTGGTAAAACTGTAGTAATAATCAGTGTTGGGTGTAATGCATTACTAAGTAATTAATTACTGTAATTAAATTACTTTTTCATTGAAAAAAGTATTGGATTACACGTAATTTTTCAGTCATTTAATTACCGTCACTTCTGATGTAATTACGTTAAATACTGTATAGACTATAGAACAATTCAATCTTAAGAATAGTGTATTTCAAATAAAAATGTAATGACTAATGTTAAAATATATGTTTTCTAATTTAACGCTGCCCCCTTAAATTCTTTCTTTTTCATTAATAATTTATTTGATTTTATATTTCTAAGAAAGAATTAAAAGAATTGTTTCATGTCTATCCTTGTATTTTTCATCTTTTCAAGGTTTTAGAAAGTAATTAGTAATAAGTAATGCAATTACTTTCCAGACAAAGTAATTAGTACTGTAAACTAATTACACTGTAGAGGATATAATTAGTAGTTAGTTATTAATTACTTTTTTAGACTAACTTATGGTAATAAAAATCATAATAATTCTGAAAAAATAATAATGATATATATATATAAAGTTTTAGTGTAGTAAACACCATGTAACACCGTGGTTCATTTTTATAACCATGATTTTTAAGATTTTTAATTATTTTTAATATAATAATTTATAAAAAAAAAAGTTGCATAGTTACAACAGGTTTATTATAGTGAAACCATGGTTAATTTTCAAAAGGGCATGTTTGGTGGAAACAATGTTTTTTTTTTTATTACAAAATAATAATTATTCAGCACAGCAACATTTCATCAGGATTTTTTGACTGAAGCGAAGTGAACATTGTGAAATCAAATCTCCTTCACAGCAAGGATCTGGGAAAAGAAAGAGGAAACATCCAAGTTATAAAACCTGGCAAAGCTGTTAGAGGACCAGCCTGCTCCTGGTAGTGTGTGGCTTAACAACAGTGGGACACTGCACAACTTGTGAATCATAAGCAAGCACAATGGCATTGGCAACTCAGTGAGAAGGTCTTTATGAACAAAACATCTTGATGAACAAACATCTTGAATAGCCCCTAAATCAGACAAAAGCTGATCCGTCAACCTGAATTCACTTGTGCAGTTAATGTACATGTGTAGCATCATCGCAGGGCAGAGCTTGTTCTATCTCTGCACCTTGTCGGTTAATGACTTACCCGGGAACCAGCACCTTATCGTGGTGGAGAGGTTTGTGTGCCCTTATGATCCTGAGGGCTGTGTTGTCTGGAGCCAGGTGCAGGGACAGTGTAGGGACTCGCAAGGCAAAGTGGTCTCAGGTGAGGGGCCAGACTAAGAATGGTTCACAAAGACTCCATGGAAAAAACGGCAAGAGGAGGAGTTACCCTGCCCGGAGGAATCCCGAGGCCACCTTCAGTAGCCAGGCCCAGATGGAGGGCTCGTCGGTGAGCGCCTGGTGGCCGGGCTTGTCACGGAGCCCGGCCAGGCACAGCCCGAAGAAGCAACGTGACACCCCCCCTCTATATCCCTTGGGCCCACCACCCATTGGAGAAACCGCAGGAGTCAGGTGCGCTGCCATATGGGTGGCAGTGAAGGCCGTGGGTCTCGACAGACCAGACCCAGGCCGTCTGTGCATATGCACCGAACAGCAGTTCAGAGTATTCGGCCTTCTTGGAGACCCTGAATGGAGTCCTGAATAGGGCCCCAGTAGGGGAATCCATAGTGATGCTGGGTAACTTCAACGCGCACGTGGGAAATGACAGGGACACCTTGAAAGGCATGATTGGGAGGAACGGCTTCCCCGATCTGAACCAGAGTGGATGTTTGTTATTAGACTTCTGTGCTAGTCATGGATTATCTAGAACAAACACCATGTTCGAACATAAGGATGCTCATAAGTGTGCGTGGTACCAGAGCCCCCTAGGCCAAAGGTCGATGATCGATTTTGTAATCGTGTCGTCAGATCTGAGGCCATGTGTTTTGGACACTCGGGTGAAGAGAGGGGCAGAGCTGTCAACTGATCACCAGCTTGTGGTGAGTTGGGTAAGGGGGTGGGGAAAGACACTGGACAGACCTGGGAAGCCCAAGCGAGTAGTGCGGGTGAACTGGGAACGTTTGGAGGAGGTCCCTGTCAACTCACACCTCCGGCAGAGCTTTTCAGGCATCCCTGCGGAGGTTGGGGACATTGAACCGGAGTGGGCAATGTTCAAAGCTTCCATTGCTGAAGTCGCGGTGGAGAGCTGCGGCCTCAAGGTTTTAGGTGCCTCAAGGGGTGGTAACCCTCGAACACCGTGGTGGACACTGGTGGTCAGGGAAGCCATCCGACTGAAGAAAGAGGCCTTCCGGGATTTGTTGTCCCGGAGGTCTCCGGAGGCAGTTGCAAGGTACCGACAGGCCCGAAGGGCTGCAGCCTCAGCCGTGAAGGAGGCAAAGCAGTGGGTGTGGGAAAAGTTCGGAGAAGCCATGGAGAAGGACTTTCGGTCCGCACCAAAGTACTTCTGGAAAACCATCCGCCACCTTAGGAGGGGGAAACGGGGAACCATCCAAGCTGTATACAGCAAAGATGGGATGCTGTTGACCTCAACCGAGGAGGTTATTGGGTGGTGGAAGGAACACTTTGAAGAACTCCTAAATCCCAACACGCCCTCTATGCTAGAGGCAGAGCCGGAGGCTGATGGGGGATCAGATTCTATTTCCCTGGGGGAAGTCACTGAGGCAGTCAAACAACTCTGCAGTGGCAAAGCCCCAGGGATTGATTGGATCCGACCAGAAATGCTGAAAGCTTTGGATGTGGATGGGGTGTCATGGATGACACGCCTCTTCAACATTGCGTGGAAGTCTGGGACAGTGCCTAAGGAGTGGCAGAACGGGGTGGTGGTTCCCCTCTTCAAAAAGGGGGACCAGAGAGTGTGTGCCAACTACAGGGGTATCACACTTCTCAGCCTCCCTGCTAAAGTTTACTCCAAGGTGCTGGAGAGGAGGGTTCGGCCGATTGTCGAACCTTGGATTGAAGAGGAACAATGCGGGTTCGTCCTGGCCGTGGAACGACAGACCACATCTTTACTCTCGCAAGGATCCTGGAGGGGGCCTGGGAGTATGCCCATCCGGTCTACATGTGTTTTGTGGATCTGGAGAAGGCGTATGACCGGGTCCCCCGGGAGAGACTGTGGGAGCTGCTGCGGGAGTACGGGGTGGGGGGATCCCTTCTTAGGGCGATCCAATCCCTGTACGTCCAAAGCGAGAGCTGTGTCCGGGTCCTCGGCACGAAGTCGAGTTCGTTCCATGTGGGAGTTGGTCTCCGCCAAGGCTGCGCTTTGTCACCAATCCTGTTTGTGATATTTATGGACAGCAGACTAGGACTAGGTGGAGAGATTACATCTCCACACTGGCCTCGAACGCCTCGGAGTCCCCCAGTCAGAGCTGGTTAATGTGGCTCGGGATAGGGAAGTTTGGGGCCCCCTGCTGGAGCTGCTGTCCCCGCGACCCGACTTCGGATAAGCGGTTGAAGATGGATGGATGGATGGATGGTTAATGACTAATGTCTGAAGTTCATCCTGGATTAATTGCAGAAGTTCACATAGATGCATTGTCCTTTATTAGTTGGCTGATGAAGGCATTTGTTGGCAATTCAATTATAGTCTATGTATTCCATTTAAAAAGTGTAGTCCATCAATGGACAAAGGTGATGCAGGCAGAGATCAGTAAGGTGCATCGCAGCTGGTCATTTCAGTTAAGGTTCAGGCAGTGGCATATGAAGTATTCCATGTCTTATGGTTGGAGTCGGCATCAGTTCATCCTCTGAAGTCCATCGTAATAGACTGAAGTAAAGTCTAACTGGCACCGGCTGCATTTAGTTGTCATCACTCAGAGACACGTAGCTGTGGAGTCCCACACCAAGCAGGAACGGAGCTGGATCAAGCCAGCTCTGGTAACCTCGGGATATAAATCCCAAGGTTGAGACAGGGAAACAAATACAAACTTCCAAATTCCTGAAGGTACCACGTTCATCTGAACAAACAATAGTACACAAGTATAGACCCCGTCGAATCACACTTAGCCACCATACCGCTCAGGAAGGTGACGTTTTCTGTCTCCTAGAGATGAATGTAGTTTAGTGTGAAAAGTGCAAATCAATTCCTGAACAACAGTAAAGGACCTTGTAAAGACGCTGGAGGAAACCGGTAGACAAGTATCTATATCCACAGTAAAACAAGTCCTATATCGACATAAACTGAAATGCTGCTCAGCAAGGAAGAAGCCAATGCTCCAAAACCACCATAAAAAAAAGCCAGACTACAGATTGCAAGTGCACATGGGGACAAAGATCTTACTTTTTGGAGAAATATCCTCTTGTCTGATGAAATAAATATTGAACTGTTTGGCCATAATGAACATCATTATGTTTGGAGTAAAAAGGGTGAGGCTTGCAAGCCGAAGAACGGCATCCCAACTGTGAAGCATGGGGGTGACAGCACGTGGGGGTGCTTTGCTGCAGGAGGGACTGGTGCACTTCACAAAATAGATGGCATCATGAGGAAGGAAAATTATGTGGATATATTGAAGCAACATCTTAAGACATCAGCCAGGAAGTTAAAGCTCGGTCGCAAATGGATCTTCCAAATGGACAATGACAACAAGCATACCTCCAAAGTTGTGGGGAAATGGCTTAAGGACAAAAAAGTCAAGGTCTTCAAGTATCCATCTTAAAGCCCTGACCTCAATCTGATAGAAAATTTTTGGGCAGAACTGAAAAAGCATGTGCGAGCAAGGAGGCCTACAAACCTGACTCAGTTGCACCAGTTCTGTCTGGAGAAATGCCCCAAAATTCCAGCAACTTATTGTGAGACACATGTGGGAGCTACCCAAAACATTTGACCCAAGTTAAACAATTTAAAGGCAATGCTACCAAATACTAACAAAGTGTGTGTAAACTTCTGACCCACTGGAATTGTTATAGTCAATTAAAAATGAAACAATCTGCCTGTAAACAATTGTTGAAAAAATTATTCCTGTCATGCACAAAGTAGTCCTAAAAGACTTGCCAAAACTATAGTTTGCTAATATGAAATCTGTGGAGTGGTTAAAAAAATCTGTTTTAATTACTTAAACCTAAGAGTATGTAAAATTCTGACTAAATTGTCAAGCAATGGCAGCTGACCTCGAGGCAAACTAAATGCTCCTATCTTTTCAATTTTATTTTCATGATTTCTGCAAGCTATAGAACTGAAAATAAAAGCAAAACAAAAAAAGAAAAGCATGGACATGTATCATGTGTGCCCCAATGTGTTGAAAAATATCAGTTAACTAATGTTCAAAGGTACCATTATATGCTTGATTTTATTAGGGTTAAAGATCAGACGTATCTACCTGTATAGATGAAAGATTTAGTTCATGTTTCAATTATTGGTTCAGTAAATATTCCCATGATGAAATGCATATCTATTACGCATAATCAGCAGCCCACTTAAAGGTGCTATATGTAATATTTTTACTGTGCTAAATTATAAAATTACCATTTACCGAAACATGCTATGTGGAAATACTGGCTTCTCTGATAACAATGCTACAAAGCTATTTATTGATAGTTTAACACAAACCTGAGTTTTTCTTATGACTTTTTTTAACCATACCACATAACAAACACATCATTTGTGTGTGTGTGTGTGTGTGTGTGTGTGTGTGTGTGTGTGTGTGTGTGTGTGTGTGTAGCTGGAAGAGGAGCTCTTGGCCCTGCAGAAGAAGCTGAAGGGTGTAGAGGATGAATTGGACAAATACTCCGAATCACTGAAAGACGCTCAGGAGAAACTCGAACAGGCAGAGAAGAAGGCCACAGATGTGAGTGACACACACGATCATCAAAGAGAAAAACGTATCCAAGTTTAATTTACAATATGGTGTTAGCCTTACACAACAGGGTTGATATTGTTCATCCATTATACGGGACAGTTTGATTTTCAATATATTTACAATCACGAGGAGGCGCTATTCAGCAAAACTTTAGCTCACTGTGGTATTTAAAATAACAATTTTGTTTGTATAGTTAATATTTTTTCTGATTAACACTTTTTATTGATTCACAAAATTGACAAAAAAAGCACAACATAAATCCACAGAATCAATATTTAACAACCACTATTACCCCTCCCCCTCCCCACCCTGACCCCCAACAAACATTCCTGTGGTTACACGAGTATACAAAAATAAAAATATAAAAATATAACATAATAATAACATTTAAAACTATACTTCTCTCTCCACTGCCCCTCCCTGAGAGGCCTCCAAGAAGGCCAAATAGCTGCCCCATTTCCTATCAAATAAATCCAAGTTCCCCAGCCTTCTACATGACATTTCCTCGAATGCACAACTCTCCCCATCTCTATGCAACACTCTAGAAATTAGGACCCAATTTTTTATTTGTTTAGCCCCTGTATTAATGACCGCCCCATTGCCTAAAATACAGAGTCTGGGGCTAAATGAAATTTGAGTGCCCGATATGTCGCACATAAAACTCTGAACCCTCAACCAAAATTCTTGAATCTTAACACACTCCAAAAAACATTTTTTTGTGTCCCCATCTTCTGATTGGCATCGCCAGCAGGTGGGTGTGTCTTTCAGACCAAGCATATACATAATAGAGGGGGTCCAATAGAATCAATGTAAAATCATAAATTACATCTCTAAATGTAGGCTTGACTTTTTTTTAATCCAAGCCCAAAGTTTCAATCTTTCTCCCATAATCTCTTGAGAGAAGTTGAAGCTCTGTCCCCCAGACTCTGAATTAGTAGGGAGTAATACACTGATGCTTCTTGACCTTTTCCAGAAGCAGTAATCAACACTCCCAGAGTATCTGCCGCTATAGGAGGGTGTATGCTACTCCCAAAAATAGCACAGAGCAGGTGGCGCATCGGTAAATACCTAAAGAACTGAGATCTGGGAATCCCAAAATGTTGATCCATATTTTCAAAGGATCTCAACACTCCACTCTCATAGAGGTCACCAAGTGTATTAACCTACCTCTCAATCCCCTCTGTCCAGCAGAAATGGAACTTATTAATACATAGTTTTGTTCAGTCATATGCTTGAGGCTACAGACACTTTTGTCCATACCAAGTGCAAATGCGAGATAACGAGGTGTAACTTAACTTCTCCAATTTGTTTGATAGAAAGGCTGTGCAATGGTGAAATAGGGGCAAGAACTTCATGTTCAATACAAAACTAGGTAGGGGCTCTCTCAGGTGGAAGTCACCAATGAGCAGAATGTCTGAGACCGAATGCATAATAATAAAACTAAATCTTGAGTAGGCCTAGCCCAGCTTTGTCAGTCAGCCTATGCAATTTAATGAAATGTAGTCTGGGACGTTTACCATTTAAAATGAAGGATTTCGCTATGCTATCAAATTGCTTGAAATAAGAGAGGGGAACATCTATAGGGAGAGATTGTAGCATGTAGTTGAATTTTGGAAAAAAAAAAAAAAATTTATTAACATTAACCTTCCCAATCATAGATAAATGTAATGAAGCCCACCTGCCCACACCGCTCGAAAAACTTTTATTTTAAAAGGCCAAAATGAACTAACAAAATCATACAAATTTGCTGGGAATAAAATACCCAAATATTTGATGCCCTGTTTGGGCCACTAGAAGGCACCCAGCCTAAAAGCCGTTACCGGGCAGTCCGCTATCAAAGCCAAAGCTTTGGATTTAGACCAATTAACACTGTATCCTGATAATTTAGAAAATTAATTAATAATTCTGTGGAGGCAAGGCATAGATCTAGTAGGGTTGGAGACAAAAAATAAAATATTATCTACGTAAAGCAAAAACTTATGCACCACACCTCCCGCCATCAACCCAGGAAAATCATCCTCATTTCTTATCACGGCTGCTAATTGTTCCAGGGCAAGACAGAACAATAATGGGGAAAGAGGGTAACCCTGTCAAGTGCCCCTATCCAGAGTAAAATAAACTAAAATTAATCAAATTATTTGTACCACCGCTACCGTGTGTCTATAAAGTAACTTAATTCATCCAATAAAAGTATTCCCGAATCCGCACATTTCCAAAATCTTAATGTTTTGGAAGGGAATATCAAAAGTGTAGAGGCAGAGCTGAAGCGCTGAATGTCGTCTGAGGGCCTTAGAGAATTGACCTGATTGAAATACAGATATAAAACTATTTTGTTGCGGAAAGTGGAGTTTTGGTTATTCAGGACAAGAGTGTAATAAGTTGTCGGGGACAAAGCAGGGAATCTTTTGGCTAGATATATAAAGCAGAGAGAGTTGTTTTATACCATTCCCTCAGTGAAATCTGCTGGTGGTGAAATATTTACCTCAGCCATTGATATTAATAATGCTTTTATAGTAGGGATGTCCCGATCAGCTTTTTTGGCCCCCGATCCGGATCCAATATTTAAATATTAAATATCTGCCGATACCGAGTCCCGATCCGATACTTGTATTTGCCTAGATGAAAGAGCTGCAGACTGTTTTTTTGTTTGTTTACAAAATTAACTAAGTAAACAAAGTAACTAAAAGATGTCTTCAGCTCAATGCATTTAACTTAGTTCAGCTAGCATTTTTATTAAACTTACATATAAAATCAACTTCTACTTAGAATGGTGAAATAGCTTATTTCAACATTAATATTCAGGTACAAAAATAAATCACTAATCCACTGAGTTCTGTATGGATGAATAGAAATCTTACATACAAATGGTGTGAACAGCTTGACTTGAATAGTCACAACAAAAAATGTATTCTATAAAAATGAATTCAAAATTTCGCAATTCCACTTAAAAGTGACGTAAACGGTTACACTTGAACAGGCCCAATTTCAACAATAATGAAACAGTTATTAATAGTTCTGTTGTCAATATCAAAATGCCATTGTGACATACTGACAACCAGCAAAAACCACGAAAGCAACACACACCGCAGAGATACATTCAAAAAGAAGAAAATTATACTCAAAACAAGCTCTAAAACTGCTCCAGTGAGAAATCAATATCTATGGTCTGTTTACTGTTTGCTGTAACACAAATCACTAATTATTAAGCAAATGCATGAAGACACAGTGTCATTATTGAAGGTTAAACAGTTATATTTATTATTAGTGGTATTGTGACCAACATTAATCTGATTTATATTGGGATGAGTGACTGATGATGAGATATTGAGAGCACCTGAGATTGCACATCTTTGACACAGAGAGCACTCATGTTAAAGAGAGTAAAGCTAAAAGCACTCATGATTGCTTAAACAGTCTCTATCACTCAACACAACGTCTGATTGTCACAACTCTTGTCATGTATCATGTATTTGCATGTTTTTTTGTTGTTTAATTTGTTTTTAAACCTGTTAGCAGCCTCTATAACCTCTTGTCTGAATAACTAACGTAACAACTCTAGAAAATGGGCAAATTAATATTCATACACATGCAATTCTTACACATTTTTAAAAACAAACCGGCATATTCATCTCAATTACATTATGTCTGAAAGTTTAAATTTGTGAATGCTTAGAATTGCCAACAACTCACTCTACTTAGGCCATTCTGTTATGCTTCAAGTGCTGAGAAAGCACTCATTCATTAGAGGAGCAGTTTATGAGTGATTAACTGCATGCTGCAAAAAGATCGGCCCTAAATCTAGGCATGATCGGCCGATCAAGCTTAGATTTAGGACCAATCTTTTTTGCAGCATGCAGGGAATCACTCATACACTGCTCCTCTAATGAATGAGTGCTTGCTCGATGGATCAATCGGGACATCTCTATAAGAGTTCTATCTTGATCTGTAAAGTTCCACGTCTTTGTCTACTGATGAGGAAATTAGAAAATTCATTGAACCATTAGAACTTTCTTAACAGATGACTGAGCAAAAAAATTCTCTTGATTCTGAGATAACCTTGGATGCATATAGATCAGGTGGGGTTTATTCGGGGCCATAGCTCTTCTGATAACATTAGGCGATTCATCAATATGATGTGGTCAGTGGCGAATGATCAGACTCCATCCGCTGCCATCTCACTTGATGCCGAAAAAGCATTTGATATGGTAGAATGGAATTATCTTTTTAAGATTTTGGAAATGTATAGGTCTGGGAGTAAGTTATTGGTTGGATCAAGTTACTTTCTCAGGATACAAAGTCAATTGGTCTAAATATGAAGCTTTGGCTCTGACAGCGTACTGTCCAGTGAACAGCCTTCCTGCCAGGCTGACATTTGTCTTATTTTGTCGCTTCCACCTGAGAGAGCCCCTCCCTGATTTTGTATTGAACAAGAAGTTCTTGCCCCTATTTTACCATTGCACAGTCTTTCTATCAAACTAACCAGAGAAGTTAAGTTACACCCTGTTATTTTGCATTTGTACTCGGTATGGATAAAGGTGTCCAGAATGTTTAATTCATATATTTCTCTAAATGTTGCCTCAAGCTTATGGCTAAACCCCAAACTATGCATTACTAAGTCCCATTTTTGCTGGTCACAGTGGATTGGGAGGGGGGTTAATATACACTTGGTGACCTATATGAGAGTGGTTCTTGCTTTGTACTATTTTTGGGAATAGCATACACCCCCTGAGGCAGCAGATACTAGAAAAGGTGATCACTTGTTTTGGAAAAGGTCATGAGGCATCAGTGTATTATTCCTTGTTAATTCAGAGTCTGGGGAATGGAGTCTCGACCACTCTCAAGACATTATGGGAGATAGATTTAAATTTGGAATTGGAGGAGGGAGAATGGGCTAAGATTTAAAAAAACATAAAAACTGCATCTAGAGACGCAAAGGTACGCCTTATACAATTTAATATTTTACATCAGTTCTATTGGATCCCATCTAAATTGTATAAGCTTGGTCTTAAAGAAACACCCACTTGCTGGCGATGCCGATCAGAGGATGGAGACATATCCCATGTCATTTGGGGGTGTGTTAAGATCCAGGAGTTTTGGTCGAAAGATAATTTTTCCCTATACTGTATTTTGGGCGATGGGGCGGTCATCAACATTGAGAATAGGCATATAAAGAGTTGGGTCCTAACTAGCGTCATGATCGCAAGACAGGGTTTTTAAGGGGTTGGAGGTTGGCAGGAGCGCCTTCATTTCATGAGTGGTGCTCAGAGATGGGGAGGGAGGCGGCCTTTGAAGAAGGGTCGTTTAGAAGGCTGGGTAAATCAAATTTGTTTATAGAGAAATGGGGCAGATACCTGACATTATTGGATGTGTATATATTATTATAACACATATTTGTTTTTTGTTTTTTTCATTTTATTTATTCATTTTCTTTTTATTGTTATGTGTGTCTATAATCATCTGTATATACTTTTATGTGACCACAGGGGCTTAGAGTGGGGTTGGGGATAGAGACGGATGGTTGTGGGGTTTAAATGTTTGAATGATTCCATTTATATACATGTATTTTTTCCTGTTTTGTATATATGTTTTGTGGAATAAATAATGTTAATTGCGCAAAAATAAAAAATGATCACATTCTACCATATCAAACGCCTTTTCAGCGTCAAGTGAGATGGCAGCGATGGCAGTCTGATCATTCGCCACTGACCACATGATATTGATTAAATGCCTAATGTTATCAGAAGAAGAGCTATGGCCAGAATAAACCCCACCTGATTTATATGTATAAGAGATGTCATAACTTAATCGGTTAGCCAAATTTTTGACAATATTTAACGTCTGGTCTGTAGGAAAGGCCTTAATTAACTTGCCAAGCTCCTCCAAGGTAATCTCAAAATCAAGATAATTAGTTTGCTCAGATGTCAGTTTAGGAAGTTCTAATGGTTCCACAAATTTTCTAATATCCTCATCAATAGACAAAGACGTGGAACTATAGAGATCAAGAAGGAATTCTTTAAAGGAGTTATCAATATCAATGGCTGAGGTAAATATTTCACCACCAGCAGATTTCACTGAGGGAGTGGAAGAAAAATTCTTTCTGTTTTATATATCTAGCTAGAAGTTTTCCTGCTTTGTCCCCCGACTCAAAGTATGACTGTCTTGCCCTGAATAGCCAAAACTCCAACTTCCGTGACAAAATAATATTATATCTGTATTTCAATCGGGTTCAATTCTCTGAGATCATTAGATGACATTTGCCACTTTAGCTCTACCTCAGCTGTTTGTTTTGTTTTTTTATTTATTCTCCCCAATTTGGAATGCCCTATTCCCAATGCACTCTAAGTACTCCTGGTGGCGTAGTGACTCGCCTCAATTCGGGTGGAGGAGGACAAATCTCGGTTGTCTCCACATCTGAGATCATTAATTTGCACATTTTATTACGTAGCTTGTTGAGCGCATTACCGCGGAGACATAGCACATGTGGAGTCTTCACAACCATCCACCACGGCATCCATGCAAAACTCACCGTGCACCCCACCGAGAGCGAACCACATAATAGTGACCACGAGGAGGTTACCCCATGTGATTCTACTCTCCCTAGCAATCGGGCCAATTTGGTTGCTTAAGAGGCTTGGCTGGATCTGCCTAAGCACTTTTAATATTCCCTTCCAATTTCACAAGTTCTTGTGCTTTGTATTTTTTGGTGAATGAGGCATACTGTATGGTCAGGCCCCTAAGAACCGACTTAAGTGCTTCTTAAGCACACCCACAGAGGATACTTTGGATCAGTTGATCTAAATAGAGATATTGATTTCAGCCTTTAGCATTTGTTGTAATTCAGGATTTTGTAAAAGGAATACATTAAAACGAAAAGTATATAATTTATTTTTCTCTGTATGTGGCAACAGCTCTAGAAACACCAGGGCATAATCTGAGACTAAAATGTTTCCAATTGAGCAATCAACAACAGATGAAATGAGGGACTTCGATATGTATATAAAAAATTTATTGAAGAGTAAATCTTATGGACTGATGAAAAAAATGTATAGTCCCTACCAGATGGGTTCAAAAGATTTTTACACATCCTGTGAAGCGCCAATGTTGCTCTAGGGGGCTTGCACACTTTTGCTTCACTGTGATCAAGGACTGAGTCCATCAAAAGTTTAAAGTCTCCCCACAATATTATATCATGAGTGCTAGCAGCTTGTAACATCCCTTCAAGATCTATTAAAAAGACCTGATCATCCACGTGCATAAATATTAGCCATAATAAGACTTTGCCCCAATTTTCAGCTAAAACAATAATGACTCTTCTTTATTTATCTTTTCTCTGTTTGAGACATTTGAATTGTAGATGTTTACTTATCAGTTTAATGACGCCCCTGCTCTTACTCATGCCAGCATTCCAAAAAAATGCCCACTCCATATCTTTCTAAATTTTTCTGCTTCCTGCGAAGAAAGGAACACTATATCATATTTTTTATGCTTAATAAGAGAGATAACCTTCCTTCTTTTTATGGAGTGCCCCAACCCATTAACATTCCACATGGAGAGAGACAATCCACTCATATTAACATTTGACATTTTTACATATTAGAAAAAATAGATTGTGTGTCAAAAAGCAACTCTCGCCGCATTTCTCCGACCAAATCGTCTCCCTGGTTCGCGGCCCTTTCGGTGGTGTCAGCTTGAGCATGTAAGTATCTTTACATGCCTCCAGAGTGTCTCCAGAGCCCAAGGATTTTGAATTCTTTGACATATTGTCCTTATATGGACAATATGTTATGAAACAGAGTGTATCGAATCTCACCGGTTTATATAATTAAATGTGTTAAAACTAGCAAAGTGCGCAGAGCTTCACGCGTCCGATCCTCCCTTGGCGTTACGTAAGCCTCGCAAGACTCCCTCTGTATAGTTTATAAATAAAAAATACAGAAAATGTAAATTATATTTGTAAATACTGACACTATATTTGATGGAAATTTTCTTAAAAACGGCTTTTATTTTCTTTATGCTAAATATATTTTCATATTATTTGTTTTGGGGTAAAATATCACCTGAATAGTTTTTATTTGATTAACACTTTTAGATTAACACTTATTATTATATTAAAATGAAGCCATTTCAAATCTAATATAATAACATGATGTTAGAGGTCATGTTAAACCCTAGAAAAATAATAGCTTTATCAGCTGTACTGTGCGTCCTCCTGTGGCTGTAGTCAGTATCTGAAGTAAGTTCAGTGTGACCCTTCCTGTTGACAGCTGCACTGGAGAAGGTGCCAACCCCTCCCTGGTATTAAATTCTGTAAACAGATCATAAACGCTGTCAGCACCTTGCATTAGACACTGTGTGTGTGTGTGTGTGTGTGTGTGTGTGTGTGTGTGTGTGTGCGCGTGTGTGTAATGACTTCATCAAGGTCATTCTGTGAGTTTTTTGATTGGTAGCATTTAGGTGTCTGCTTCAGAGCTGCCAGTGTCTGATCTGTTAAAACTCAGTGAGTTCATGAGGTCAGGCAGGTGACACTGAGTTGGTTTAGTAGTCTGGGAGCTTCCAAGCAGCAATTGTAAACTCTTAGTAAACACTTAATAGCTATTCTTTTTTCTAGGGCTTAACACAACCTCTGACCTTTATGCATCCAAACTAAAACCTCAATGTCCAATTCTCTCTGATATGATATCAGTTACCAAAAATAAAAACATAATGACTGAACATGATATGAAATTATATACTTTAAGAGCACTTGGCTTCATGAGCTCCAATTCAACTGACCAATTCTAACAGATTATTATCATAATGATAACAAATAAATACCAAGTAATTATCATGGTTCAAAAATATGATAATCATTTAGTCAAAATACTATGGTATTACCATGGTATTAAGTGTGTTTGGGAGCCACAGTTGGAAGTTTTTTTAATCAGAAAACATTTGGAATTTCTATAGGCTTATTCATACAGTGAAATATTATGTGGTTCTCTTTACTGTGTGGGTGAGAATCACTCTGTGTATTTTTTTATTATTACATGGACAAAGAAGGAAATTACTAGCTAACAAAGCTTGGCAGAGTAAAATGCATGAGATGGAAGCAAGTTGCCTTAAGACTTTGCAAATGCACAATTTGGTAAAACATTTCTAGACCTGTATAATTAATTTATATATTCTTGTTTTTAGACTTGTATCATTAATGGAGCACAGCCCCCCAAGAATTCATAAAGCATCCCCTTTTTTCTATGGGGGTCCAGGGGCAGAATTTAGGACCAACGCATTCAATTTTGGTGACTTTGGTAGAAGGATTTATTACATTTTGTGATACAGATGGTTTCACTAGTTCAATCTTACAGAACATTGTTACAATTGCCAAATTTTAGACCGGCTTTTCTTTGTCAGTCTAAATGACATTTTTGCAATGACAAAATCCATATTTTAAGACCTTGGAACTTTGTTTTACCATGGCATAAATTTACACAATGACAAAATCGAATGGGATGCCTCTAACCAAAGGATTGTAGTTTTTTCGCAGTCTTGTCACAATCATCTGTCCCCTTCCTCACTTGGAATCTCATCTCTACCCTTTCCTGCAGCCTCCCCACCCTTAAATATTGCTTGTGCTGCCAGCAAAAAGACAAAGGTGTATCCCCCCAAAGATTGCACCCTAGTACCGACCACGCACATTTCCCAGATCTGTATAAAGGGTTTTTTTAAATCTCAATTTACACTAGTCCATCGAGAATGCTAAATTCTACCAAGTCTTTATATCAAGTGAGTCCACTGGCAGTCATCTTTGGAACACTCCCAGAAAGCTATTTCCAGTCATGACAGTGCAGCTCCTATCTATCTACTTGAATGGGGAAAGACTGAAATCTCCAAAACGGTTTGTCAATATTACGATCAAAGAACATATTTAGAATCAGCAGTAAAATCTTACAATGCTGTTATCATAAATTGTGCTTCTTTACCTCAGATTAAGAAAAAGATGTCTTTGGACTTTCTCTCTACATCATTGACTGTTTGGCCGTTTGCCCAGAAATATTCTATAGAGCTGTTCCGCCATGACGTCGATTTGTAGGCGAACCTGGAAGCCCCTTTCACCATGGGTTCCTTCTGGATTTTCCTATGGGTTTTTATAATGAGTTTGTTATAAACATTGCTTGATGATACATGGACGTTTTGTTCTAAAACATAAATTACATACTTTCATTCCTGTTGAAGAACAGAACAGACCTTGTTTTGTTCATAAGTTCAAAACCCCATCTAGATATCAACCTCTGCCCTCTTTACCATTGTAGAGAGCGTAACGGTCACGTGAGTCTTCTCTGGCCAAATACTAATTCCTAGTATTTACTGCTTTCACTGCTTCAGCATACATTATTTTATTTTAATTTTTTTCCTATTGTACTTCCATTGCCTTTTTCCTCACCTCACAATCCCTGTATGCCACATTATGACGACCTCCGCAATTGCCACATTTCAATCCTACTCCTTCCTCACACTTCCCAAACTCATGCTCCCCTCCACATGATTTACACACTGATGCAGTATGATCATACCTCTGGCAATTGTAACACCTCAGAGGAGGAGCTACATACATCCTGATGGTAGCTTATAAAACCCATCTTGATTCGATCTGGTATTTCTTTCTCTTCCGATATAAGACGTACAGTCAAACTGTCAACTCGTCTCCCTTTTCTGTTCATTTGTAAATGAACTACATCCATGACATTTCCCTCTACATTCTTTTTTAATTCCTCCATAGTAACTCCTAAGGGAACTCCATTTATCAGTCCATAGACCCACTACAATCTTATAATTCATTCCCATCTGTTTGCCTGTCATCTTAAGTTATACTTCTGTATTTTTTTGCTCTTTGTTCCTGCACACTATCAACAAGGCACCATCTTGTAATATTTTGCAAATGTAATCACACCCACTACTTTCCTTAATTCATATGTCAACGCCATTGGATTTACTCCTGATACTCCATCTCCCTTAAACTTCAATATTACCCTGTACTCATTCTTGTTTTTCTCCCTCTCATCCCCTTCTTCCTCACTAGTTATCAATCTACATTCCGATCTATCCTCCTTTCCTTTTTTCCTCTTTTTAGTAACTTTCTTTCCTGCTTTTCCATCTACCTGTGTCCATCCTACCGCCATCTCATCCTCCTCTTCAACTGTATCTTCTATTCTTTTAGTCTCTGATCCATTCTCAGTTCGATTACATCGTGATCTTGACATCGCAATTGTTCGCTCTCCCGCGATTCACGCTTGAAACAAGTGGGCGTTTTAAAATCATTGAGATTTCCTACTTTCATTGGTTAGTTTAGAAAAGACCACATATTTGAAAACACCCATTACTGTTCTTCAGAGACCTGTACTTCGCGCGGAGTGAACTGGCTGGCTACAGAAAGTCAATGGATGGGCGTGTCCTCTGACCTATAACGTCATCACAGGACAAACAATAGGGGCAGAACTAGAGGAACATAGTTATGTTGAACTTTTCCCAAAACGAGGAATTCTCACTCTTGCATGATAATTCATCGTGTACACGAGGAGCGCATGACGAGGATATAGTGAAACTTCTGCTGTTCTGCGCGCGTTGTCGTTTTCACCATTCGACTCAGGAATTTAGTAGGAATGGCAGGAATAACATCCATAGAAGCTGTGAAGAGGAAGATTCAGACGCTGCAGCAGCAGGCGGATTACGCGGAAGATCGAGCAGAATTACTGCAGAAAGAGGTGGACACAGAGCGGCAGGCCAGAGAGAGAGTGAGTTAGAATTTATGACACCAAACATCCATATACATGAAGACAAAACTTTAGCCAAAAAGGAAGTTGGGATTTAGGGCTCATTCACCTCCATCCGAATGTTTGTGTGAGACGTTAAAGTGTCGTTGAAAGTGTGTGTGTGTGTGTGTGTGTAAAACTGGCCTGATTAATTGGCTGTGGAGTGTTTTATGTTTTATTTTACTAAGGATTCTCCATGCACATTTCTACGTAGTAACTCAACAACAATATCGGTATCCCTTTTATTCAAAACAAAAAATACATAATATGTATTGGCATGCAGGGGCATTGCTAGACATTATGCTCTACTGGGGCACAGGCCCCCATTACTCGTATTGCTTTTTTTTTCTTTCTTGAAAGCCTGCTGCGTGCAAGAAGTGTGCAACACAATGCACTATACAAACTTCCCTTTCTTAACCCACTATTTCTATATGGCAACAAATACTGGGTAAGGTAAACATGTAGATATATTAATCTTTATGAAAATATTTAAGTATCTTCAACATACTGTACATGAACATTCTCAACATGTTTTATGGCATAAAATGCATACGCAAATAACAAAACAGGACAAAAAAATATTGTACATTTGCATTGTACTATATTACACATCAGGAAAACCTCTGTCAAGTAAGTCTATGGAATAGCATTTTCCAACATCAGGCAAAACGGCCACAGACGAAACTGCTTTAGACAAAAAGGTCTCAGAATGAGCAGAGTTGGTCGCTAGGCAGAGTTGGTCGCTAGGCAGAGTTGGTAGCTTGTGAAACTAGTTGTGATAGCTCTAACTTCATAAATGCAGAAGTGATGTTTCTATAAATGAATAACTAGCTAGCTAACATAATTGGTGTCATTTTAAACTGATGTTTGAAACTCATTAAGTTTACTTGCAACAATAACTAAAAACAAGACAAACTAGTCCTTTTTAGTCGCTAGGTAATTAGCACACTGTAGCCATTGTTATTGTCAACTGTTTATGTAGTGTCCTAAACTAGTGCTAGCGAATTAAAATAATTTCATATCCAAAATATAAATGAATTGTTATCACACACAATCAAAGACAGTACTACGTAATTCAAAAATGTTTTTATTTTCTGTGCAATTCCATAGACTTGACAGAGGTTTTCCTGAGCCTTGATGCTTTTTCATCTGATGTCTGAAACCTGACTCTGACAGCTGAGGATGTAGTTTGTTTATCAAGTCTTGCCTACCTCAAACTCATCTCCCCTTTCTGCTTTCCTGCCCCTGCTTCATCCAAAGAATTTTCTGATGTCCATCTACAGGAGCCAATAATGTTTGAGTCAAAATAAGATAATCAGTGTTCTTTAGAAACTTACTTTAGTTTCTTCATGTTTTTGTAGCCTACATCAATTCTGACTTGCTTACCGACACCTGGGTAGGGTTGCACCAGCTGTGCTTAAGTTCTCACTTAAGTTAGGATGTAAAGTTCACATTAAGGGCTTACTGGTTAATTTGTAACTAAGTTGATGCTTGATTTGGTTGCACCACCTGTTCTTAAGGCAAGACTTAACTAGTAGGTTGTAAGCTCTCCATAATGTAATGTGTAGTCGCATAATATGACGTTTACCTGTATTGATCCATGAAGCAGCCTACAAATTTGTACACCATAGTGTTCAAAAGCTGTGAATTTCAGTTTTTATCTTGCTACGGTTGATGTTCAAACCTTGTCTGCTTGTGTAACTGTCAGCTGTAATAAATTATATCCCCATTAAAATACAATTTGTAATAAAAGTAGATTTAATAAATAGTATATTTGCCCTGTGTAAATAACAATATATAGGATCTGTATCTAAAATAAATAAGGGGTGATAAATAAATGTTAAAATAACAGGCTGGAAAATAGACATTTATTAATTTCAATATCTTATATATTTCGTATATGTTGACACTTGACAGCGGACGAGTGCACCATTTGAATGGTTTCATGCTGAAGAGTATGTTCCGCTTAAAAGTATGTTTTTTTTTTTTCTCTCTCTTGTAAATGTAAACGAGTGTAAATACCAACATCATCATGTATGTCGAAATGATTGATGACAATCATGCAAAACATAAATACTTAACTTAAATATTTAGTTAATATGTAGGGTTACATTCTACCTAAATGTAATGGTGCAACGCTCAAATATTTAGTAGTGCTTAAGTTGTGACTTAGTTCCCATTTACGCCACAACTAGGCTAAGTTGTAACGTACGTTTAGCCGGTGTAACCGGCCCCTGGACTTGGTGTGTGGCAGTGTGCACTGCAGTGGCTTTAGTTATAGCAAGTGCACAGGCACATGCTACACGTTGGATTTCTGCGCGCATGCATCAGATTTGTGTTTTCAGTAAAACTGCGTTACTTTTACAAGCGTTGATTGGGTGGGTTACTGCATTGCATTTAGATGGATCATTTCTTTTTTCTGGGATCATCAATCTAAATGAATACACTGACAAATAAAGTAAATTGTTAAAACTCAAACTTGAGATTTTACTGGGGCACAGCAGATTTATACCGGGGCACGTGCCCCAGTAAAAGGGGTCTAGTGACGCCCCTGGTGGCATGTGTAAAACTGTAGCTAGTCTTTATGGGGGTAAATTCATGACTAAAGTTGTTGAAGCATGTTGAATTGCTCTAATTGGAAAAATAAATGCATTGTATTATCAGTGCTTTCATTTAAATGTATTGAATGCTTGCATTTTGGGAGGCTGAAATTTATCATGGTTGTATTTTTAAGCATTGAATATTTCATTATAAAAAAAATTAAACAAGAAATATTCAACTTCCAAAGTTCAATTCCACATTTCCAAAATATTCAGTTTGCTTGAAAATGCCATCTATATTTTTCAACAGGTAAATTTCAGCCCTTTAATTTCGCTTAACAAAATTCGCTTCCACAAATTCAGTGGTTCAAATTCAGTTGGAAATTCAACCTTCCACATCCCGAAACTGCAGGAAAAGCATCAGAGTACCGATGCATAGTCTCAACCTGTTGGTTTTCACCAGTAGGTGGTGCAATGCAATCGGGTGTTGACTGTGGAAGACCAAAGCTACAGGTAGAGAGAACAGCCGTGTACGTTTTGATAGTTTGTTTTTCAAAATTATTCATTGGTAGAAAATAGATACATATTTGATTTACACATGTGGGTGGGCATGAAACACACTTTTCTACTGATTGGTCAACCCGCATCATCATCAGTTCCTCAATGCCATGCAACAAAATAATTATCTACCGCAGCTCAACTTTTAAAACAACTACATATTATCTCTCTCTCATTAAGCAACCGGACTAAGGAATGCAAACCTTCCTTATAATAAGGAATAGTCAGGTAAGGATCTATAGACAGGGCTTCGTGCCAGCATTCTTCTGCGTAGGCATGGGTTCTGCAACCTACGTGTGCCAGAGAAATGTTAGTTGTCTGTTTTAGAAATAGCTTATTGTTGTCCGGAGCATCTGAATGCAAAAGTTCTTGGCCTACTTCTTAGAAAACAGCCTATTTTATTTAGCTGTCAGCTATCAAAATCTCTATAAAAGGGTGTGGCGAAGCAGCTCTCAGCATGAACTACCAGACCGTTGTGGAGCGGATGCATTTATGTTGTAGTGAAGCGCAGACCATTATGTGGAATGCACTGGCTTTTAAATATGTTCATAAAAAGATTGTAGATACATTGTCCAGGTTATTATATAACTCAGATGTTTGAAGCGCTGATTGCTGTGTAGGTAGACATTACATACAGTAGGGTGACCAGTCCTAAATTAGAAACTCTTTTTTGTCTCATTTCACTTATTTGTCCTTGGCTGGGTTTCCCGAGGCACTAAGCAGAACGTTAGTATCACTAAATTAGTACTTAATCTCAATGTGGCATGTTGCCCAAAAAGAATCAAAGTAGTAAAGTAAAAACTTCATTAACTAGGGCTTTGAACCACTCTAAAGTCATAAGTGCAACTTAAATGTATCTTTCTCACATTTTCACAGTTTATCAGAGAAAAAGGATTGTTTAATAACTTGTATTGATATATTTGGATCATTGGAAAACCATAGCCAAAATTAAGGCTTGTAACTTTAACAACAATTGCCATTTACAAATATATTTATTTTTTAGCGCTAAATGTATGTTCAGTTTAGCCCTGCATTACATTATAATGAATTTATTAGCCTAAACAAATTAATTACACTTTTATCAATGGAGTTGGTAGGCCTGTTAATGTATCCAAATATTAGGCTTAACATTTAGTCATAAAATGTGATACAATTATTTTTGAATGTTACATAATTATTTTCCAAAATCCAGAAGACAAATAAAACAGTTAAATGAAGGGACAGTTTGCAACTAACAAAAAGTACTACACCAGATTACATATTCACAGATTCAAAAACTTAATTTAGGAAAATAAAAAAATAAGTAATAAATAATAAATGTGTGATGCATTTTATGAATTAGAAAATTTACAATACCGTGTACATTCACTTTTCAGCAAAGAAACCAACATTAGAGACGCATATGTAAACATGTTCTGTGGGAGACACTGATCTAAACACAGAGAGTGTACGCAACGGCTAAAGCCATCCGCGTAGTGCATGATCATTAATCTCTATAAAGCTGATCATCAATCTGAAACCCCATCTTACTAAGTCGTCATTATTTATTTAATTAAATGCTGTGGTTGTCATTAACTTTCGGCATCTCGACAAGGTTACATACAATTTCCATGGTTGTCTGTATTTCTGCATTGCTGACATGTTGAGAAGACAAACTCCTGGACATATTGGCCAAGGTTTCAGCAGTGGACCGGACAGCTCCCTTAACTAAGCATTTAAGTTCTACTTTATAATGAACAATCCAAGTGCTGTTTTGGGAAACAGGCGTTCTCTTTGTAAAATAACGAGTGCCGTTAATTAAGATGATCATAAAAGTTTAAGTTGCAGCCTATATATATATATATATATATTAGGGCTGTCAATCGATTAAAATTTTTAATCGACTTAATTACATGGTGTCCTGATTAATTAATCGAGATTAATTGCATATACAAATATTTGATGAGAAAGCCTCATATAACAATAATTCAGTATATAATGATGAAAAAAATTATACATATTTATCTTTAAATATTTAACAATTTTATATATATATATATATATATTAGGGCTGCACAATTAATCAAAATAAATTCGAAACCGCGATATGACATTGTGCGATTATTAAACTGGAAGGGCTGCGATTTAATTAAATAAATAAATAGTCTTCTCCCTTCAAAGTTTATTTGCGCTGCTCTGGCCAGTCTATATTAAGTTAGAGTATTGTTGGTGTTTTCAGAGCGGTTCTGTGCTCCACAACTCCCTCTCATGCTTTGAGAAACAGAAGTGCTCCGAGTTCGGTTCTGTTTGCTTACGCGCTCTAAACTATTTATTTACACTAAACTGGCACGTCCTGCGTGATGCGTTTTTTATTATTATCTGCGGTAGCGTATAGCAGTCTGCGCAAGGCACAGGTATCATAATAATAACGTAGAATACAAGATGAGGTATAATTCAAACATCTTTATTAAATGATTGCTGAGCAAACAGCATTAACAGTAACACCCGTAGAGTCCAGAAACAGCTCATCCTCCAGTCTCCTGTCATTTGTTTAATTCACGAGAGCGTGTATCCCTTATTACACTCCCCATGGAAACAAGTGAAAGTCTAACAAAAGGAAGGAACATACATATAATAAATCTATATAAAATATTTAGCTACTATAATATAATGCATTGCAAAATTAAATATAATAAAATAATGAATAAAAATAATTGAATGAAATGGTGACGAACTAACCAAAATGTTCACTTTAAATTGAATTACACCAATTGGTTATCAGTTCAACTTCAGTAAGATATTAAGCCATTAGGACTATCTTAAATACAGTAAAGAATAGTTTACAATAGTTGTAATAGTTATAAGCCTATTAGATTTTAAGGCCTAGAATAAAGAGTAACATTTATATTATGTGTATACTGAATTATCAATCAACCAACATTATTTTTGACAGCAAAATCTAGGCAACAACTATGGTTTTACCAACAGGGAAATGTAGTTAACAGTGACATTGAGCAGAAAGCTTACATGTAACCAGTTTTGATAGACCTGCTGATAAAATTTAAATGATCAGCATCGATGAAATGAAAATTGGAGATCGGTGACGGATGTTAAAATCCTGATTGGAGCATCCCTAATATTCCAGTTGACTGTGTTTCAAACACTAATGTTGATGATTAGTCTGCTGAGACCCTGTCACAAAATGGACAAAACAGGTACACAGTGGATGGTAACATTTGGATAAGAAGACTTCACTGTTTCACGGTTTATATATTTATTTGTTTGTGGTTGAACTGAAAAAAGGTCTATGTTTGGGTCTTTTTAAGAGGGCTCAAGTGTGAAATCCCCAGCAGCCTTTTTGCAGTTGAACATGTGGAAAACATTACCATCATAATTGCAGTTCAAATCGCAATTGCAATATTTTTGACTTTTTGTCCAAATTGTGCAGCCCTAATATTTCCACAGGCAGCCAAAAGTGTGGAATAATATACAGATTTCATTCTTATGGAGAGAAATTGGTACTTTTATTCACCAAAGTGGCATTCATCTGATCACAATGTATTGCCAGGACATTAGCAACATGAATAATTACTATTACAATTTGATAAAAATGTTCAGAACTTCTTAAACTACTTCAAAGAGTTCTCATCAAAAAATCCTGCATGTGCAGCAAGAATAAATACAACCATTTTAATTTATATTTTTAATAACATTCATTATACATTATATTCATTATCTGTCAACTACTAATATGAATAGTCTGTTAGAGGAACACATGACATGGTGTTTCTTCAAGAAACATGTTGAATCCAGTGTTACTCTGTCAAAGTTCAACATCTTTAATCTTGTTCTCTTTAAGTACTCATCTAGATAAAGGACTCACATGCATGACTTGTTGGGCAAACAGAATAATACTTTGCATTTATTTGATCACCTCTCAATTTTTCCTGCTCTGTTTTTTTAATTGATCTTTTTATTCTCGCCTTTTTCTCCCCTATTTGGAATGTCCAATTCCCAAAGCACTCTAAGTCCTCGTGGTGGCGTAGTGACTCGCCTCAATCCAAATGGCAGAGGAAGAATCTCAGCTCAACTTAAGCTTTAGGATAATTTTAACTAATGTTGCTCATTATGTCACGATAGAGTAACGCTTGTTTCCCAAACGATGTAGATCGCTCATTATAAAGCTGAACTTAAGTGCTTTGTTACAGGAGCTGTCCTGTAACAGTATGTCCAGGAGTTTCTTCTCAAAATGAAGATAAGGTGGAAATACTGACAAACATGGACATTGTTTGTAACCTTGTTGAGGTGCCAAAATGTATTACCTAACTATTACAGAATTTAATTAAAGAAATTATGCATCATAATTAGAGATGCACTGATCGACCGGCCAGGGACCGGAATCAGCCGGTTTTTTCCGCATGCTCAGCCCAGACCGGTGACCGGCCGGTCAGTCTCACGTCTTTCCGATTCCGAGCCGGTCCGTTTTGTTGCAGCAGCGCAGGCAATAACGTCACAGCCGCATGGAAACATGACATTGGCGTGGAAGATCTTCATTGTGAGTGAAAAATACATAAAGTTCGCAATTTGTAATATTTGTAAGGCTAAAGTAAACCGTGGGGGAACCACCACGATAACGTTCGGAACAACAAACCTAATTAGACACTTAAAACACCCTCACCCAGCTGAAAATACTGCTTTTAAAAAAGAAGCTAAAAAAGTTAAGCGGCTAAAGCTAGCCAGAGCTCAGAGCCAGTCAGAAGTCAGCAGCCTCTCCTATCTTTCCTTGGTATGAGAAGCGAAAAGACCAAAGGAATTACGAGGAAAATTATGAATTCATGGGCCTGGATGACCAGCTGTTCTCCATAGTGGAGGACAGAGGGTTCAGAAATCTAATAAATTTCCTCGATACAGAGTAGGCGGTACTTTCCGACGTCGCATCGCCCGAGTGGTTTAATCTTTTGTACTGTCACACACACAGCCTGTTACATGCATACCTGTGAACATTTGGGTACACAAATCCGGGAGGTGAAAATTGTGTAAATTGTGCCGTTGTGATTTAATGTGCTGAGTAATGTAATTTTTCCCACCGTGTCCGATATTAAAATCAGTGCGACACACTTTGCAAAAGGTGTGGGTATTGTTGATATGGCTTCGGGATATGAAATTAAATGCTTTCGTCCAGCTGTTGTTAAATTTACATGTATATACAGTGCCTTATAAAGTATTCGGCCCCCTTGAACTTTTTGACCTTTTGCCACATTTCAGGCTTCAAACATAAAGATATAAAACTGTCATTTTTTTGTGAAGAATCAACAACAGGTGGGACACAATCATGAAGTGGAACGAAATTTATTGGATATTTCAAACTTTTTTAACAAATAAAAAACTGAAAAATTGGGCGAGCAAAATTATTCAGCCCCTTTACTTTCAGTGCAGCAAACTCTCTCCAGAAGTTCAGTGAGGACCTCTGAATGATCCAATGTTGACCTAAATGACTAATGATGATAAATAGAATCCACCTGTGTGTAATCAAGTCTCCGTATAAATGCACCTGCTCTGTGATAGTCTCAGAGGTCCGTTTAAAGCACAGAGAGCATCATGAAGAACAAGGAACACACCAGGTAGGTCCGAGATACTGTTGTGGAGAAGTTTAAAGCTGGATTTGGATACAGAAAGATTTCCCAAGCTTTAAACATCCCAAGGAGCACTGTGCAAGCGATAATATTGAAATGGAAGGAGTATCAGACCACTGCAAATCTACCAAGACCCGGCCGTCCCTCTAAACTTTCAGCTCATACAAGGAGAAGACTGATCAGAGATTCAGCCAAGAGGCCCATGATCACTCTGGATGAACTGCAGAGATCTACAGCTGAGGTGGGAGACTCTGTCCATAGGACAACAATCAGTCGTATACTGCACAAATCTGGCCTTTATGGAAGAGTGGCAAGAAGAAAGCCATTTCTTAAAGATATCCATAAAAAGTGTCGTTTAAAGTTTGCCACAAGCCACCTGGGAGACACACCAAACATGTGGAAGAAGGTGCTCTGGTCAGATGAAACCAAAATCTAACTTTTTGGCAACAATGCAAAACGTTATGTTTGGTGTAAAAGCAACACAGCTCATCACCCTGAACACACCATCCCCACTGTCAAACATGGTGGTGGCAGCATCATGGTTTGGGCCTGCTTTTCTTCAGCAGGGACAGGGAAGATGGTTAAAATTGATGGGAAGATGGATGGAGCCAAATACAGGACCATTCTGGAAGAAAACCTGATGGAGTCTGCAAAAGACCTGAGACTGGGACAGAGATTTGTCTTCCAACAAGACAATGATCCAAAACATAAAGCAAAATCTACAATGGAATGGTTCACAAATAAACATATCCAGGTGTTAGAATGGCCAAGTCAAAGTCCAGACCTGAATCCAATCGAGAATCTGTGGAAAGAACTGAAAACTGCTGTTCACAAACGCTCTCCATCCAACCTCACTGAGCTTGAGCTGTTTTGCAAGGAGGAATGGGAAAAAATTTCAGTCTCTCGATGTGCAAAACTGATAGAGACATACCCCAAGCGACTTACAGCTGTAATCGCAGCAAAAGGTGGCGCTACAAAGTATTAACTTAAGGGGGCAGAATAATTTTGCACGCCCAATTTTTCAGTTTTTTATTTGTTAAAAAAGTTTGAAATATCCAATAAATTTCGTTCCACTTCATGATTGTGTCCCACTTGTTGTTGATTCTTCACAAAAAATGACAGTTTTATATCTTTATGTTTGAAGCCTGAAATGTGGCAAAAGGTCGAAAACTTCAAGGGGGCCGAATACTTTCGCAAGGCACTGTATATATATATATATATATATTTATTTATTTATTTTTTCCCGCCGGAGCACCAGCTGAGTCTTCTCCTCCCATCTACCACTGATGCTTGACTCAACTTCCCACGTCTACTGCCTGCGCAGATTTCAACAGAGCAGCTGGGTTTTGGTTGCCAGGTTGAGGTCACAAATGATTAGAAATGTGTATGATGCGTCGATTGCGTGAATAGGATGCGTTTCATGCAATAATATATTGATGCGATTATTCATATAACGTGGTTTGGGCCATACAAATTACGGGAGTTTCCCGGGAGAAATAACAAAACGAGAGGGGGGGTGGGAGATGGGTGTGAAATACGGGAGACTCCCGGGAAAAACAGGGGTGAGTGACGACAAGCCGATCCCGAAGCAGCAATCAGTTTTACCTCTGATATTTGGTATCTAACATACGCTTAATGTCAATGTTGAGTATTGAACACTTCAGTTTTGTTCATAGGCTTGTAATATTTGAAATTGTTTTGTTAGACGAGTAAAAAATAGAAAAAGATCCATTTATAAAAATAGTGGAAAATGACATCTGTTTTGTTATATAAAGCAACTCATTTGCAGTTAATTGTTATTTCTACCTCTTTCCAGTCACAGAGCACTTAATATATCAGAAGTCAGAGAAGATCCTGTAAATTTGTTTGGGGGAAATTGTAATGTTTAATCATTTATTTTATTATGAAAATAAAATTTTGCATTGAAGAAAGGTAGATTTTGTTTGTATATGCGGTCAATAATAGTTCTTAGAAAGAAAACCGGAATCCGAAAAAATCGGTATCAAAATCGGCCTCTAATAATATGATCTCTAATCATAATGGATCATGCAATTTGTTACTGACTTGTAAAAAGACAAGGTGAGCTGATTTGAACCAGCCATTGGAGAGAGAGAGAGAGAGAGAGAGAGAGAGGGAATCTCACTGCACACGCTCGCTCTAATCTCCTCTGTTAACTATATTTTAATTATTTATTAAGGCATATTTATTACATTTTTAAACTGTGTGGTCACATTACTCATGTCTTCTTAAATAATCTGTTTATTAAGAGCATGTTGTCTTTCTATTGCCATTACAATTGTGCTTATGAAGGCTAATATAACATACTGTATTATGTGTCTTGTAAATTTAGACCTATCATGCGCAGACTGCGGAGACTGCTTCATAGCGATTTCTTTTCAACACTTTTTTTTACAATGGCTTCCAATTATCAAAATATGTTAATACAATTTATTAAATGTCCTATTGTCCTTTATAAACTGTGAAAGATGCCAGAAAGATATGTTTCAGTTGCACTTAATGGGCTGAAGAGTGGTTCAAAGCTCTTATTCATTTACAAACGTTCATTCAAACCATTTGGAAAACGATGCATTTGGGAAACATTCCACAGAGATTAAGTACTACTCAAGTGCTGCTAATGTTCTACTTAGTGCTTCGGGAAACCCAGCCAAGATTATTATTAATAATAATAATAATAATAATAATGCATAAGATAAATATATATATAAACGGATGAGTAGATAAAATAGAGCGTAAAAATGTCAATGGCTTTTCTCATTGTCTCCTCTTCCTTTCTGGCACCCAAGGACACTCTCGCATTATGCAGCACCACATTTGTCACCATTATCACGTCTAGGAGTAAAGACCTCTCGATTGGTGAATGTCCCTAAAGCGCAGGGCGCACATCACTTTTGGTGCTCTGCAATAACAGAGTTGTATTCAATTAATGTCATTGGCAGGACTATACGGCCTCCACTGTGTTCATTGATTCTGGAAGCATTCATCTCGACCCACAGAACAATTTTCAAAAACTAAACATTACAAATTCACACCTGATGAATGATGCATTGATTGTGTAAAATAAATACATAATCGTTCTGCACATAACTATCGCAAAACAAAATGTAATTATGTAGTTAATTAGGATGAATATTTCTTTATAAACATTTCTAATTTAGCTCGTTGGTAATGTTTAAAGTTATGCACAAATATAATGATGGTTACTATAATGAGTAGCACTGGTCCACCCAGACTGACCGCTGTTCCACACAATAAAATCTGCCAGAATATACTAATAGTTTGCAAATAAAAATAAACTGCATTTTGTTGCACTCAAAATAGCTCACATGATAATTATCATATTTCTGTTAGAAAATTTAGAAAATTTATTTGGTTTTGGTGAATTGAAATGGGTCGTGTTACGCTTCTCACCGAGTCGGTGAAATGAATTGACGACATGTCATCAGTGCTAATCCTAAACCATACCCAAAAATATTTCACTTAATTCTAATGAAATTATAAACAACAAAAAAACATAAAAATAAATGCTGCGCAAAATTTGCATCAGGTTTTGTTGTAGACAAATCAACAATAAACACGAGCTGTTTTAATTTGGTCTTTTGTTCATCTCATGTAAAAAACGATTATGATTCAACTGACTTCTATTATTTAATTGACTACCTGCTGATTTGATTGAACTACTATATAAAGTGCAACAGTTAAAGTAGAAAAGTGAGCCCAGTTTAAAATCTATGCTCAGCTGCATCTTAATTAAAGAGTGTTGACAGGGTACTTCTTGAGGTAAGGTAAAACAGATCCAAAACGACTGGATAATGAAATTTGTGTTTAATTATGTTGGTTTTAGTAAATACAAATATGTGTGTGTTTGTGACTTGGCGTAATGTAGTTCTTGTTCATTGTATATATGGCAACAGCCGCCCCGAAAACTGTGCACCGTCTACACAACACAAAATGCATGCACAAGGGATGAGGGAGCAAGAGCTTTATATCTCCTGACATTTCTTTTAATTTATGTATGTTGTTTTGCACTATTTTCTTTGCATGCCATTGCTTTATAAGCTGCCTGTGTCTGTGAAGTTTCAGCTCAAAATACCCCACGGATCATTTATTTTTACATTTATTGCAATTATTTATGTTATAAATGCCTCTTTTTGGGTGGAATCAAAAACACGCTGTTTTCATGTGTGTCTCTTTAAATGCAAATGAGCTGCTGCTCCCCGCCCCAAACATAGCTCTGGACTCTGTGAATGCAATCAGAGACAATGGTAACTGACAGTGAGCATTTTCGGGTTAGAAATAACGACGTAGCTCTGATCTCTGTGAATTCAATCAGAGACAATAGTAACTTTAGCTGCATTAGCCGTGGAATCAGCTAACAAACACATTCGGAAAGGCGATGTGCAAACATTCACAAAATCTAAAGTTCGATACTTACATCTTCACGATATAAAGCTGGAACATGAAGAGTTGGTACTGATCCATACTTGAGAATAATTTTTTAAAATCTTTATATTGACACTAATTCACAAATCAGTCTGGTGTAAAACGCCGGGAGTACATGAAGACTCTTATGTTCACTTTTGTAGCCAACAACAGAACACGTTTGACGCTTACGAAGATGAGACATTCTTCTTCTCACTGTATCTGCACCAGCGCAGAAAAAAAATGGCGGACTGTGTATAGATCACTCGGGGATCTATGATAATAGGGTGGAGTCTGTCACCAGTCATGGGCAAGTCCTGTTCTAACGTGATGTCACTTTAGAGCAGAAGCTAAAACCATTCATTTTGACACACTGCCGACTCACATTTATGTCCAAACACCATGTAAAAGTGAATTTTGCATATTATGTCCCCTTTAAGAACGTTCTCTACATGCAAAGTTGCAAACATTCTTTCCTTTGTCTCGTGCTTTTCCCAAACCTGCAATTAACACAAACGCGTGACACACTTTTATGTGCTTATTTGCTGTCCATTACGAAGTGTTGATATCTGACCGTATAGTGTTGCTCATTCATAGATTTGTACATAACTTTAAAAATACTTGTAATTTAGCTTGCTGAGAAATGTTCAAAGTTATATTTCTTATATTTACGTTACATAATAATATACTGTTGTGCCTCAACTTTCTGATTTCATTGGGAATTTTTGTATTGATAAAGGCAGGAAAAAAACACTTGGTGACAGAATCATATGGATTACAATCAGCGTTTGTGATGATATGATGAAGCTCTTGTCAGTTCATCAGTGAAAGAAGAAGCTCATTGGTCCCTTATGGAGAACACATCGACAGAGCGACTGTTTCCCCTAACATGTTGGATCCTTTTTTTTCATAGTTGGAAGCATTAAATCAGCAGGAAGTGTCGACGATCAAGTGATTAACGACCTCCCGCTAATGCATTCATTATACCTGAAATTCACTTGATAAATTGGCTAGTGCCAGGCCGGCTTAATACTCCTATCTGTCTGTCATGGTAACACTTATAGTAATACATGTAAACACTGATCTTTGCAGTAGTAATAAATGTCTTTCTTTAAAGAAAGAGTTCATCCAAAAATGAAAATTCTCTCATAATTTACTCACCCTCATGCCATCCCAGAGTATGACTTACTTTCTTCTGCTGAACAAAGATTTTTAGAATATCTCCGCTCTTTAGGTCCATACAATGCAAGTGAATGGTGGCCAGAACTTTGAAGATCCCAAAAGCATGGGGTTATAACAATAAATAATAGCCCTATTTGGATGGCAATTGTTTTACTGGGGCCGTGAGGTAATTCCAGCATTAACACAGTGTAGTTGGTGGTTTTATAGCTGTCTGAATCTGAAATGTTTTTCTCCTGCAAGAAAATTCCTGGTCGAATTACTGTTTTGACAAAAACCAAGGTCGTGCAAACATTTAAATACCATATGAATCTACATCTTTGAATTTATAATCCAAAAATCATTTTGGAAATCCTTTTGACCACTGCCGTACAGTGGCACTGTGTGGTAACAGCTGTGGTGGTAATGTACAGTTGTGAACAATGGAGAATTATGTTACAGAAATGTTGAAATAATTCACAATAATAAAATTATGTCACCACTCCACCACAGTGACTGGGAAATCTTAAGTGAAGGAAAAGAAAAACAAGAGCTAGATCATGTAAACTTTTGAAATGGGCCATTATTATGGCAGCAACAGGTTAGTAATAACATTTTAATATATAACATTTTAATGTAGGCACGTCATGGTTTCTGTTGTAACCTCCGTTCCCTGATGGATGGAACGAGACGTTGTGTCGAATGTAGTGACAGAAGGGGTCTTTCTTGAGAGCCTCGCGCACCTCTGAAATTGATAAAAGGCCAATGAGAAATTGGCAGACAGAATTTGCATGTCCCGCCCCCGGACATACGGGTATAAAGGGAAGCGGGCGTGGTCTGTCAGTCAGGTTTTTGCACTGAGGACCCGAGAATAAGGTACGGCCGTTTACAGTGGTAGGTCTAGTGTCATGGCAAGGGGGACACAACGTCTTGTTCCCTCCATCAGGTAACGGAGGTTACAACAGTAACCATGACATTCCCCTTCTGTGTAGTGACACAAGGGGTCCCATTTAAAAGCACAATGCACTAGACCTTGTTACGTGAACTGCTAACACAGGTGCAAGCAAGCTACTGCGTGCTAGAAGCAACTGTATCGGCCACACGTAACCCTCCCCAACGCCCCCAGAAAAGGTGTCATATACTGACTTTAGGTTCCCAGCACCCCTAAGGGGGGAACTGATGACATGACTATCATGGGAGCAAGCCGGCCAGCTGCAGCCTTTTCTCTCTCTCTATGTTTCTCATCATAGAGCATAAATTGGCTGGGGCTTAATCTTAATGCTATGAAATGCATCGGGGAAGGCGATCTTTCCCGTTACTATTCTTTCAGGGGGAAAAGACCCTGCAGAGACCACGTCCTGCCCAGACTGGGGGATGGTGACAGGTGGCCAATACACCATGTGGGTTGTCAAGCCACACGTGGGAGAGGCGCAGTGGTAGGTCCTACCTGATGAGGGAGGAGCTCCACAAACACAGCAACTGGCGGCAGAGGGATTGCCCAAGGGAGACGCGGGTCCGCAGACAGGGGGACCGTACCGTGGAAAATACATCACAGAGAGTTGCCTGAAGAGGGAATTAGGCCTGTGTAGCCCTACCCCAGTACAGAGCACTTGCGGCTCATAGTGGGTCTGGTTGCAAATTAATCAGCTGAATTCGCAGGCCAGAATGCTAGGGAGGAAGAACATCCAGGAAGCGAGAGCTTAGTGGCTAACCTGGGAGAAAGAGCGCACTGGATCACTTTTGTGATGGGCACTATGTGCAAGCGGAACACCCAGTCGGCTGTTCCGTATTACCGAGTTCTACAGGCTCAGACCTGACAAAACACAGGACGAGACCAACTCAACCCTGAGATTATAGAATCTCATAAAGGCATTGGATGTTGCCCAGCTCGCTGCTCTGCAGATGTCTGCTAGGGAGGTGCCGTTGGCCAGTGCCCACGAGGATGCCACACTTCTCATTGAGTGTGCTCGAATCCGCAAGGGGGCGTCAACGACCCAGTGAGCAAACCTCTGTTTGGAGATGGCATTCCCTTTCTGCCATCCCCTGAAGCAGGCAAAGAGCTACTCAGAACATCTAAAGTTCTGCATGCGGTACAAATAGATACGCAGAGCACGTACCAGACACAGCAAATGAAAATGCTGGACTCGAGTTACATGACTTGAGTCTGACTCTGATACTGTTCAAATGTTTGAGGGTTGTCAGTATATTAAAATGATTCACAATTAATCTCATGTTTTGTAGCGCGACAAGTTTGAAATGACCCGACATTGGCTCTAAATGTGTGTGTGCCTTTTCTAAACCTTCTCAAAAGTCAACAATATGCCATAACCATGTTTTGGCAATATAAAAACACAACAGGCAGATTTGCAGTCACAACACTTTATTTAAAATATGACAAGTATAAAATATATAGAATGACTCATGATGAAATCCAAGTACTCTCATATTGATTATGACTTCTGAAGACTTTAACTAAATTCCTTGAATGCAATAGCTTTTATGAGTATTTTATATAAAAAATTTTCGATAGCATTTTCTTTTCATCTTACCTCCGTATAATGCAGGGGTCGGGAACATTTTTTCACTTAAGAGCCAATTTTAACATTATTGGTTGATGCTTTTTTTTTGATAGAGCCATACCACAAACAAATGTATTTTTATATAAAACTTTTTGACTTACAGCATTTCTTGTCATGTGTCACTCTGAGACCTCGTACATGTCACCCACCTGTTGCGGGTAGATTACTTGCGCATTAAATACATTTGGAGGAGGCGCTCGCTAACTGGATTGAGCCTCGTCGCAAACACGCAGTGTTATACATTTTAACTGGTTAATTCTAAAAATCTAAACAATTCGGATTATAAGGTATCTAGAAATATTCACAGTATTTATTAGTGCCCATGATAAAAATACTGTGCATGTTCATTAATGCAATTTACTAATATACAGTATATGTAATAACACATTACTGTAATACAATTAATTTAAAAATAATAATATAAAGATATGTATATATGTTTATCTTTTCAGAGCAAAAATATTAAATATTTTAGTACTATGGCTTGAAACTCAACTTGACTTGAAACTCATCAGGACTCGACTTGACTTGCTTTAGGTGAGTCACTGACTTGATTTGCTTGATTTGTCAGCACTGCACTTGAGACTTGATGGTTGAGACTTGAGACTTGCTTGTGACTTGAACATGTGCGACTTATGACTCCCACCTCTGGATATTCGGATGTACCGACCCTGTGCAGGTGTAGTTACACGTGGTCTGCCACTGCAAGGATGATCAGCTGTCCTTCCTGTAGCGCTGTCTTATGGACATTGCAATTTATTACCCTGGCCGCATCTGCAGTCCTCATGCCTCCATGCAGCATGCCTAAGGAAAGTTAATGCTGATGAGCAGGGACACTGGGAATCTTTCTTTTTGGTGTTTTTTTAGAGTCAGTAGAAAGGTCTCTTTAGTGTCCTAAGTTTGTTTAAACCCTTTACAATAAAGATCTGTAAAGTTATTTAGATTTTTTACAAAATTATCTTTAAAATACAGTGTCCAGAAAAGGGGACATTTCTTTTTTTGGTGAGTTCATCTTAAAATATTCAATTTTGTACATTAAAGCAAACAATGCATCCAAAACAAAAAAAGCTCTTCAGTGTCCAATGTGAACATCTGCTTCTTGCAATCACAAAATCATTGTTTCTCAAGATTTCTGTGAAATGAATAGTGATCCATTGGTTGCTGATCCCAAGGGTCAGTCCACTCTGGGCCTTTTAAAAAATTCCAGGTTTAATGGATAGAGATTTTGAAAATAAAATTGAAGAGGCATATACACAGATAACTAATTACATCAAGTCTTATTGGACAATCAAATAAACTTGGCTGGGTATCACCAACCACCACCTGATGATACAATAGGTATTGTGATACAAATACTGTATTATAATTCGATATATCATGATTTTGCATTTGCTTGCATATTGTATAACACATTTTCTCTCAGCTAATGCTGTTATTAATGATATTAATAACAGCATTTACTGATATTAATTATATAGGGACATTCTAATATGTTAAGGGATAGTTTACCCAAAAACTAAAATTATCTCATGATTTACTCACCCTCATGCCATTCCAGATGTGGATGACTTTATTCTGCTGAATGCAAACAAAGATTTTTAGAAGAATATCTCAGCTCTGTGGGCCCATACAATGTAAGTGAATGGTAATCAGGCCTTTGAAACTCTAAAAAGGAGATAAGTTCAGCATACAGTGCATTCTGGTAGTATTCTGGCACCTTTTTTGTTACATTGCAGCCTTTTGCTAAAATGCTTTTAAATTATAATTTTTTTTCCACATCAATCAACACTCCATACCACATAATGACAAAGCAAAAACTAAATTTTTGATAACTTTGCAAATTCATTAAAAATAAAAAACTGAAATATCACATTGACATAAGTATACAGACCCTTTGCCATGACACTTTAAATGTAGCTCATGTGCATCCCATTTCTCTGGATCATCTTTGAGATGTTTTTTTTACACTTTTTTTTACCTCGTGGTGTTGTAGTGACTCAATCCTGGTGGTATAGTGTGTGTGGAGGTTTCAACCCATCCACCATGGCATCGACACACAACACACCATGCACCCGAGAGCAAACCACATTATAGTGTTCATGAGGAGGTTGCCCCGTGTGACTCTACCCTCCCTAGCAACCGGGCCAATTTGGTTGCTTAGGAGACCCAGCTGGAGTCACTCAGCACTTTGGAGATAGGAGAAACTTGCAGAAGGACAAACATCACTGCAACACTCCACAGATCTGGGCTTTATGGCAGAGTTGCCAGACGGAAGCCTCTCTTCAGAGCAAGACACATAAAATGCACCTAAATGACTCCCAGACTGTGAGATCTCTGGTCTGATGAAATGAAGATTTGAACTGTTTGAAGATTGAAGCATCATGTCTGGAGGAAACCAGGCACTGCTCATCACCTGCACAATACCATCCTGATGGTGAAGAATGGTGGTTGTAGCATCATGCTGTGGTGGAGTTTTTCAGCGGCAGGGACTGGGGAACTGGTCAGGGTTGAAGGAAAGCTGAATGCAGCAAAATACAGAGATATCCTTAATGAAAACCTGGTCCAGAGTGCTCAGGACCTCAGACTGGGCCGAACAGGACAATGGCCCTGGGCGTACAGCCAAGACAACACAAGAATGGTTTAGGGACAACTCTCTGAATGTCTTTGAGTGGCCCAGACTTGAACCCAATCGAAGCATTTTAGCATAAGACTTCAACATAAAATGTTAACTACATGCTTGTTTCTCTTCTCTTTATTCTTACGTCAACTGGCATATAGTGAAAATTAAGATTCAATTTAATTGATTAATCTTAATCTTATTCTTACGTCAACTGGCATATAGTGAAAATTAAGATTCAATTTAATTGATTAATCTTAATCTTATTCTTATGTCAACTGGCATAGAGTGAAAATTAAGATTAAGATTCAATTTAATTGATTAATCTTAATCTTATTCTTACGTCAACTGGCATATAGTGAAAATTAAGATTCAATTTAATTGATTAATCTTAATCTTATTCTTATGTCAACTGGCATATAGTGAAAATTAAGATTAAGATTCAATTTAATTGATTAATCTTATTCTTATGTCAACTGGCATAGAGTGAAAATCTATGATAGGATGGCGAGGAGAACGTGAGTGGGGAGGTCACTGCCACAATCAAATGTTTGTTGTGAAATCCTAAAAGACGTGTCCAAAAAATACTGATAATCTGTTCACATGTGGAGAGAAAATCTAAAGGTCAGTAATACATACTGTATCCCCTATTAAATATTTTAAATAATAAATAAATCATTCTAATCTTAACTGTAGGCTATATTATGTTTGTTCACAGATTTATAGGGCAAGGTTAATTAAAAGAAGTGCAATAAATAAAAAATGTATGTTTGGTAATTTTATAATTTTCGTTTGGTAATTTATATTTTTAATTTAATATATATATTTTTTTATTATTATTTTTTGCATCTATCAATTTAATGAATAGATTAAACCCAGAGAATGCTGCTGATATGTTTCAAAAGTAAGCTATAAAAATTATGTAATTTAGTCTTGGGCTAATGTTAGTATTCTAATAAAGCACATTGTAGCTTTTCTTCTAGTATTGAGTATTTATTTTTTATTTAATACACCTTCTGCATGGAAGGTTGTGATATTAAAAAGCATACTGAAATAACTTTACAGTGGAGAGGTAATTAGGCACTAATTTTGCCATGGAACGAACACAGAGGGATTTCTCTAATCCATGAGCATGAAGCGAGTGAGGAGCAGGAAATGGACAACCCGGAGTGAAGCTGGAGCGATTTAAAGAATGCTTTGAGCGTGGAGGGGAAATTGTTGCCGCTCCACTCCACTCACATACTCTGATCGACGCAGCCCTAATATCAACATATGATTGTATTGGCACAGCTGTACATTACTAATTTATATAATCTGTGCATTGACTGATGTTTCTATGATACTAGGCTGAGGCTGAGGTGGCGTCCCTGAACAGACGTATCCAGCTGGTTGAGGAGGAGTTAGATCGTGCCCAGGAAAGACTGGCCACAGCACTACAGAAACTTGAGGAGGCAGAGAAAGCCGCAGATGAGAGCGAGAGGTGGATTATTCTAAACTTCTACACACTTGGGCTTTGTTCAGACGGGCAGCACATATGCTATATTTTGGCTGAAGTCTGTGTATTGTTTTGTAGTATGAGCACAAAGAAACACATGAAGATTTTTACAAGCCTGATCCAAACCACATTTGATACAATTCTGATAAAATTTAATTTAATTTTTGGGAATTACATTAGTTTTAACTATCAGTTGAATTTTTAAGTAGTTTTTCTTCATTTAGGACTTCATTCACTGTATGAATGGCTGATGCACCACTGCAAAATGTCAAGGTTAAAATGATCAGGGGAAAATTTTACAGTTTTCTGTCCTCTCCACAATCACATAGTACATTTTCTTATCGAGCAAACAGGTCTGTGGATGATGCAGTCAACATTGGATTGCATCATGTCTTGCAACATCTGGACAGACCGGGGACATACGCAAGGATCCTTTTTGTGGACTTCAGTTCAGCTTTCAACACCATCATCCCAGCTATACTCCGGACAAAATGACACAAACTCTCTGTTCCCACATCTATCTGTCAGTGGATCACCAGCTTTCTTACAGACAGGCAGCAGCTTTTGAGACAGGGGAAATTCACTTCCACCACCTGTACCATCAGCACTGGTGCCCCCCTGGGATGTGTGCACTCCCCAGTACTCTTCTCCCTGTATACAAATGACTGCACCGGCGAGGACCCCTCTGTCAAGCTCCTGAAGCTTGCAGACGACACCACTGTCATTGGCCTCATCCAAGATGACGATGAGTCTGTATACAAAAGGGAGGTTGAATGGCTGACTCACATGAGATGAACACACTCAAAAGATTGTAGATGATTGTGGACTTTAGGAGGAACATCCCAACACTGACTCCCTCGCCATTCTAAACAGAACTGTGGTAGCAGTGGAGTCATTCAGTTTCCCGGGCACTACCATCTCACAGGACCTGAAGTGGGAGAACCACATTGACTCCATTGTGAAAAAGGCCCAGCAGAGGTTGTACTTCCTTCGCCAGTTGAGGAAGTTCAACCTACCATAGGCGCTGCTGATACAGTTCTACTCAGCAGTCATTGAGTCTGTCCTCTGCACTTCAATAACTGTCTGGTTTGGTGCAGCTACGAAATCAGACATCAGAAGACTACAAAGGACAGTTTGGATTGCTGAGAGGCTGATTGTTTGCCGCCCTGCCCTCCCTTAAAGAACTATACACTTCCAGAGTGAGGAAAAAAGCTGGAAAAATCACTGTGGACCCCACTACCCCAGCCCACTACCTTTTTGAACTGTTGCCTTCTGGCAGGCTACAGAGCACTAAGCACATGAACTGTCAGGCAAAGGAACAGTTTTTTCCCTCAGACCATCCATCTCATGAACGGTTAAAAATGCCCCATTGAGCAATAATTAATGTGGAATACACAGCTTAGTCTATGTATTTTTATCCAACGAATCATACCTCTTCTGCCATTTACATTATCTTGCATCTGTATATAACAGATAGTATTTGCATATTGTACATCCACTTAAAACAATCTGTTTGCCTGTCATAACACTGGTCCGAACCCAATTTTTTGTGTGTATATCCCCTATTTTGATGACTGCCCCATCACCTAAAATACAGAGTCTGGGGCAAAATGTCACACAAAAAACTGAACTTTCAACCAAAATTCTTGGATCTTATCACACACCCAAAACATGGGTTGTGTCTCCATCTTCTGATTGGCATCGCCAGCAGGTGGGTGTGTCTTTAAGACCTAGCCTATACAATCTAGAGGCGGTCCAATAGAATCTATGTAATATCTTGAATTGCTTAAGGCGAACCCTTGCATCTCTAGATGCAGACTTGACATTTTTTAGAATCCCAAACCACACTCCCTCCTCCAATACCAAATTTAAATCTTTCTCCCTTAATCTCTTTATTGAAGTTAAAGCTCCATCCCCCAGACACAGAATTAGCAGGGAGTAATACACGCATACCTCATGACCTTTTCAAAAGGAGGAATCAACTCTCCCAGAGGATCTGCCACTTTAGGGGGGGTGTGCTACTCCCAAAAACAATACAGGGCAGGTGGCACAGCTGTAAATACCTATAGAACTGAGATCTGGGAATCCCAAAACGTTAAACCAAATTTTAAAAAGATTTCAACAGTCCACTCTCATATAGGCCACACAATCCACTCTGACCAGCAGAAAGGGGACTTATCAATACATAATTTAGAGTTCAGCCATTTGTTTGAGGCAACATTGAAATAAATGTCCGAATTAAACACACTGGACACATTTGTCCATACTGAGTGCAAATGTGAGATAATGATGTAACTTTTTAAAATGTAATCTATGGTAAATGCTTACCATTCCGAATGAAGGACTTTGCTATACTTTCAAATTGCTTGAAATAAGAGAGAGGGGCATCTACAGGGAGAGATTGTAACAGGAAGATAGATTTTGGAATACAATTCATTTTAATAACATTAACCTTCACAATCATAGATAAATGTAATAAAGCCCACCTGCTCACATCGCTCAAACTTTTTTTCATTAAGGGGTCAAAATTAACTCTAAATCAGATAAATTTGCTGTGAATAAAATGCCCAAATACTTTACTACCATTACTGGGCAGTATACTGTCAGAGCCAAAGCCCCGGATTTCGACCAATTGACTCTGTATCCCGAGAATTTAGAAAATGAATTAATAATTCTATGCAGGTTGTAAATGTCAACATTGGCTCAATATATATGTGTCAATAAATCAAATGTCATTTTGACTGATGGTTTTTCAAACCTACAATTCTTCAAGATGACATCACTCTTAAGTACTGTGCAAAGAATGGCCCACATTCGCCCTTAGGGGGCGCTACAGGCCATGCCCAAATGTCAAATTTTCTGGTCAAAAATGTTCTAATTTTGTACATTGATAATGCATGCCAACGGGAACCCCGTCAAAGACGAATAATAAAATATAATCTGCTTAAAACATAAGCTTATGCGCCACACCTCCCACCACCATCCCTGGAAAATCATCTTCTTTTCTTATTGCGGCTGCTAATGGTTCCAGGTCAAGATCAATAATGGGTAAAGAGGGCAATCCTGCCAGGTGCCCCTGTCCAGAGTAAAATAATCTGAATTAATCCATTTATTTGTACTGCTGCTCCCGGGTGTCTGTAAGTAACTTAATCAATCCAATATAAGTATTCCTGAACTTGTATATTTCCAAAATCTTAAAAAGATAATCCCATTCTACCATATCAAATGCCTTTTCGGCATCAAGTGAGAATGCCTTGACCAGAGTCTGATCATTCGCCACTGACCACATAATAATGATGAAATGCCAAATGTTATTAGAAGAGCTTCGGCTCCAAATAAACCCCACCTGATGTATATGTATAAGAGATGTCATAACTTAATCAGTTAGCCAGAATTTTTGGACAATATTTTTATGTCTAGATGGTCAGTGAAATTGGATGGTAACTCTTACACTCGCATGATACTTTGTCTTTTTTAAGAATCCGACTGATTGCCGGGTCGTGATTATGCACGATTATGCATTATGCATCAGGTCAATTCTCTGAGGCCATTAGACGACATTCAGCGCTCAGCTCTGCCTCAGCACTTTTAATATTCCTTTCCAACTCCACAAGTTCCCTTGCTTTGGATTTTGTGATGAATGAGACATACCGTATGACCCGACCCCTACGAACTGCCTTAAGTGCCTCCCAAGCTATGCCCACAGAGGATACTGAGGTCTAGTTGGTCTCCATATAGACACTGGCATATAGACAGCCTTTAGCATTTGTTGGTATTCAGGATTTTGCAAAAGGAATACATTAAATCAGCAACTATATAATTGCCTTTTTATCCATATGTGGCAACACCCCTAAACTCACCAGGGCTTGATCTGAGACTAAAATGCTTCCAATTGAACGATCAACTACTGAGAAACAGATGATGAGACTTAGATATAAAAAAATCTATTCTATAGATTTTATATAAATAAAATTTATAGTCCCTACCAGATGGGTTCAAAGTCTCAATATCTAAGACCAAGATTTTTTTTGCTAATGCTGAATTTTTATAATTTATGGTAATTGAGACATTTGATTTGTAGATGCTTACTTATCAGTGTAATGACTCCCCTGATCTTACTTGAGCCAGTATTAAAGTAAAAGTCCACCCCATATCTTCACACATTTTTCAGCTTCCTGCGGGGACATATGCGTTACTTGAAGAAACACTATATCATTTTGTCTTACTTTTAAGAAAATAAATAACCTACCTTCTTTTTATGGGCTGCCCCAACCCATTCACATTCCACATGGAGAGAGACAATTCACTCATATTAACATTTGTCATTTTGACATATTAGAAAAAATAGATTGTCAAAAACTAAATGATAAAGATCACATTCCAACATTAGTGCAACATTCAAACCCCAAACTTTCCTCAAACCAAAAAATCAGAAAAAATAAAAATGTGCACATTAATTCCATGCACGACAGCACCATCTGGTGTCCATCCCTCTAAACTCAAACAGTCCATGTACGCTTACGAGAGCCCCCATAACAAATTTGCCATCAGTTTGCTCAAGTCGTGTTTCTATATAAATTTTATGAGGCAGAATTATACAACAGAAGATAATCTACAAAACAAACTCCAGCCAATAGGTGGAATAAAAACACAGAATGTGTAGATTCATCCACAATACTGTCCCGGAGGTGTGTTCCTCCATAAAACAAGCTCCAGCCGCTAGGCAGAACCAGCACAAAAGAAACAATAAAGGCACCCAGTTTCCTTGGACGGTCAAGTGAATGTTCAGTGAGTCAGGCTCACTTGGCTGCAACATGAGAACCTCAAAAAATGCGGCCATCCTTAGCACTTATTCTCAATATGGCCGGGAACATCAGTGCAAAAGCAACCTTCCATTGATTTAAGTGTTTCTTGCAATCCTAGAATCGATCACGTTTCTCTCTTGTCAAATTTGCAATGTCTGGGAACAAGAAAATGTTGTTACAAGAAAGACTTCCTTTAGTCCTCGTGAGGCAAGAGATGTAAGGTGTAACACGAGATCTTTATCGGATGATCTCAGAAATTTGAGTTCATCACTTCCTCAGTGGATCGCCGAGCTGGAACTCTGTGAGCTTGCTTGATTTCCATCTTATGGCCTGTTATGTTGAGCAGACATATTGTTATTCTATTTTTTTATTATTATTTCTGCCTTTGTTGTTGTATTTTTTGTGCACTGGAATCTCCTGCCACCAAGACATATTCCTTGTATGTGTAATTATGGTATATTGGTAATAAAGCTGATTCTGATATGCCTTTTAATGTATCTTGACATCTAGTCATTACAGTGGCAACCAGAGTAGATATACTGGATACTGACTACACTGTCTGAACAAACAGATCAGATTTCATCACTTGTAAAATGACTGCAGACAATCAGTTTTAAAGATTGTATTCAAGGAACAAGTCAGAATTTTGTGCCGTGCAGTCAGAGTAGCATGAAATATAGAAAATACCCTCCACAGTACCCTCCACTCTTCAGCCATTTTCCAAATTGCATTTGTGACCTTGAGGGGCAATGCATGAAATGGATGCCCTCGGAGGGCCATCCCAAACGAAAGAAAGAATAATATTTTTTTCTATTAGGGCCTTTCCATAAGACATTCATACAGTGTGGGCTTCAGATTGCCCACATCAAGAGCTCTGTCCTTGGAAATGATTAGGGAATATGGATGATTTTGGTTTCGATTGGACTTTGACCTCACTCAGTTTGTCTAATCATGTGTTTTTTTCCATACAGAGGAATGAAGGTGATTGAGAACAGAGCAACAAAAGACGAGGAGAAGATGGAGATCCAGGAGATGCAGCTGAAGGAGGCTAAACATATCGCTGAAGAGGCTGACCGCAAATATGAGGAGGTGTGCATGTCAGGACCATTACCTCATCATAAAGGCATCAGAAAAATTTAAATAACACTACTTATGCATTCATATCCATGCAATAACTAAAGTTCTTGTTTCAGCTATGAAATTATAATAGAATCGCTATCATTTTAAATATTTAATTGGTATTAAATTTTTTTATTATATTTACGAAATTGTCTTATTCAAGGGTTTTGGCACAAAGTGGCGCTCTGAAACGTCATGTAAATGCAAAAGTTAACGTGTTTACAGTTTTTACACTTTTTGGGGAATCAACCTATTAATGCCTTACTAATATTTGTCTACATATTTAGCTGGGATAAGTGAAAGAATTTGAACATCAAAATATATACACATTTAAGCAAAAGTGGAAGTGTCAGATTACTGACCTGCAGATTACACTTAATAGCCCCTTTCCCACATTTACAGTCCCGGTACTTTCCCCTTTGGAACTTTTTAGATGAGAACTCTTAATAGGAATTACACACCCAAGGAGAAGTTTCCCTTTTGGAATAATGTGATTCAATAGAAGCAACAACATCAACGATGGAGGATGCCAGTATCAGATACACTTTTGTTAGGGCTGTTTTACACCAACTGTGTCTTCAGTTTACAGTCCTTACCCTGGGCATGTGAGCCACATGTTGCTGCATCCCTGAAGCCGCAGTGAGAAGAACGATGAGGTCCGCCTATTTTAACCACACAGCACATATTGAACTCAGCAGAAAACATGTTGAAAATGCACTATAACCTATTTATCAACACAATCTTTTACAGAAAAGGACTGAACAATAAATGCTGTTCTGAACAACTCACTCATTGACTTCCCATTGACCAAAGATGTCTTAATGTAAATTAACCACACAGAACAGTACAAATACAATGAAAACTCAGACCATGTCTCCCGTTCACGCAGCAGCTCTACTTATCCCTGGCATAGACATAATATGAAAACTTGCTGGTTTTGTTATGTTTGTTAGGGGAATTGGAGATTAGAGTAATCCTCTGAGTAGCAGGCTAGCAGATACATGAAAGGGCTTTAGTTCTTGCACTGGGAAAGGGACTAATGTTCTTAACCAGTTTCTTAATGGCTAACTCACAGTTTAGAGACAACACAGATTTATAACATGTAAAATGAACCTGACCTTCCATGCCCACTTTATGCCCAAATCCACGTACACACTATGTTTTCAAATTAAATGATTGTAGATGTCTTTATTTTTTGTTGAGGATTAACTTACTTCTTCTTAATATGACTACAGATGTAATCGCTATTTGACAAACATAGTAATTAGGGCTGTCAAATGTAAATTTAAAATATTCATCTTACTAAAAAAAAAAGCACATTCGAATGCAAAAACCATGCATTCAAATTTTAGGTGTGTCAGGATGCACGCAAGATATGATGTCGCAGCTGACGCGTTTTGTTTTTGTTAGCCTATCCAGTTCAACCCATTAAATGCGGCACGGCTGCATTGATAATTTGAAAAATGGCTGAATAAGAGAGTGAGGACTCACAGTTGGAGAGGATCATCTTACACCAAAACATCTTAAAAGTGCTGTGTGGCGCTTCTTCGTCTTCTGGAGTATCGAAGGCGAGATTGTTGACAAAACCAACGTAATTTGTAAATTGTGTAAGAAACCACTGCTATATTATTCCACAACATCTAACTTGAGAACACACATGCAGTCTTCTCATCCCGAAGAGCTTTCTTGAGAATGTCATGACGAGTTGCCATTATTAAAACAGTCCAGGGTATTACAGAGCTGAGCGTGTTTTCATCAACTGGAAACATCGTCAACAAAAACGCTCAGCCCTTGCTGCAGATTAAGTTGACATCTGGTGTTTTTGACAAACAATATGTAGATGTATGAGTGAGTGGATAGTTTCAGAATAACAGTTTGTGTTAACATAATACATTACGCTGTCTGTTGAAGCGTGTTTTCTCATATTACTGATGCTCTTCCACTTATATGCACTTTTGTTACCTCAATTTCCTTGCGTGCACATTTAGGAAATTATATTTGATCTATGAACGTTTTGTTTAAAACGTTATGCACTTTAAACAAAGTCATGTCATTTAATTTTAATAAAAAATGCTATGCTTGATTTGGATTATATTTGCTCACTTGTGCCCTCACTTGTGCCCTCACTTGCGCTTAGGAGACAATACAGTACTTTTTATTTTAACATAAAGTTATGTGTTTAGAATTCGAATATAATTCGAACATTACTATTATTTAAGTAAGAAATTTGAATTTAGTTTTTCAACAATTTTGACAGCCCTATTAATAATAAAGAGCTATAGTGGTTGTTATAGTTGTTTGTTTGACTGCAGGTGGCGCGTAAGCTGGTGATCCTTGAGGGTGAACTTGAGCGCTCTGAGGAGCGAGCTGAGGTGGCTGAGGCGTAAGTATAACACTTTAAATCAAGATTTATCTGAGATTGGACTTTATTATAAAATTCCATAAAGACATCAGTAACTCTGTGTGTAAACAATGGTGTCTGTAGGCAGTGGGATTTGTTAGTGTTACTGTAACTTTTTGCTTTTAATTCTGTCATTTTTTTTTTATGTATTCCTGATCACAGATTTAGCCTAGGCTAGCATTGACATGATGAAAAAACTAACAAACAAAAAACAAGATGAATACGCATTTGGAAAACTGCTAATTTAACTCGGTGTCAGTAACAAATGTGCCTTTTGCATGAATCCAGAAATAACCTAGAATGATGCATGTCAGTGGTACCTGAAAAAAAATACAAAGCTAAAGTCTGCAAACATGAATTAATGTTTAACATTTGTAAGTAGAATAATTGCAAGAACTGATCTCTGTTAAAACTGTATTTTTCCAAAGACTTCAGCTGCCACAAGTGATCATTTATTAGTAACAGAAGACTTCTCAGGCTCATTTAAAAACAGCAAGGTTTCTGGTTGTCCTTTCTCTCCCTATTTTCCAAATGCATGCTACATCCCCTATTATCTCCCCTGACCATTACCTCCACCCCCCTTTTTTGGCCCTCTGTGGACTAACAGTCGAATCAGGCAGCTGGAGGAGGAACTTGGACTCATGGACCAGAATTTGAAATCCATGATGGCCGGAGAGGAAGAGGTATTGCTGAGAGAATGACATGGCACACTAATGCTGGCTTCTTTTTACTTTTCCTCCCTCTTGGAAATCTTTTCTGCTCTATTCCTGTGCAACTGCAACATGTCCTGCAAAAGCGAAAGGGCCCTAAACCAGAGCCTTGGGGAATGACACACTTTAATTACTGTTCTTCTATAGCAAGCACCTAGGAAAAAGGACTCCTTTTTTATTCTTTGAATAAACATTTATTTGGACCGTATGTAAAATGAGATTTTAAGGTTGTTACAGTCATATATGATGTGACATTTTTTTTTTAGCATTTTGACCTGTGCCCATTATATGCATGATTATATGGACTTCTTTTTCAAGAGAAACTAATTCATGATTAACACTTAAAGGCATGTAAAGCTCCAATGTCCTTTGAACTTTGAATGTTTATAAGATTAATTCAAAGTAATAAAGAGTTACTACTACTCCCATTCAGTTCAGGTCTCTTTAGCTAAAACTGCCGCATTTCCTGTTTTCTCGAAGAACTGTCACTCTCATTCTCTCCTTATTTCCCCTTTCTTCTCTCACCTCTCCTACTGTGGCACAGCAAATCTGGTGACCTTGAGGAAGAATTGAAAAATGTCACCAACAACTTGAAGTCCCTGGAAGCACAGGCTGAGAAGGTAGGAAGAGTAGTTTTAGGATTTTGTGGAAAATCTAAATGCTTAGACTGCCTATGTTTGTGGTTACTGTAGACACCTACAAACAAATAGTACATGATACTAAGAGCTAGCCAACAATCAGAAATGCCTTTTAAATGCTACACAATATTTGCTACACAGCCTTAATGATAGTGTGCCAAGAATGTTTACATGGACAAATTATTTTGCTGTTCTTCCTCATTTTAAACCAAGCTGAAAAATGTCCCTTGTTAATGCAGCATTGTATAAGGGGTGAAATAAGTGTATAAAAATGGTTTACCAATGGTTTTGATTAAAAGCCAGCTGAGGAAGAGTAAAACAGCTTGCTCATGCTCACTGTCTCCATAGACTTCGGCTACCACTTTTGCCAAACCTATTAAATGTTTTTCTGTTTACAGAACAATGTATTTTTGTTATTGTCTAGGAAGTATTTCGTTTATAAAGTGTTTTTTAAGTATTGAATTGTGCATTATGCGTACATGGTAAGCACCTATTGCAGTTCAGTTCATCTTCACACAATGCTAGTCACTTCATGAAGAATGATGTCACATGCATTTAATTTTTTTATTAAAATTTTTTGTTTACAAGTACTCCACAAAAGAAGATAAATATGAAGAGGAAATCAGAGTACTCACTGACAAACTGAAAGAGGTAAGCGCTCGCTTTGGGAATGGAGTGCTTAGCCAAATTATATAAATATCGCACAAATAAGGGCAAACTCTTAAACAATTAAGGTACTTGTCAGCTAGAAGTCCTAACAATATTATTAATTCTTTCACATGGGCAAGCAAGGCATATGCCAGAACCCACAATGACTGTTGTCTACTGTCTGTGTCTACTGTGTCTTCTGATCTACAAAGTCATTTAGCTGATGCTTTGTATCCAAAGTGACACACCGTTTATTAAAACCGATTCAGTTCTCCTGTAGTATCCTGAGGTTTAGTACTTTACTCAATGGGACAAAGGTGATGGTTCATGTCAGGGTTTAAACATTAGTGACGCTAGGGGTCCCTATGGAAAACGGCAGAACTACTGAACTGTGTTACATGGACTGATGGTGAGAGATGGGCAGAGCTCTGTGTGCCTCAGAGCCAGCGCAGCAGGCCATCACGTAACTACCCCCAACACACTCGTAGGCGTCAAACGGTCCCCTGCACCTTGGGGACAAGTCGACTGCTCAAAAAATAAGAACCGGCTGAACCAGCCGCAGCCTCTTCTCTTTTTTCTCCCCAAAAGGAACTAAATCGCTCAGCTGAGGGCCATATAAGTTCCACGTCAGGGGGTGTCCCTCCAAAGAGGAGGACACCACGGAGACCACACCACACCCGGAGAGGGGGCGGGGCTTTAGAGTGGGAATGCGTCACATGAACACAGTGACCAAGTACAGAGAGGCCTCTGCCCAAGGAAGACGTGGTTTACCAACGGGCAAACACGGGGTTATCAATGGTATAACCAATGCATGTGGATTTCTCCAAAAACTCACCAGCCACAGGGCTAAGGAAGAAGGACATCCAGGGTCCAAACTTTTGTGAATGCGACTGGGAAAAGGAGCACACGTCTTCACCTCAAGGTGGGGGAAAGGTGCTATACGCAAGCGGTACACCCGGCCAGCTGTCCTGAGACTTACCTGTTTGAACCTGACAACACACGAGACGAAACCAGCTCAACCCAGAGGTTGTAGAACCTCACAAAGGTGTTAGGTGTTTCCCAGGCCACTGCTCTACAAATGTCTGCTAGAGAGGCGCCGTTGGCCAGAGCCCAGGAAGCCACTACACTCCTGGTTGAATGGGCTCGCAGCCCCGCAGGGGGTGGCACGTCCTGGGTGGGATATGCCATATTGATGGCGTCAATGACCCAGTGGGTGATCCTCTGTTTGGAGACAGCACTTCCTTTCCGCTGTCCACCAAGTAGACAAAGAACAGCTCGGAGCTTCTAAAGCTCTGCGTGCGATCCAAGTAGATGCGCAAAGCACGCACCAGACACAGCAACGGCAAGGCTGGGTCTGCCTCCTCCTGGGGTAGCGTTTGCAGGTTCACCACCTGATCCCTGAACGGAGTCGTGGGAACCATGGGCACTTAGCCCGGTCTGGGTCTCATGATGACATGAGAGTAACCTGGACTGAACTCCAGCCATGAGTTCGCTGACAGAGAATGCCTGAGGTGAGCGCTGTCAGGAGAGCAGTCTTCAAGGAGAGTGCCTTTAACTCAGCTGACTCTAGGGGCTCAAATGGAGCTCCCTGTAGGCCACGAAGGACCACAGAGAGGTCCCACGAGGGAACGAGGCATGGTCTGGGGGGTTTAACCTCCTCGTGCATCTCAGGAACCTGGCGATCAAGTCGTGCTTTCCCAAATACTTACCGTCTACTGCATCATGATGTGCCGACATAGCGGCTACATACACCTTTAAGGTGGAGGGGGACAGCCGTCCCTCCAACCTTTCTTGCAGAAAGGAAAGCACTGATCCAACTACGCATCACTGAGGGTCTTCGTGTCGTGAAGAACACCACTTAGCGAACAGATGCCACTTCAGGTCATACAGGCACCTCGTCAAGAGAGCCCAGGCCTGAGTTATCATGTCTAGCACTGCAGGTGGTAGGCCACTTAAGTCTTCCATGTCCCGTCCAAGTGCCAGATGTGGAGAATCCAGAGGTCTGGCTGTCACGAGCGTGAGGTCCGAGAACCAATTCCGGGTGGGCCAATAAGGAGCCACTAGGGTGACCTACCTTCATCCTCCCTGACTTTGCACAATGTCTGTGCAAGTAGGCTCCCTTGGGAAAATGCATATTTGCGCAGCCCCAGGGGCCAGCACGTTTGTGCTGAGGTTGAGCCTCGGTCGGTGGGAACAGATCTACCTGCGCTTGACCGAATCGACTCCAAATCAGCTGTACCACATGAGGGTGGAGTTTCCCCTGAGCGTGACCTGCCGTGATAGTGTGTCCGCTGTGCTGTTGAGGTGGCCTGGTATATGAGTTGCTCGCAACGACTTGAGTCGCTGCTGACTCGGCTGGCGAGTTGTGACATTCAACGCGAGTGTAGGCTGCCTTGGGGGTTGATGTACGCACTCATTTGTGTTGTTTGTACGCACTCATTTGTGTTGTTTGTACGGACCAACACATGCTTGCTCCAGATCAATTGCAATAGCCTCCGCAGGGCAAGTAATACCGCTAGCAACTCGGCGGGTGGGGCCTCGTGACATAGTGAAGCCTGAGGTGCCACTTTTGGCCGTGCCGAGTCCAGGGACATCAAAGCACTTGCCTAACTCTTTGGGACCACTCCCGGAACAGCCTGGAATTGGGGCGGCTGTGGATGAGCCAGTGTTACCTCTGCATGGGGATGCCCATGCCCTTGGCGAGGAGCAGACGGATCTTGAGCCGCACCGGGGCAGGATGTGTTGAATAGCCTTCGTCTGCTTCCTCTCCAATGGTGTCGCCGAAAATGCCAACCTTGGAGATGGGAGCATTAAGGAATCAAACATTGTTGGGCTCTCTTGACTCAACCAGGCTGAGACAAAGGTGGTGCTCCTGGACCACCAGGGTGGACATCGCCTTCCCGAGAGACTGCGCCATGACCTTCGTTGCCCGGAGGGCGATATTGGTCGCTGAACGCAGCTCCTGCGTTAGTCCCGGGTCAGGACTACCCACATGCAGTTCTTTAAGTGCCTTGGCTTGGTGCACCTGCAGTAGTGTCATGGCATGCAGGGTGGAGGCGGCTTGTCCAGCAGCACCGTAGGCCTTAGCCACCAATGATGATGTAAGCCTACAGGCCATGGATAGTAGCTTTGGACAACTCCACCAGGTGGCGTCGCTCTGCGGGCACAAGTGCACCGCCACCGCCTGATCCACCTGAGGAATCTTTAGCATGTGAGCAAATGTGATTTGAAAATTACTGCGTGTGAATGTGGAAAATTATTTGGTGGCACTAAATGTCTGACACCTGTCATCAAAGCTTTTGAACTTATACTATCAGTATCAAAACTCCCTATTCATCTAACCTTAAATATAAATTCTGTTTTAAATGAGTAAAGAGGGAAAAAAAATATAATAAACTAAAATCGTGGACGACTGACATGTGCAAGTATCTTTAAGCTACGTCACCTAGCACTGGGCTAGTTGGCAAAAAAAGATACTTGTGTGACGCATGAGTAGATGCATTTTTTAACCGCAAAAGATAGGGTTATTTCATAGCATATTTAGCTGACCTTAATGACAACCATTTTGGTGTTTGTACACTAGAGGGCACACAAAATAATTTTTGCCAGTGAGAAATATGAACTGGGTTTGAATTTTATTTTAGACGGTGATGAAATTGAAAGAATGGTAAATCTCAGAATGTTATTCACGTACCCCCACACTGCTCTAGCAGAATCCAGTATCTTACTACACAGAACTGTACACATGGTTTAAGAGACTGAGATTGTGAAATCAATACATAGACATCTCATTACTTTACTATCTCTTCACCTTTATTTATTAAGTTTATTTTGTCTACAATCATCATGTTTTTTATTTTAAGTTTTAATTGTTTCTCACTCATTGGTTCATAAAATTCATGATTTTCTTTCCTTCAGGCGGAAACCCGTGCTGAGTTTGCTGAGAGGTCTGTGGCAAAGCTTGAGAAGACCATTGATGATTTAGAAGGTACATCTTCAAGTTATTTAAATATGCTGCGTGTAAAAATTTTACTAATAACTGACTGAATAATCAGAATGCACTAGTAATATAAAGTTGTGCTGTCTCATCTATCACCAAGTAATATACATTTCTTTCATTCCATTTTTGTAAGTCAGAATGATTAACAGGAAACTGGAAATCTCGGCATGATCAGATACAGCCAGTTGTATTGTACAGTCAATAATGTACAATACTAACATTGCTTGAAGTGGTGTGTGTGTGTGTGTGTGTGTGTGTGTGTGTGTGTGTGTGTGTTCGGCTGATGGATTTTGTGTCTTGGACTTTAACTGCAGGTTAATCTGTTTTCATGAGGTTACTCTGACACCTTAGATATTCTGTGAATGTGAATTTGACATGTAAGAGCAGGTGTCAAGGGCTTTTGCTGATGAAGATTCATTTTTAGAGGTGATCTAACTGAGAGAGCTTGGAAATTGTGCCAGAGAAAATGCTTTCTAACCAAAATTTGATACTTTTTTTCTTGTTGTTCAGACATGTAACTTCATTTCAAGTCTTTATAGTCAATAATGTTCTGTTGTAGGGCTGTCAATTGATTCAAAATGCAATCAAAGTAAATTTATGTTACACTGGTTAATCCCAATTATTTGCAGATAATAGCATGCATAAATTTTTGCTGCGAATAGATAATTCAAAGACATTACACTGTTGTAGCAGACTAGTTAAGCGTTACATCTGAAATAGACATCACAAAAAGTGGCTTTAGAAGTAAATATATTGTTTATTTTATTTCTTTATTATTTCACTAGCCTACAGTCTAAAGCAATGCATTTTGCAAGAGTTTGTCAATCTATCCAAGGTAGACTTTTGACCATTCACACAGAACGTGTTCTTGCATTGTGTCTACTATTTTTAATTGTTGAACAATACAAAAATACACATACAGAAATATTTCTTTGTTTTTGGGTGAAGTCTCACTGTTTTTTCAACATCTCGTGCCATGAGCTCCACATTTTTGAGACACTGTGTTAACTTAAATTGGTAAAACTTTTAAAAACACGCATTCTGTGCTGCTTATTTTGATGCCTTGCATATTAGGTAGTATATCAAGCTCAGGTGACTTCCATTTGAAATTATTAAAAGTTCTAAGTTAATATGTTAAATTGACAGCCCTTTTCTATAGTTTGTATACAATGAAAATGAGTGATAAACTTCAAATACTTCATCTTTAAATATTATTTTGTCTTTTTTGTTACGTTTCTGTCCATTTTATGTGTCTGTTTGTTGTCTGTGCTATCTGGGGTCGTGATGATGTTCAGATGAGGTGTACGCCCAGAAATTGAAGGGTAAAGCCCTCAGCGAGGAGCTGGATCTGGCACTTAACGACATGACTACCCTCTAAAAGCCACCTCGTTCACCTCCTTCATCTTTCCTTTCCTCTCTGTTCTTCTCTGTGGTGCTGTCTGTTTGGCACAACTTCTGATTCTGTTTGTATTTTCTCCTTGTGATGCTGAATCATATATCAACCATTTAATGATCAGTCTGATTTGATGGAGTTCAGACTGCAGCTCATGTTTTGTTTCCTGTCTTTCTGTCCTGAGCTCTCAACATTGTGCTTTGTTACCATGACTGTTAGAGGTTCTGACATGTTTAGGTGTGTAACTAGCACAGTGTTGACACTTTCATTGCAGTGTGTTATACATGCTTGACGTGTTCTCCCACTGCTTCACCTTTTCCTGTAATAAATGTCAAAAATGCCACTTGCTTCAATTTTCTTGTTTCCAAATTTTAATTTGATTTTATTTGTAGTTTATTTTGGATTGTCACAGTTTTGACAATTTATATGAAAAAAAGAATAGAAATAGACACAGCATCTAAAAAGATAAATCAGTGTTTTTTTTTAAATGGAAACCTTAACAAACAGTAATAAAAGGGATCATGTCATGAGGAATCAAATTTTCCTTGATATTTTAACAAAAGAGCTCATTGTACTATAAAAATATGCTGTAAGTTTCAGAACTCATAACTTCCTCTCCAGTCCGAAAAGAGTATTTATTGTTTCCACTCTGCAAAAATGTGCAGTCTCATTTAAATATACCTGCCTCCACGACATATATGTACGTAATCATCGTGGTGAAAGTGAGAGCTACTTAGTTACTTAAACACTGGGGGTGTACTGTGATCTAGACACCTGTGTCATCACTTTAACTTTTGTTGAAAGTGCACTTGATTAAACTGCACTTCTGGATCTATGACAGGTTATAACACTTTTACATAATTTGATCAGTATTTAATGAACTACTACTGATTTGATAGATAGAAAATGTACACAAACACCTTTTCTTTTTATTCTGTTTCCCACCTGTGTTCATATATTTTTGTGAATTAAGTGCAATTCGTAATTTTTTGTGAATGAAGGCATGTTTGCCTGGAAAGGAATGACTGACTTAAATTAAATACTCAAAGCAAAATTTCAGCGTTGATTGCGCTTTCTTAAACTTGGTTGCGAGTGGTTAGTGAATAAGTAGTAGTTTTTTGCACTGAAATACCACGTGCAAAAGTAGTGGAACTCTTTAGTGAAATTGCCCCTGAAAGTGGTACTAAAGTAGTTTGCTTTTAACTAGGGCTGCACGATTTGGGGAAAAAGTCATATTGCGATTATTGAGGTTAATATTGCGATTTGCGATATAATAAACAAATGGTAACATGAGTCAGCTTGCTTGGTTATCAAGGAAAATGCACAAATAGATTACCGATAATGCTGAAATGTGTATTTCTCTACTCAAACATACAAACCGGTATATTTAACACAACGGTAAGACTCCAATGCGGAGTGGATAGTGCGTATTACATGGTTACTTACCAAAGAAATGCATAATTGCTTACAAAATATAGATTTGAGATAAAAATATTTGTATTATGTAAGAACACGTAGCGCACAAAATAACAATGGTGAAGTATACGCTAGGAAGCTTGCCAGTTTGTCAATTGCCAACAAACTCAACTTTTACTAGTCCCGTGTTGCTAGGATGTCCCATATTTTGGCCAAAATTAATGTGTTGGGATGCTCGTTGTGTGTTATCCCCTCCCCTGTTGACCAGTGAATGTGTCTAAAGGGGGAACTCCCCACATGGCAAACATCCTGTATTTCTCTACACAGGATGTTTATTGAAACGGCGACACAACAGAGGATTACACCTTGGCCAACCATCTATTACAGCTGGATACAGATTTATTAACTTATAAGATGAATGGTGTATGGTAGAACTATAAATAAGACAGCCCATCACTGTTGATTATTATGTTATAGAATGTACTTTTATTTCTGTTATCGATATAATTTATCTGCATGCCTTGCAGATTTAAAGATTGAGGGAGACTGTGTGCGTATTCATTGACCCTAACGACTGTTCAGTTTTAAGATAAATGATGACATACTGATAGTAAATTAGGTTTACCAACGATAATAAATCAAAGAAGAATTATACTACATTCAGAAAGCATTTAATTAATTTATAATTTTTTTTAATTTTGCTATTGCAGCCTTCTGCTAAAATGCTTTTAATTTTGTTTTCATGTCAATCTTCACTCCATACCCCATAATTACAAAGCAAGAACCAGATTTTTTTAATAAAATTTATTTTAAGCAAATTTATTCAAAATAAAAAACTGAAATATCACATTGACATAAGTATTCAGATCCTTTGCTATGACTTATATGAAACTTTGATGAAATTTAGCTCCCATTTCTCTAGAACAGTGTTTCCCAAACTGGGGTATGCATACCCCTGGGGGTACGTGAGGTGACAATGGGGGTACGCGAATGAAATTGAGATTTACTGTTCTTTCAATTTCATCACCGTCTAAAATTCAATAATAATAACATTCAAACCCAGTTCATGTATTTCTCACTGGCAAAAATTATTTTGTGTGACCTCTAGTGTAGAATCACCAAAATGGTTGTGTCATAAATGTCAGAAAAATATGCAGTGAAAAAATTGCTTATAAGTTAAACGCATTTACTCATGCGTCGTGTGTCACACAAGTATATTTTTTCGTGACGTAGCTATGTGATGGCAAGTAAAATACTAACTGTTTTACCAGACTGGCACATGTCAGTCGTCCTTGATTTTAGTTTAGTTTCACAGTTTAAAATTTAATTTATATTTAAGGTTAGATTCATAGTTAGTTTTGATATTTATGTATAAGTTAAAAAGCTTTGATGGCAAGTGTCAGACATTCAGCAGCACCAAATAATTTCCATATTCACACAAAGTAATTTTCAATCACATTTGCTTTCACGCTAGAGACCTGTTTTCACATTATTGCATATATTATATATATGTATATAAGTCCCTCATTTCATCTTTTGTTGATTGCTCAATTGAAAACCTCTTTGTCTCAGATCATGCCCTGTGAGTTTAGAGGTGTTGCCAAATGCAGAGAAAAAAAAAATCATATAGTTGACGCTTTAATGTATCCCTTTTGCAAAATTCTGAATTCTAACAAATGTTAAAGGCTGAAATCAATGTTTATATGGAAACCAACTGGTCCTCAGCATCCTCCGTGGGTGTGGCTTAGGAGGCACTTAAGGCAGTTCTTAGGGGGTCGGATCATACAGTATGCCTCATTCACCAAAAATCCAAAGCATGAGAACTCGTGGAAATGGAAGGAATTATTATAGATGTCGAGGCAGAGCTGAAGCACCGAATGTTGTCTGATGGCCTCAGAGAATTGACCCAATTTAATTAATTGAACTAATTGAATTGAACAGATATAACACAGTTTTGGAAGATGGAGTTTTGCCTATTCAGGGCAAGACGGTCATATTTTGAGTCTGTGGACAGAGCAGGGAAGCTTTTGGCTGGATACATAAAGCAGAGAGAATGTTTTTCTACCATTCCCTCCAGGAAATCTGCTGGTGGTAAAATATGAACCTCCGCCTATGCTTTTAAAGAATTCTATCTTAATCTCTATACTTCCACATCTACGTCTAATCATGAAGATATTAGAAACTTTGTGGAACCATTAGAACTTCCTAAACTGACGACTGAGTAAAACAATTCTCTTGATTCTTAGATAAACTTGGAGGAGCTTGGCAAGGTAATTAAGGCCTTGCCTACAGGCAACGTCTCTGGGGCCAGATGGCTTTGCCGCTGAATTTTTTTAGATTTTATGCTACTTTTTATGAACTGGCTCCAATTTTGTTAGAAGTTTATATGAAAACATTAAAGAATGGAAAGCTTCTGCAAATGACACAAGCCTGGATCGGTCTGATTTATAAAACACACAAAGATCCAAGCAAGTGTTAGAGTTACCGTCCAATTTCCCTGATAAATATAAAAATATTGTACACATTTTTGGCTAGCCGATTAAGTTATGCCATCTCTTATAGGTGGGGGGTTCAAGTGATCAAGTGGGGTTTATTCTGGGCCACAGCTCTTCTGATAACATCGGCTGTCTCATCAATATCATGTGGCCAGTGTCGAATGATCAGAACAGTCACTGCCATCTCACTTGATGCCGAAAGGCTCTTGTTATGGTAGAATGGGATTATCTTTTTAAGATTTTGGAAATATTCGGGTTCGGGAACACTTTTATTGTTGACTTTATAGACATCCGGAAGTAGTGGTTCAAACAAATGGATTAATTCCAGATTATTTTACTCTGTACAGATGCACCTGGCAGGGTTGCTCTCTTTCCCATGGGTGGTGATGGGAGGTATGGCGCATATGCTTTTGCTTTATGCAGATTATATTTTACTATTCATCTCCAACCCCACTAGATCTATGCCTTGCCTCCACAGAATTATTAATTCCTTTTCTAAGTTCTTGGGATACAGAATCAATTGATCTAAACCTGAATATTTTGTCTCCAACAGCGTACTGCCCTGTAATGGCTTTTCAGCCGGGTGCCTTCCACCTGGCCTAAACAGGGCCTTAAGTATTTTGGATATTTTATTCACAGCTAATTTTTCTTATATTTATTTAATAAAAAGTTTTTTGAGCAGTGTGGGCAGGAGGGCTTCATTACATTTATCTATAATTGGGAAGGTTAATGTTATTAAAAATGAATTGTATTCCAAAATTCAAATACTTGCTATAGTCTCTCCCTATTGATGTCCCCCTGTCTTATTTCAAGCAATTTGTTAGCATTGCGAAGTCCTTCAATTGGAATGGTTAGCATCTTAGATTACACTTCAATTAAGTTACATAGGTAGATTGACAAAGGTGGGCTAGGCCTACCCAAGATTTTGTTTTATTCGGTCTCAAATATTTGGCTCATTGGTCGCTTCCACCTGAGAGAGCCCCTCCCTGGTTTTGTATTGAACAGGAAGCTCTTGCCCCTATTTTGCCAATGTAAAGCTTTTTTATTAAACTAACGAGAAGTTAAGTCACACCCTGTTATCTCCCATTTGCACATGCTATGGACAAAATTGTCCAGAGTGTTTCATTTGGACATTTATTTAAACGTTGCCTCGAGCATATAGATGAACCCAAAATTATGTACAGTATTAATAAGTCCCTTTTCTGCTGATCAGAGTGGATTGTGAGGGAGGTTAATATGCTCGGTGACCTACAGTGTGGGAAAAAGTATTTGATCCCCTGCTGATATTGTACGTTTGCCCACTGACAAAGAAATGATCAGTCTATAATTTTAATGGTAGGTTAATTTGAACAGTGAGAGACAGAATAACAACAAAAAAATCCAGAAAAACGCATGTCAAAAATGTTTAATGAGGGAAATAAGTATTCGACCCCTCTGTAAAACATGACTTGGTGGCAAAACCCTTGTTGGCAATCACAGAGGTCAGACGTTTCTTGTAGTTGGCCACCAGGATTGCACACGTCTCAGGAGGGATTTTGTCCCACTCCTCTTTGCAGATCTTCTCCAAGTCATTAAGGTTTCGAGGCTGACGTTTGGCAACTCGAACCTTCAGCTCCCTCCACAGATTTTCTATGGGATTAAGGTCTGGAGACTGGCTAGGCCACTCCAGGACCTTAATGTGCTTCTTCTTGAGCAACTTCTTTGTTGACTTGGCCGTGTGTTTTGGGTCATTGTCGTGCTGGAATACCCATCCACGACCCATTTTCAATGCCCTGGCTGAGGGAAGGAGGTTCTCACCCAAGATTTGACGGTACATGGCCCCGTCCATTGTCCCTTTGATGCAGTGAATTTGTCCTGTCCCCTTAGCAGAAAAACACCCACAAAGCATAATGTTTCCACCTCCATGTTTGACGGTGGGGATGGTGTTCTTGGGGTCATAGGCAGCATTCCTCCTCCAAACACAGCGAGTTGAGTTGATGCCAAAGAGCTCGATTTTGGTCTCATCTGACCACAACACTTTCACCCAGTTCTCCTCTGAATCATTCATACGTTTTGTTGAGAAACAAAAAAAATTTAAGTGTTAGTTCACATATTCAGCCATAAGTGCAGTGCAGTGAGCACACCTGGCACCACATAAACCAGGGTGCTCACACCTTCTATGGAATGTGATCAACTTTTTCACAATGTTACGTTATTATAGTAAGATATACCATGAATATTTAAATACAGGCTGCATTGTAAGTAGTCTTGTCACAATAGTTTAGTAGTCAACATGATACTTGTATTGATACTTTAAAAAAGGAAAACTTGTGTGCCTCACTCACCCCATAATCTGATAAAATAATTTTATATATATATATATATATATATATATATATATATTTTTTTTTTAATAATATTTTTATTAAAGGAAGAACAGAATGACGTATCATATACAGAGAAAGATAACAATGTTCCTTGTTTTTACATTTCCCCCCTTTCCCCACAACCCACCCACTGAACCAAAAAATAAATAAATAAATGAAATAAATAAAATATATATATTTAAAAAAAAAAAAAAGGAAAAACAGAATCTCAAAGTTGTTATTTAACATTCAGTGAGGAAATAATTGACATCATTGTTAGCCCATTGTGTCGAGTTGCGTTATCCGTTCCACTGTGCACGGGCCTTTTAATAACAATATTAGTTTTAGATTTTGGGAAGAGTTACGACCTTTTCAAAATATGAAATAATTGGGGTCCATACTGAGTAAAAACGTTTGGTGGATCCTCTAAGAGAATATTTAATTTTCTCCAGTTTCAAAAACAGCATCACATCACTAAGCCAGAGTGAGACAAAAGGTGGTTTACTTGATTTCCAATCAAGTAATATTCTTCTACAAGCCAAAAGACATGCAAAAGCGCATGTGTCTTGACAATTTTTGGAAATGACCACATCTTGTACAGGTACTCCAAAGATAGCCATCTCAAAACTAGGCCTGATATCCTTAACATATGCCTCAGACAAAATTTTAAATTTAGCTGTCCAGTAAACCAGCAGTTTGGGACAAGCCCAAAACATATGAGCAAGGTCTGCTTTAGCAGAACGACAGCGCTCACAAGTATCATCTACATTTGCGTATATCTTGGATAGCCTAACCTTGCTGTAATGAAGTCTATGTAGGACCTTAAACTAGATTAAACCCAAGCGAGTACAGGAGGTTGTTCCATTCATATATATATATATATATATATATATATATATATATATATATATATATATATATATATATATATATATATTAGGGCTGTCAATCAATTAAAATTAATTACATGGTGTCCTGATTAATTAATCGCATATATAAAAATATTTGCTGAGAAAGCCCCTCATATAACAATAACTCAATATATATCAAATCAAATCACTTTATTGTCACACTACTGTGTACACGAGTGCAACAGCAGGTGAAAGTCTTGTGTGCAGTTCCGAGCAACATTGCAGTAATGACAGTGACGAGACATAAACCACTTTACAATAAACAACATATTTACACAAAACAATTTACATAACAAATGTACACATTCCTACACAACAATTTACATATCAAATGTACACAATACACACAATATAGAATACACATACACTAGATAAGGGTATATAAATACATATATACACTAACTTAATTGGGAGCGAGGATATATTGACAGAATGAAGATTAATAAAGTGCAGTGATTGTTGATCGTGAGAGATCATGTGTTCAAAAGTCTTATTGCTTGGGGGAAGAAGCTGTCATGTAGTCGGCTGGTGCGGGTCCTGATGCTGCGATACCGCCTGCCTGATGGAAGCATTATACATATTAAAATCAATATATAATTATACATAGTTATCTTTAAATATATATATAAAAAAATAATAAATAAATATATATATATTATTATATATTATTATTATATAAATATTCAGATAATTAAAATGCATTACATTCTTATGGCAGAAGAGTTTTCATCATTGATAAGACAATACAAAAAGCGGCTTTAGAATACAATGTATTGTTTACAACCATATTATTGATCATAAGTCAATCATTGACATACAATTCACAGCTATCCATTTCACAAGTGAATTTATCAATCAGTTACAGATTTATTATGAGGGCTTGTTTAAGGACCCGTCAATTTCCACCTACATCAGACATGCTTGTGTAGCGTCTCGGGTGTGTTGCGTCATAAACATAAAAGGTTTAGGTCACTGTGTCAAGTTAAATATAGTTTAATACTCAATCTTTAAGCACATTTTGAGATCCCTTAGATCGCATTTGCACTCCGAGTGTTTTGAACGCAAGAACGTAATGCATGTTTGTGTTGTTGTTGCTGATGAAGGTTGTTTTCTTCGTTGTATAAACTGCCTCTGGAGTAAACAAGTGGTATTACAAGCTTGCATTTCTCAGGAATCTACCTTATTATGGTCCATGGACATCATGGAATCAGGACTGAATTAACGTGTTAAATAGACAGCCCTAATATATATAAATCATGTTTTAAGTTTTTCATTTAAAACATGCTTTTAAAAGATTAAACACATTTTTTTAAACTTAAAAAAATTATATATATAAAAAAAATTCAAAGAAATACGTTCTTTTAGTTTTCACTTTTTTGCTGAATAATATAGTTCATAATAAAACAGTGAATATTTGATGATTATCGATTTCTATTACAGAACCAAGGTTTCTTTCTCTGCTCTCTTTCCCCTTTGACCTGTTATCAAGATCGACCAGTAATGAGCATGCCTGACATCTCAGGCCGTCAAGAGGACGTGCTGCAGTGCTAGGCCACAGTATAAACGATGCTTAAAAGGATATTCCATGTTCTATACAAGTCAAGTTCAATCGACAGCATTTGCAGCATAATATTGATAACCACAAAAACATTTTTGACTCATCCCTCCTTTTCTATAAAAGAAAAGCTAATATCTGGGTTACAGTGTGGCATTTACAATAGAAGAAAATGGGGCCAATCTGTAAGCGTTAAAATACTCACTGTTTCAAATGTTTAGATGCAAGACATAAACAATATGCACATTAACAGGATTTTAGTGTGATAAAATCACTTACTATTACTTTTCTATGTTTCTAAAGTTATAACCAATTTTACAACTTCATTGCCATGATGATGTAATGTCAACAAACCCTGAAATGATAATGATGATTTAAAGAACATAATAAAATAGTTTTAATAGATAATTCATTGAAGTACTTTTATAAAATTATAAGCTGCACATTTCTGTGTTAAAACCCTCCAAAAATTGCCCACATTGACTTCGATTGTAAGTGCATTTACGATTTTTGCTTGTTTAAAAGAAAAGGAGGGATGAGTTGAATAATTTTTAATGGTAATCGCCATTATGCTACAAATGCTGCTGAATGAGGTTCATTTTTATTGAACCCGGAATACTTCGTTAAAGAATAGCTTATGATGTATTATTCCTCTTTTGTAAGTCGCTTTGGATAAAAGCATCTGCCAAATGAATAAATGTAAATGTAAGAGAAAAAATCCACACATTGTTTCTTGTATCTTGCGTTTTGTCACAACATTTGATATGGTGTAGTAGTGAATACGAATTGAGAACAGGGCAGTCTTCCGCATCCCTCTTACAAGACCTCAACTCCACATTTTGAAAATCTGGTTTAGGGCAACTGCATGCCATATTCTTTATTTTGGCTACACCTACAAAACAAGCTGAGAACTGTGTTTATACTGTATGAAACATAAAACATTGCATCAGACTGCACTAAACTCGCTCATTAGGACTGTTACTGACAGTTATACAGAATCTGCATGCGCATCATTTCACAAAAAAAGGATTGGGACTCTAAACAAAGAATTTCTAAACATTCACTGCCCTCTTGTGTGTTTGATTAAAGCAGCCATTCAAAATGTAATCATTTTAAATAATTGTGCAGCACTACTTTGCGGTGTGTACATGTACAAAAGAAAAACTAGTGAAATAATCTTTAATGCCTTACTCTGGACTGTTCTTTGGAAAAACAGAAAAAGTTCAGTTTAGGGCAAAACAAGCAACCTATGGATATGGAAACTCAACAGCAGTAGACAACTCTGTGGCCTCATTTAGGGAAAAATACATGATCAGAAAACTTCCAAGAAAACCAAAACATGTCAGATTGTGCTAATTTTAGTCATTTGATGCTTTGGGAATGCACGTTTGAATGCGTTGAAATGTTTCTCCTTTCACAGCAGTGTCTCGGCTTTACTTTTTGTTTGGGATTACAGGTTTACAAAGCATTCTTATTGCAGATTGGAATGTTAGATTCCAACATTCCAGTGCCTTTTTTCTTCATCAAGCCTTTCTCCATGTCTCTTCTCTCCTTCCACCTGTTTGGCTCTCACTGATGCTGCCAAGGCCTCTGATTTCTACCACAAGATCAGAAGAAAAAAATATTTTCAGTAAATATCTAATAGTTATGCTCTGATCACATCTGCTTTTGACAGCTTCTCATAAATGCACTGACTTTCTAACGTTTTGAAATGTGCCATATGGTACAAACTAAAGGAGATTTGAATGGCTCTAAAAAACATGACTTGCTGTTGATGTGCTTGCTTGAAAGAATAACAAAACCTTATTAACACCTTGTATGAGTCCTTAATGCACACTTCACTGGAACGAAACATTAATTCTTGAGGCATTTAACTCTAATATGAATAACATTTGTATGCTTCATATTTAAGATTTCTGTTGTACATTGGTAAGGTGAAGTCCAGTTGTCTCTCTATAACGACATAGCTTTTAAACAGTAACTGTTGATGAGATATATGTAAAAAAATGTGAATGTGAAAGATGATTCTTTTAAATAAATGTTTTGTATTGTGTTATACTGTGATCTGGCTAGTTATGCTATTCACAGTTTATGTAAAAGTCCATGTGTCTGTTACTTAAAACAATCGATTTTGAAGCATATTTGATGAAAAGCTTTCATTTGGTTGAAGATCTGATGACATTCTGTATTTTTTCATATTTTTACACTGAATGTCATCAGATCTTCAACCAAATCCTGAACAAAATACACAACAGGATTCATCTTTCACACATTTATTAAAGAAATGTATATAACGCCCAGTGCCCCTGTGAAAAAGTGATTGCCCCCTTTCTGTACCTGGTTACACCCTTATTAGAAGCAATAACTGTAACCAAATGTTCACTCCTTTTGGGAATTTTTTCCCATTCCTCCTTGCAGAACTGCTTCAGCACAGTGACATTTGTAAGCTTTCAAGCATGAACTGCACATTACATTTTCCGCCACAGCATTTCAGTGCAGTTTAAGTAAGGATTTTAGCCAGCCATTGCAAACCTTTAATTTTCTTTCTAGAGAGACTTGCTTGTATGTTTTAGATCATTCCTAAAATGCGAGCTGAACATAGTTTTGTGTTAATCGTTTGTAAAGCTGTTCTGATGTAAATTCTCGGATTCATAACATGTTCCAATGATAACGTGTGGTCCTTGTTAATGGAAAAAAATCTATTTTGAAGATTCTTCCAGTTGCAAGGGAAGCATACAGTATCACTGTTACAGTCTTACAGATTACAAATTGACTCTGTTTCTCCAGTGATGCTGGCAATGCACTCAACTGAAGGTTAATTATGGTGGACATGCTTCTTTCAGCATGAACTGAACAATTTTACTCTAAAACTTCATGTCAAACCATTTTTATTGAGCTTTTGGACTGTTTAATTCATAAAAGAACCTCTGATGACAGCAAAAGCATGCCATGACTGTAGTTCCTCACTTTCTTTTTAGGATGAACATGCAACTGTTTGCTAAATCAATATTTTATGATGTGGATCCACTCCATTACAAAAAACATTTTATTACTATTCGCATAGATGTTAAAAGCTTTTTATTCTCATTTAGTAGAGTATCTGAAGCCTTCCTTATATTTTTCATGGCCGTGGATTATGATAATTTTGAATGAACGTGCACGCATGCTCTATTTACAAATGTTTGGAATTCACTAACATACAAGTTTTACTAACAAATCTGGGGCATACCAAGCATTAGTGAATCCGGAGGAAAGTTTTAGTGAAGCTCCAATTTACACGTATATTACTCCCAATTTACTCACATATTTACGAAAGTTTCATGAATGTGGCTCAATGTCTTGCTGCATGACATAACTGCACTTCAGCTTCAAAGACTTTATACACAGATTGTGTAGAAACTGATCCCTTTCTGCTTTCCACCAGTATGGAATGTTAATGACTTCATCTGCATGGAAAGGCAGGCTGGATTACAATAGAGCTAAAATGATGCTGCTCATGTACTGTTTAATTAGAGACCTCTTACAGCTTGTATTTAAGATATTATATATTTCAGGCAGGTAAAATACTTCCTTGTTCCACAATGCATGATCATCCAATAAAAATGTTTTGCAAGCTGGCAAAAATTTATAGAAACCGAAATGTATGCTATATACTGTATGTATTTGTATTTACATTATTAAAAGCATTCATTCTGATGTTGTGAATAACACAAATTTAAGCATTTTGAAAAAAATATGCATTTTATAAAAAAATGTTATCCATATTTATAAAGCAGTGCTCAGCCTTGTTTTGTCTCAATATTATATAGCATATTAGCTACCATCCATCCATCAATATATATTATAATATATTTAAATAGTCCTTAACATCTTTGTGCAGCATCAAAGCGTTGAGTAGCATCTGCTATCCACTGTGACTGTGCCATTATATCAAGTGTAATTTAAATCCCTCACCTGACATTTCCCTATTAAGCAAATTCAGAACACTAAACCAATGGTCCCATAATAAAGTCAGCTATTCTTACACTGTTATACATCAGATATTCTTATTCTTAAGGTATTGTGAAAAATCCCAATATAATAATAATACTTTTTTGTATTATAAGAAAGAATTTGGTTTCTTATCGTATAATCTTTAAGATTTTTATTTCTATGTAATAATTGTCAAAATGTAATTGTCTGTTAATTTTATTTTATACTTTGCATCTTCCATGCTACCTAATGTTGATGTTTTGTATAAGGCTCTCACATTGTCTTTTTTTGTTCTCGCACCACCAGAGAATCTAGGCCAGGCCAAAGAGGAGAATCTAAACATACACCAAGTGCTTGACCAAACTCTTTTGGAGCTCAACAACTTATAAAGGTGGATTTGTGTGACATAAACAAGAGTCCAACATCACACCAAGCTTTCCAACAGGGCCTAATGTACCTGCTTTCTAGCTGTGGGCACACAGAGAGTGGAGTTCTTAATAATTTACTTTGATAAATGAATGTCTTGCAGTCACACACTTGCCATTTTTGTTCAGACAGTCCAATGCAAACAGTAGGTCTCATTCACTAATAAATGTGTACAAGTTTCATTTTAGGTAGACAGAAAAAAGTTCTGCATATGTACAGAAATTTGTTCTTACCTTCGTTCTAATGAGGAATCTGGATTATTCCTAACCCGCATATCCAAAGTTAGTTACTTGCATAAAACATGCCCAACAATCTCCTTATAAGGGCTTTCTGTATAAGCTCTCCTATACAGCGATTTGTAGCTCTCTGCATAAACAGTTGAAGCCAGAAATTTACATACACTTAGGTTGAAGTCATTTAAAAATTTGTAATCACTCCACAGATTTAATATTAGCACACTATAGTTTTGGCAAGTCGTTTAGGCCATCTACTTTGTGCATCCAACAATTGTTTACAGACAGATTATTTCACTTTTAATTGACGAGATCACAGTTCCAGTGGGTCAGATGTTTACATACACTAAGTTAACTGTGCCTTTAAGCAGCTTGGAATATTCCAGAAAATGTCACCTTTAGAAAATTAGACAATTAGCTTCTGATAAGTGTCCTGAAATGGAGGTTGATTGACATAATGGGAAAAATTAAAAGAAAGACCTCAGAAAATAATTGTGGACCTCCACAAGTCTGGTTCATCCTTGGGAGCAGTTTCCAAATGCCTGAAGGTACCATATTCATCTGTACAAACAATATTACGCATGTATAAACACCATGGAACCACGTAGCCATCATACAACTCAGGAAGGAGACGCATTCTGTCTCCTAGAGATTAAAGTAGTTTGGTGCAAAAAGTGCAAATCAATCCCAGAACAAAAGCAAAGGACCATGTGAAGATGCTGTAGGAAACAGGTAGACA